>CP092886.1:122414806-122426153 GCA_030710605.1 Cordylochernes scorpioides | reverse complement strand
CCTGTTTTCTGAAAAATACGCACAATAAAACATTTCGAATTTTACTATCCCCCTTAATAAGAAATATTCCATGAGTGGCATGCCTTCTCATTGTTGAACCTTCTAATCAATGCCCTTAGAGATTATAAATCCGTATTTAAACAAATCAAGCAAATAACGACAAAATTTCAATTCGTTACCTATAATAATAGGCTTATCTGTTATATAATTTTCTACTGATAATCAAATCTTTCTAATCATGAAGAGAATTAACGCACTGAATATAAGATGAAATATTAATCTCTCTCTCTTTCTGAATTTGGAGACAACTTCACAATATCCAGCAATGTTGACAAGGAAACTGTCCGAGAACTTCTCTAATTCAACATCAAGGAAAACTTGCAGAGTCATTGTTATCAGAAAATGTCAAATCCCCGTGCAATATAATTAATGGAATTTCTGGCAACTTGATTAATTCAGAATTCAGTTAATTTTTTAGGAAATGTCTTACAACCTCTAATAATAGCATTCATGTTTAGTCATTGTTTAAAATTACTTGATATCAAATGTAGCACTTGATCAATTCTGTTTAATTCGACAGCGTCTATTATTCTATCTTCTAATCGATTTTTCTTATATGTGTAAATATACTTTCTCTTTTCTATTAATTGTTATTGATATAAATCTAGGTTTTAAATTGAGCGGTGATAGGTGTAATATACATTAATCTTCCTGTAGAAGAAAGTCAAAGCCCGAAAGTTTGAGTTTCAACATTAAAATATTGATATAAGAAACTTATTACTGGATAGCTTTTACTTTTCCAAATGATATGGCACAATTGATTATGCCTTTTTGATTTAAAATGTTTTAATCAAGTAGTCTATCGTTCTATTAATAAAAACTTATTTAACTTGTTCCGATGTCTGTCTGCCCACAAATCTTGTAATTAATTTTTATTATACTTCCGGAGCACGTAGAAGTTTGAAATTTTGTAAACTTATTCAATCCTGATGACAATGCGAGTGTACAAAATGTCAGACTTCTGTGTAAAAAGGTGGTTCGAAATAGATTCTAATTTGAAAATTGACTTTTACATTTTGTAAATATTAATAGATATATAAACCACATAGAAGTCCGAATTTTGTAGACTCGCTAAATCCACCTAACAATGTAAGTGTTCCTAATTTTTAGGCCTCTAGGTATGGGGTGGCCTCGGGGTGGCCGGGGAATTGAACCAATTTCTATATTTTTTTTTAAATCTTGTGTGTTGCGCGATTTCAACTAGGCTTCGATTTCTGTATAAATTTTGTAATTATTAATGAAGCTTGTATATATTATATAACATGATCCACCTATATTTAAAAAAAAAAACGTAAATTAATTAGTTCTACAGTGACTATAACTGCTTTGGGGCTAATTCTTGTCAGATCTTATTGCTTCTTAGTAGGTTTAAAATATTTTCCGTCTCCAAGATATTTCGAAAATTTATATTGTTACACCGGGTTGCTGCTTAATAGGTTCATTACTCATCTTTTTTTTTCTTCACGCTTATTAAGTAGCTTTCTCTAGTTTCCATTATTGAATGCAAGGAGAAAACGATAATAACAAAGCTTTACCTTTTAAAATAGTTAATCTATTTATTTAATTGAATGGTGCAATCTGGTCCAGAGGCCATCGCTTCTTCCACCCACAGTTGTCCGCCCCTCGAGCCAACCTTCCAAGTCATGTGATATGTAACAATGTGGTCGAATATACACTTACTACAAAAAAAACATCACCTATAAATACCTCAGAAAATTTGAATATTTAAAAAGAACATTAAGGCATGTAACTGATCAATTTTCTGAAACCGTAACTAGAATATAAGTGCATAAAATAGCCTTGTTTGACCCATCTCAAAGTTTCATCGGCCCTTTTAAAGCTTTTGAAAAGAATTCAAATATTGGAAGATTCGAGATGTTTATGTAGCTTTAATGACTTCAAGGCATCTGCCGCTGGACCGTCCAATATTTCAAAACTACAAACCACAAGATGTAAAATAGGATATTTACCTTAGCAGATTTAGCGCCAAAGCCCCCTATATCAAGTTTAACTCATTTTCCAAATACATATACCAACATTTCTACAAATTATCAAATACTTTTCTGTTATTATTCTATCTGATATATAAGTGCTTATCTGAATATACTGAATATATCGTAAATATTTTTATACTCTCATATATAAATTTTCGCTAGCAAAATTGGAGAAAAAATAGTCTATCAAAACACACTTTGACGTAGTAAAAGGTATATAAGACTATGTAACTTATATTGTACTGAGCGCAAGTGTCCCTTGCGGGGACATAGAGCTTTGATAGTAAAATAAATAAATGAATAAATCAAACTCTGTTCTATTAATAAATATGTGTGTATATATAGCGAGATGGTCAAAATAAAGTGAATTGAGTTTTTATTTGCTTACGCCTTCAAAACGTTGAATAGAAACAAAGTTGAAACTTTACAGAAATGAATAGTACAGGTTTACGCCTAGAGAAGTAAATTGATTCAGATTAATAAAATACAATCCTCTCTCCATATAAACCACAGTGAGATCCAAAAGTATTATTTTAAAAAATGATCAACTTTACGAATATTCGCATTAGACACCGAAATAATCAAAATGACAAATAGGTCATTTTATTTGAAAAAGAGGATATTTTTGGCTACATTTCTGATCGCCTTGACTGCTTGAATATGTTACTAATCAAAATATACTCGCAAACTAGTAACAAAAGTAAAAAGAAGGATTTCAATAGGTTTCTTTATTAAAATTCGGCCAACTTTCGAGGGTTAGCTATTCCTATGGCCTACTACAGGCTTCTACAGGCCTACTATAGGCTTCTACAGGCCTACTAAAGGCTAATACAAGCCTACTATAGGCTTCTACAGGCCTACTATATGCTTCTACAGGCCTACTACAGGCTTATACAGGCCTACTATAGGCTTCTACAGGCCTACTACAGGCCTTCTACAGACTTCTACAGGAGTACTACAGGTCTTCTACAGGCTTCTACAGACCTACTATAGGCCTACTAGAGGTCTACTACAGGCTTCTACAGGCCTTCTACAGGCCTACTATAAGCTTCTACAGGCCTACTACAGGGTTATACAGGTCTACTACAGGCTTCTACAGGCCTACTACAGGTCTTCTACAGGCTTCTACAGACCTACTATAGGCCTACTAGAGGTCTACTACAGGCTTCTACAGGCCTTCTACAGGCCTACTATAAGCTTCTACAGGCCTACTACAGGGTTATACAGGTCTACTACAGGCTTCTACAGGCCCACTATAGGCCTACTACAGGTCTACTACAGTCTTCTGCAGGCCTTCTACAGGCTTCTACAGGCCTACTATAGGCCTACCACAGGCTTCTACAGGCCTACCACAGGCTTATACAGGCCTACTACAAGCTTCTATAGTCCTACTACAGGCTTCTACAGGCTACTACAGGCCTACTACAGGTCTACTGCAGGCTTCTATAGTCCTGTTACAGGCTTCTGCAGGCCTACACCAGGCTTCTACAGGTCTACTACAGGCTTCTACAGGCCTACTATAGGCTTCTAAAGGTCTACTACAGGCTTCTACAGTCCTACTAAAGGCCTGCTACAGGCCTGAGGAATAGTTAACGTTTTGAACGCTTGTCGAATTTTCCTGAAGAAACATATTGAATACAAATGGTCTTCAATAATCAATGATCATTTTGATACTGAGCGCAAGACCTAGGCTTTACTTGATGCTCGAAGTTTATATAAACGAAGACCGATTTTTTTTCAATCCAAATTGAATATATTTTGATACATGTAGATAGGCTGAAGGGGTCGCAACGAGATGATCATAGATATTACGACTAAATCTGTATTGAGAAAAAAATCATCGGTATAAATTGTTTGGATTATATCGATGGGATATATAATTCTCAGAGAATTAATCCAACTTCGTCAAGAACACAACCCCTTTGAAAAATGCGTTCTCACAAGTTGACCTTGTGCCACGTAAGGAGGTTCTGCAAACTTCACGGCGCTCCAGGAAGTGCGTGAGGATAAAAGCGGAGGTGGCGGTGATGGCGACTCTGTGTACGATGGCGTCCTACCTGGTGGTGATCGCAGCGATGGTCCTCCTGGTTGGAGTCCAGGTAACCGGCTCTTTGGGCCGTCCTTCTTGATCACTCTTCTTAGTGATTCTGTACTATTTGAACGGATGTCACAAATCTATCGTTACTGTCTTTGTATTGAATATCCAATGTCCAGATCCTAGACCTTCCTTCTTAATAACTATAAACTATTCTTTTTGATTCGGATCTATTTGAACGAATGCGTAAACAGAAGGGTATCGTGAATGAAACTTTGTTTCGACGTCCTATTATATGCTCTTCGCTTTTTTGCAAGTATAAAATATTGAACGAATGACCCAAGTTCATCTTGATTGCTCGTGTGAATATGTTTAGAGCACTTCGACATATTTTTCAAAGTAGAAATATCAAACAAATTTGATAAGTTCACCATTAATGTCTCAGAGCGCATATGTTTGTAGTTCTTATAAAAGAAGATGAATTATAAAACGACATTTGAAAACTATCCCGCATGTGTTTCTTTTCAACGAAAAATCAAAATTTAGTTCAATGAGAAATAACGATTATTTCTAACATTTGGGATGAGGTATGAAAAGGTGAATTGTGAAAAGTAATGATAAACGGGAAAATAAAAGTGTCCAGGATTATTTTCCCGTTTATCATTACTCTTCACAATTCACCTTTTCATACCTCATCCCAAAGGTTAGAAATAATCGTTATTTCTCCTTGAACTAAATTTTGATTTTTCGTTGGAAAGAAACACATGCGGGATAGTTTTCAAATATCGTTTTACAATCACAAGCCGCATTATATTATATTGTATTATAAAAGATTAATTATATTAAAAGTTAAATATTCATATATGTTTTGAAAATAGAGCAATCCATAAATAAATCTTTAATTAAAAAGGCATATATTGGATCAAAAAATCATTATTTTACCAATATTTCAGTTTGCTGAACGCCACTGAAATATTGGCTAAATAAATGATTTTTTGATCCAATATATGCCTTTTTAATTAAAGATTCATATATGTGTGTGTGTGTGCTTTTTGAGAATCTATTTTCGATTATTGAAATTTTAATACTTTATCAGTGGGATTTAATAATCAATTGTCAGCTTAAACAGCTTTTATTTCCAACTGATCATATAATAGAAGGGGCTATGATTTTTCAATTGAAGTTTCTTTTATCTAGTATTATAGTCAATGTGCGGATAAACTTTCAGTTTTTTTTTTTCTTGCTGTAGAACTTGTTTAATTTAATCATTTTTGTTGGGTGTGTATTTTAGTATTATCTTTTGAACACACACCCAGTTCCATTTATAATTTTATTAAAGTTTAGATATACGCTAATTTTATTGAGAACGTTTTTCCACTTATTTCAAGCACACCTGGCCATGATAATCATGACGGGTAGTTAACAACTGCTTTACTCTCAGTGTTCTACATGTCGGCGCATATAGAGTAACAGCCGTAATTAGCAGCTATGATGAAGATAAAAATTCCCATAATTCTCTCTATATAATATATATGAATGAAATATCGCAAATCGATAGTGTCGTTTCTCTTCTCTGAAAAACTACTGCAGTTTCACTGAATTTTTTCACATTAACCTAGACAGAACCCTGGTGAAACCAGGTCATTCGGCTAGCATATATGAAGGAAAGCTGAACCTTTTAAAATCAGCTTTATATTATTTATCCTCCCTAAAAAAGGATGCTTCGGATCTAATTATATTCCTAAAGAAAATATATTATATATTTGAAACTGATTCATTAAAACGTTCTTATAACTAAATATATTTATATAAAAAAGATTTACTGGCCGAAGTATATTTAATTTGAAGAACTATGAATGCCGGCCAGGCAGCCTCTATCTTTACGACAAATAAATGAGGTTGTTAAAACATATAGCGATAAATATATGATGTATGGGATAGAATAAAATAAAAATATGCACATGTACAGTCTTCATTGAGGGGTTTCACCGCGGGAAAGACTGCCAGCGATGGACCGCGAGAGTTCTTTCCCACAGAGTGAGCAGGTCGATGAGTTGGCTGACATTACTCAACTTAAGACAAAATGGTTGATTCATGTATTTCTTTTGAGTTTATTAAGTCTGTTGAAGAGTGATTATCGTTTGAAAGCTAGCATTTTAAAATTAAAAAGAAACCCATTTTGAGAAATATTTGTAGTTTTCAAACGCCTTTCACAATTTTACTTTGAATCATTGTAACCTTCGCCATTCTGTGCTCTTCATTGCCTCAGAATGGATGCCGACACCGAAGAGCCTTGATTGAAGATCCAAGGACACTTCGCAGGACGCGAACATCAGTAGGAATGGGGTCGAACTTATCGGCAACTAGCTGTGGTACAGCGAAAGAGAAATCAAGGAATAATCCTCATTCTCCCCATGATGTTCACTATCACCTCCATCGACTAACCCTCGGGGTGATGTTTGCTCAAATATTCCCACTCGTCAGTTCAACTCCTATTTAACCAACTTTGAACATTCATGAGAATCATAGTGCGAAACTTGCGGAATTTCGGAGTTCATTAGTTATGTAACTACTCTATTCCTGCTCAATCTGCGAGATCGCAGAGATGGCAGTCTCTAGAAGGAAGGTTATTGGGTCCATTCGAAGAAAGAGTTTTTTATATTTGATTGTTTCCTCCTGGCAGAATTCCATCTGAAGAAAATATTTCTAGAGATACAATTACTTCTCATTCTATTGTCTGTCTGTACATTTTATAGCAATAAAATGTAGTCGTTGCACAATATCACTTTTATATTTATCAATAATAATGACTGGAATACTAAAATTGTCACAATATTTAAAGCGCGCGTGTTTTCAATAATTAATATTTTGGCAATGGGTTTCTTATTTTACATCTATCATCAAATATTATTTATACAGATCTTACTACAATGATAAACTTTATTGAATGAGAAGGCTAGGCTTATCACTGGTGAACTCTCTCAGCGGTTTCGCCAAATTAATCTCCAGACCGCTCAACTATTGTATTAGATTGGTTTTCTTATTAACCTTGTATATACTATGGAAGGCATCTTAGGGGTGTTTTGGGGAAACTATGGACATAAACTTATAGGTCTGTAGAGGTGCATATATATAATTTCAAGAAATTTCATCAAGTAAAGGTATTCAGAAAAAAAAAAGAAAAAATTCAACAGAAACACATTGCCAAAAATTAATTGTTACAAATTTTATATATAGATATGTTAATTAAATTTAGGAATTTTTGAAGCGTTTGTTAAATGAAGTTATTTCTTTTATGTTTCTTACCTAAGATTATATTGTATCAATATTTGTGTGTGTGAAAAAATATAAATAATATAATATAATTATATATATATATATATTTATATATATTTAATATTGGACAATTGCAATCCTCAATTGAAATATTATCAGAAACTAAGTCTAAATAATTTTAAATATGTGTTATGAATGGAGATCCCTACATGGAGAAGGATGACAAAGTGATCCGAACAGCGGTATTTGAGGGTCTAGTAACGGGTGACGCTCCTTTGTGGTATTAGGGGTCGGTCTAAATGGGAAGCGTCTCCCCGACTTCCGTAGCTATCAGCCCTAGTAGGCAATTGTGCGGCTTCGATGTCGACGAGTACGGTCCGCTCCAGAAACTTTGCGAAAGCTTCCACGGCTCCAGACTCGATGTTGCTTGAAAAAACTCCTCTGAGATTTTGAAGCCGCCGAGATCCCACATATTTTACTGATAGCTTCTTCTACAACGATTTTCAGTTTTAGATACCATTCTTCAAGAGTGTGTGACAGGTAGCAGTTGATGACACGGGTTTTGAGATACCGGATGTTGACGCTTGAGATGGCGATCTTGCCTGGCCACAGGACGCGGTACCAGAGGACGGCGAGGCTGGATCCCCTGAGAGTCCAAGATGGCGCAAAGACGGTGCTATAGAAAATGCTGAGGTCTCGAATGTTATTCAAGGTCAGCACGTTCGTCTCCTGGACGAGCGCGAGGTCAACTGCGTGCTTCTCCATACCCCTTGCGCGAACGGCAATGCCGCGCACATTTAGACACGCTATGCGGAAGCTCATGGCATAATCCTTGCTATTTCTCTTCGAAAGTTGGTAAGTTTCTTGTAGAGGGCGCAGGTCTTGTCATCTACAAGTGCAATTATTCTGCCGAGCAGGGTGTCCATCGTCTTTGCTTGCCCAGCAGTGATGGTTTTAATGAAGAACTTCAAGTATTTACTAGATACTATGGTCTGGCATATCTTATCCCTCTCTTTCTCTCCTTCGATTCCATCGTTGGACATCTGTTGGACATTTGTTCAACCTTAAACGTGATCACGAAAAGATAATGATTCCGTTTGGATATCAAGAGGACCCAGGTTGGTTTCTTTAGTTTTGGAGACGGTTTTTGAGCCCTAAGAGTGAGTTGATGATTGCTTCTTTAGGGGCTAGTCAGGACGTCGCTGGTGTTAACGGAGCATTGTCGGAGAAGGACGCTGCTCAAGCTGATGGAGTTTTTTTTTTTTTTTTGGAAGGTGCTCGGTTTCCGAGAAGCAGACTCAGAGGATGGAGATTCCGGAGGATGCTTGAGGCGGTTCGCCGGAGGCAGGCTTCGAGGAGTGCTTGAGCAGGGCTGGTGGAGGGGACACTTATTGACATCGCAGGGCAGAGTGTTGTCTCTCTGCCGTTTCTCATTAGTCTTTTGAGGACAGTTGGCCAGCCTATGTCCCTTGTGCTTATCTTTTGTGCCCTTCACGCTCTACGTGATATTTTCAAGGGTGGTTATTACCATGGACTCAATTTCGATCCGTGCAGGAAGTTGATGGTTCTTGAGGCCTTCGTTTAGAAACACAAAGGTCTCCCTGCGGCCGAAGGTCCAGGAGTATCCATCCATTGTTCTTAGTGACTATGTGATGGAGACCACTTTGCAATATGGCCTTAAGGACTCTGAGACATCATCATCTTGACAACGAATGGCAATTCTCCCCTCTTTTTTTCTATAGGGGTAGGCTTTCAGCAGAATGTTGCTGATGGTGAGGCCCTCTTTAATCAGTTTTGAGTTGGCTTTGTAATAAAAGTCTATTCCTCTTCCTTGGCTTGCCTTCGTCGCCGGGCCGTTACTCCCTCGGGGAACCACGTTTGTCTTCTAATTAGTGAACGTAACCGAAATCATTGCTGGTTGTACGTATATTTTCTAGTGTCGTCTTCATAGGTAGCATGATTCGTTCGTCTAATTCCGCGACAAGCGTGGTTCTCTTTAGAACTCCTATTTCAAAGTGCATTAATGATATGTGACGTTTTTAATGATTTTGGATAATTAATGTTTAGAACCTTAGAGTGATAAAATTTATCTTTATTTTAGGAATATTTATTTGAGTCTTTATTTTCTATCAGATTTTTTGTGTTAAGGTAAATTCATAACAGGGTAAATTAAATGAAAAAGCATCCCATTAAAATAGAATTTGTAGAGTTTAGTGAAGGCGAGGCTTTTAATTTGGAAAACTACAAGTTCCAAAGAGGCAATTGTGACTGAACGCGATCCATTATTTCCTTCTAAAAAGATTGATTATCCATTCTATACCGATTTCAATGCAACAAGGTTTCCTTGTGTGGGGCCATTCATCAATGGCGGAAATGTCATTCAAGCAAGCGACCTTTGATCAAGACCGTGAAACCTTTGTGTCTCTAGTTTCCAATTTTCCATTCTCATGTACAATTTAAAGGCAAAAAGTAATGGACAAATGTATAGAGAAGAAGGAATCAACGTTTTCGGCGACAAGTTTCTTTTATTTGTGCGGTATAATCGGCAAGCTTTCGGACTATGACGTCCTTCAACAGGCAACTATCTAAGAAACTAGAATATATTATATATGTACATGTAAATATTTACATAATTAGAAATTTTCTCAATGAAATGAATGAATAAAATATATAAAAAATATTTTAATTTTATCTATCAATATGTACACAAATTAGAAAAGGATGACTGTCATAAAATGCAGAGAAAGGCAAAAAACCATCTGAAACCCCTCAAAGAAGGTTTTGGAAACTTGGGAGGTTAAATTTTTCAAGGGAAGGAAACAGATTGGGTACTATTGTTATTAAATATGTGTAGGTATTGTGGAGGAAGGTCAATCTTTCTGTTAAAACTGTTTAGTTGGATAGATGTTAAGGCCTCCAGGAAGAGACGCTGTTGTTTGTTTTTTATTCCTATGTAATGTGCTGTAGCTTGGACTAAGTTGAATGTGTGACCTGTACTATGGATATGTTGGTATATTAGGTGTCTCTATTGTTGATGCTTCTTTAGTGTTCTGTTTGATTCCTTCAAGATGATGTCTGACGATTCCTTCTCATGTAAAATGTATGTAGGTAAATATTATAATATTTTAAACTAAAAATAATATTGCATAAATCAATGCAATATTATTTTTAGTTACGATTTATACGATTTAGAATATTTATGCCTACGCAGCATCTCTGTTTCGCTTTTTAGTCTAATCTTGCCCTTTTATAAGAATAATATTTTTTTTAAATCGATAACCTATTTTCGTTATCGATTTTTAAAATTATTATTCTTATAAAAGGGAAAGATTAAGACTAAAAAAGCGAAACAGAGATGCTACGTAGGCATAAATATTCTAAATCGTATTTTAATTTTGGTCAAATCTCTCTCTCTTTTTTCCAAAATTATTTACAGTAAACTTATTATGGATACACTTATTTAATATTTTGAATATTGCATTAATTCTAAAATATGGAAATATAAATACGTTCTTGAGTTATTTTAAAAATATGTAATTATCAATATTTTGTGAAGCGTATAAAGGATTTATCCTGAAGATAGAGGTTGCCTGGCTGGCATTCATATTTCTGTGAAATATAGACACTTTGGCCAGTTAGAGCTTTTTTAAAATACAATATAACGCGGCTTATGATTGTAAAACGAAAATTGCAATTATACCGCGAATGTTTCTTTTAAACGAAAAATCGAAATTTATTTGACGAAGACAAATGATTTTTGATGAAACGTTGAAAAAATAAAATAAAAACTCTAACTGGCCGAAGTGTCTATTTTTCACAGAAAAAGGATTTATAATAGTCATTTAATTCATAACCATTAACAATATCAGATGTCAAATAGAAAAATGAACATGTTCATCATTATCTATCAAACTTCGCGTGAAAGCCGAGATGGAGAGACTAGAACATCCAACCAATGATCTGTCGTAAAGAAACCTTGAGA
>CP092886.1:122342220-122414706 GCA_030710605.1 Cordylochernes scorpioides | reverse complement strand
TTTCAACTATTTTGAGACACTGCTTGCCATAGTACAATTGTGCTTGCCATTTGTCTAAGGCAGGGATCTGAAACCTGCGGCTCGCGAGCCACATGCAGCTCTTTGGATATGAAGCTTCGGCTCTTTAGTTCCATACACAAATAATATTTATTAAAAAAAAAAAACCATTTAAAAATCGTTCTGAGTCTATTAACGAGGACTTGGCATCGATTCTATCTCTCAGCTGCTTGTACTCACTTTTAACCGCATCCCTCCCCTGTGACACGCTTGGTCACTGTCGTCAGTCAGAAGTTCTCGAATAACACGCTTCGTTGAAGTTTGCATGTAGGTTTTAATTTGCTTTCGTAGCAAGACAATTTGGCGTCTTCACCAGTGCTTTGGCTGTGATTTATAGTTTGTTGTTTCGAGTAATCTCAAGTTTCTCAAAGTTATGTATGTATATATATATATATATATATATATATATATATATATATATATATACATATATATATAATAATAATAATAATAATAAAAACCAAAGTAGGTAACATAAGAAGTATTATATATTTAAAATACACCCACATTTCTCTCTCTCTCGGCCGTGCGGCCACTCGGCGCGCGAGCTCCGCGTTTTCTGCGAATGGGATGGAGGTGATGGAGATTGCAACCCCTTTGGGGTATTGGCTGAAAGCCAAGAAAATGGTCTGTAAGCCAAACAAACCCCACCCAAAACATTCAAGTCTCGGCCGAAATATCGGCAAAAGTTTCGGAATTGGCTGAAACCCATTCTGATTTAAACAATCGCAAAGATGTAAGTTTTGAGCTGGTGGCGGAAGGTAAACATGCAAATTCTCGCCGCAATTGGGCTGATTGCCTGGAACAGGACGACCAGCTTCCCGACAGCGAAGATGTGGGAGGCTCAGAGAAAAGGCCCCTGACCACCCCAATTCAGGGACGAAAAGGGACTGCGTTCAGGCACCGAGAATCCCTCCAAACACCAGCAGGCCACGAGCTACGCTAACATCCAGCAAGGTGCACAAATGTCAGAACACCAGGCAGAAGCAGGCAACCTTCCAAGCAAGGGTCGGCAGCAGGGCAGGCGGACCAAAGTGTCTACCTGGAGTTCTGCCCAGACTTCACCCAGAAGCAGTTCTTCCAGGCACCGGAAGCCAAGCTGGGCAAGGGCAACCGTCTACCAGCTGACGAAGATGGAAGGGCACATCCTGGTCGACTTCTACAGCTTTCAACTCGCCTACAAGCTGATAGAGGAAGTCCTCGGCATCAAGGATGCAATTCTGCGAGCTTTTTAACTGAAAAAAGGGCCGAACGAATAGTGCTCGGCAATGTGCAATTCTTCATCGAGGACGCTGACCTCGTCGCTGCGGTACAGCTTTACGGCCAGGTGACTTCAATCGTCCAATGAGTCATAATATAAAGGATCATAGGAACTTAGAAATGTTGGGTGTACGAGACCCTGTAGAAAATATTTCACAGGGGGAAAAGGACAAAGATATCAAATCGCATTTCATTGAAAAGGCTCAAGTTGAGAAAAGGTATTTTGTTGAAGAAAGTGAAAAGGCTCAAGTTGAGAAAAAGTATTTTGTTGAAGAAAGTGAAAAGGCTCAAGTTGAGAAAAAGTATTTTGTTGAAGAAAGTGAAAACGCTCAAGTTGAGAAAAGGTCTTTTGTAGAAGTTGACGAAAGTCATAAGGCTGAAGTTGAGAAAAAATCCGTTGAAGCAGATGAAAATGGGAAGGCTTCTGAAATAATGAATAGAGCTGGAATGGAACTTCGTCAGTGGGAAACAACTGAGACGTTCAATCTTCGAGCGGGAAATGATTGCATTAATGATTTTGATCATGTATCCCGTACCTCAAAAATCTGGAGGAAAAATTTTCCTACCTAGAAGATTGTGAAAATATGTGTATATTTTTTCACTCTTTTCTTCTGTTGAACTCCTGTTCAACAGCGGGGGGAGTATGTTACGACTACTAAAGTAGTCAACTTTATGCAAATATATTTAACTTAAATTTAGGGGAAAAAAGTATGTAAATTTCTTTGTTGTATAAATTGTTATGTAAATTTCTTTGTTGTATAAATTGTTATGTAAATTTCTTTGTTGTATAAATTGAGCATGTTTTTAATAAAAATGGGTTCTGGATAAGATTTTGAACGTTTGGTAGTCGTTCTTCAAGCCTCTTCCTTTGGTGTTGCGGAGCTGGTCGGGTAGCTGGACTGAAGGCACTAGGTCGTCTCTCGGAGTAAAGAGAGACACCAATCTATATTGAGAAGGAGAACCTCAATAGCAGGGCTAGATGTTAGCATCGAGAGTGATGGAGGACAGCCCATGCGACAGAGGTAGAAGCCATGACACAAACTTGGATGCCTATCACCGAGACATGGAGAGAGACAGAAGCGGTCTGCCAATGGACACCCTGTAGAACATACTCCTGCTGAACCCCTGCTAAAACCTGTCCTGTTTACAGGGGTCGTCTATAAAAAGCCCTGGAGGGAGGCTACATCTGGGCGGCGGCTATTTCCTCCTCTGCCCCCAGCTATCACTATCTGCCCCCTCTGGCTTTTTATTTTGACATCATCATTTTTAGTTTGAATACAAATAGGCGTGTACAGGTTATATTAATAAAGATATAGCATATATACAAAATATGGGAGTGGTAGCAAATAGAAAGAGTTTACATTTTTAATAGAAGGGTATGATCTTATAAAGTATCGGCTCTAACTAATTGGAAGATATTTGAAATATACTAAAGGTGTCATTATTATACAGTTTAAAATATACTATATATATTTATATATCAACAAAACAAACTTATGCAAAATTACCAAAAGAAAAGTACAGTGTTGCCAACTGCCCAACCATAAAGAAAAATAAAAGAATAATCAAATATTTTACACAAATAAACACAAAGCATGCTACAACTCCCACAGCTTCAAGCAACTCCATCCCTCCTGGGATATCGAGGTACATCAGGTTGGATATTGGATATGTGAGCCATCCTTAAGGTTTTGTGATCATTTTCATATTCCACATATTTCTGGTGGCCATCCATAATGGTCCACTTTTGTCACTCGGTGAGGACAAGTTTGTTGCCTTTCCTTCCGAATTCTCTGATGTCTAACCAGAATGGAATCGCCAATCTTCAGCTCTGGCCGTAGTGTCATATTGCGGTTGTTATAATAAAATTGTGTTCTTTGTCTATAGAGATTCTGCTCTTCAAGATATCTATCCGTTTCAGAAAGGAAACATTGAAGGTTGAGCTCCTTATCTGCAGGCAATACAGAAGAAGTCTTGGCGAGTTTGAAAAAGGGGAGCAACCCAGATAAGAGTTGTGGGATCTATTATAGTAATGGATACTGCTTCTAAGGTATTTTTCCATCCGCCTTTAAAATTAGGATAACAGGAGAGGAAAGTTTTTGTCTCAAATGGCTCTTTCTGCTAGACCCTTTCTAGCAGGGTGATAAGTAGTTATCAGTCAGAGGCCCTTAGAGGCTGCCCACCTGTGGAATTCTCCATGTACAAATGATCTTCCTTGATCCGAGATGATAGTCTTTACTAATTTGAGATCCTGATGATCTTCAAAATATTTAATCAGAGCATGACCATGCTGCTTCATCGCTTTAGCTTGGACCAATCTTGTGGCCTCATCGGTGATCAATAAAAAGGTGGAATTTTTAAGCCCAATGTCAAAAGGAGCCTCGGAAAAATCTATGTGCACCGTATGAGACAGTATTTGGGACTGAGGAGGAAAACTCATCTTAGAGGGCGACACCTGTACTTGAATTTGACCTTTTGACATGTGAGGCAAAATGCTACATATTTTCTGATATTGTTCTTTAGACCAGGCCAGTAAAAATGTTGCTTCATCTTATAATATGCCCTCCAGTAACCCGAATGTACCCCTAAAAATGGATCATCATGGTACATGGTTAAAACCGAGGTTCTATGTTCACGAGGCACAAAGTATTTACAGTGGTCCCCTAATTTCAACGGGATGCTCTGGTGTTTAGGAAACAGCACGGTGTGACCACTGTCCGGAGGTATCTCTACAGCTAATCTTGACAAGGTGTCAGCTTCGCTGAGCTCCCTGCCAGAACGATGATTCACTTTCATATCGAAGGAACTCGGGAAAAGTTGCCATATTGCAAGTTGATCCCTCAGATGACAACAGGAAAGCACTTGAGTTGAAGCACGATGATCCATGTGGACCACAAACGGCTTTCCTTCTAAATAGAATTTAAAGTGTTTGACAGCTTTAACACCGCAAGACATTCTTTCTCCATAATGGCAAAATTCTGTTCAGCATTAGAAAAAGTATAAGAATAGTAACCAATCACTCTGAGTTGATGGGGTCTCCTCTTGTTCACATCCCTTTGGTAAATGACAGCCCCGGTACCATAATAGGATGCATCAGTAGAAAGTTCATGAGGTAAGGATTTGTCTGGGATGGCCAAGATTGATTTTGAGGTGATGCCCACGAACAGTTTTGAATAGGCCTTTTCACACTCTTCAGACCAAATAAAGACATAATCTTTATTTTTCAAATTATCCAATGGCCGAACAATCTTGGCATGATCAGGTATATATGCTCTGAAATAACTAGTAAATCCAGTGAAGCACTGTAGTGACTCAAGGTCATACGGGCGTATCATGAGCCTAGCTTTCACAATCACCTCTTCTTTCATTTGCTTCAAGTTGCCGTTTATATTCCTCCCCAAAAGTTCTACCTCCCAAACACAAATCTGGCACTTGTCCAGGTTTACAGTCATTTTATGATGGTTGAGCCTATGGAGGATTTTGTAGGTAAGGTTAGCACATTACTCAAGGGTGGGGAGTGCCACAACAGATGTCATCATTGTAGACAATCACCCTGAGCTCCAATAAATAATCTATTTGGCTAATCACCCTTTGAAATCTCGGAGAAATTTTCCATCCAAACAGTAGTCTAGTAAACTCATAGTCTATCTGGTGTCACAAAAGCAGAAAACTTTCTGGTGGCTTCAGTGAGACCAACCTGCCAGAAACTATCTTTCAAGTCAATTTTTGTAAAATATCGACAGCCTCCAAATCTATCGAAAATAGTGTCGATTCTAGGGAAGGGAAAAGGGTCCAAGAGAGTATTCACACGTCCGTAGTCAACACTGAGTCGGTAGAACGAATCCTTTTTGGGGAATCAAAACACAAGGTGACGCGTATTCGGAAGTAGAGTGGGTAATTATTCCCCATCCAGCATCTCCCTAATTTTTCCAGCAGTCCATGACTTCCTCTGTCCCGACTTTGGATAAGGTTTGCATGTCACAATAGTGTGATCTGGCTTCAATAAAAAGTCGACCTCTTAGATAGGTGATTTCCCTTTGAAAATATTACAGAGTTCGAAGAATAGTCTTTAGATCATCCTTGGTAAAAATGACTTCTCTATATATACTAAAGACAAGCAGGTGATATGATCAGTACCAAAGCCCATTGAATTCCGAGAAGTTTCATGGTAGGCTTTCCCATCAAAAACTCAAAAGGCATATCCCTCAGCCCTGCTGCAGATATCTCTCGTCGATAGTCACCCACCTCACAAGCTTTAGCTTCACATTTTTAGTAGAAATAATGTGGCCTTCTCCAATGATGGTTATTTTGGTCTCTGAAGGGTAACTACCCCATTTATATTTCTCCAGAATATCTTTTCGAATAAGGCTGATGAAAGAGCCCGGGTCCATGAAAGCATTGACTTTTGCATTGTTTATCATTACTGATAACATAGTCGGGAGAGTTGCAAGATAGTAAGAAGGTCAATTTTATCATTGGGATTGAACAACCCTCTTTAACTAGTTTTTTTGAAGGGATGAAAAAGCATCGTTTTGATTACTCACTGTTTGGGGGAATTCGCCATGTTCAAAAAAATAAGTTGGTTTCTTGATGGGAGTATTTTCAGAATTTCTGTAAGGTTTGGACTCAATAGGTTTTTTTTCTCTAAACTAGGATGGATATTCTCCAGTAGACACACACACACACGCGTGGAGCAGAAGTCTTTGTTTTCAATCTTTACAATGGACAATTGATTTTGTATTTCTGTGGAAGTCCGTGGATCACTCCAATTATCAAGATTTTCTCATATAAGCCAGGCATTCCCATTTGCATCTTTCTCTGCTTTTGATTAAAATAATCAATCAGAGCCACCCCGATATCTCCATCTAAAGGCTCTATTGTACCTATCTATGGGGATTATCCCCAAATGATGAAACAAAATTCTCTTTCCAATCTTCCCAGTTGAAATTATTTTCATCAGAAAGTCTTCTATCAAACCACAATTGGGCTGTCCCTGTTAAATAATTTCTAATACTATATATTTTGGTTTGATCTTTCGCACAACCATTAATCAAGACTGATGTCTTGGTAGCTATAATAGAACCCCTTGACAAATAGGCTAAAAGCTAGCTACAGGCTGGTTATCAAATGAATAGAATAATATAAGCTGTTGAAAATGAAAGAAGAGCAAGAAGCCTATAAAGTAATCAAAAGAATCCCGCCATTCTGGTGAGACAAACCAGAAATAAGGCATTCCCGGTTGAGGCAAAGTTTACCATTAATGGCATTACAAAGGAGGAAAGAAAATTCAACTACTTGGCGGCAATTGGGACCCCAAAATTTTCAAAATACAGTATAACCTCTTCAATTTGGCACCCCAAAGGATCAGAGCTTTCGGTTTGAATTAAAGTAAATTTTGAATTTGTTATTTAGATGATTTCATCAATCATCCACTGCTTGTGGACATTTTTCTAGGAGAATCAAATATATATAATTGAAATAATAATTTAATTAAATACTGTTGTGTAATACATTTTAATTATTAATGTGAATTTGATATTGGGACTTTTAATTTTTTTTTCAGAATGTTTCATGATAAACACTAAGTATAGAATAAAATTCATTAATACATTTGTGAACAAAGAAAAATCACATATATAATTCTAATATAAGTGAATAAATGCAATGGGAATAAAAGCAAATAAAGAAAAGGGTAAAAGGAAAAAGTTCTAAGACACTTTTTTACATCAGTAATTCAGCGGCTGCTAAGGTTAGGCCTAAATTGTCCATCTTTGGCACTGATTTTGCAATGCCTTTTAAGACTTTCATGCATGGTACCCATATACTAACTATGGCTGCTGTGCTTGCCAGGCCAAAGTTTTGTATTTTCAGAAAATAATTTATATTTAATCAAGAATTATCTAATGTCAAAATTTGATTTTAAAAATTGGTCAAATTATCGATAGTCTTGAATTAATGTGTGGCCAAATTAACATTGATTATGTGATAAGCTGCTGGTCAGAACATGAAAATATGATTGAATTATTGCAAGTTATAGGTTGTCGAATTAATGGTTATACTATATTTGGTATTTTATCCAAGATCCTCCAAGAACCATAATCAACTGCAAAAAATTTGCCCCATCAACATAAAGAAAGTGAGGCCAAAAATCTTGAGTAGGTCCTTACAGGACTGGAATTTGGTGATGAAGAGCCCAGCCAGTTACTGAGAAAAGTGCAGAGCCACAAGAATGTTTCAGAAAAGGCCCTCAAAGTACTCTGGGTGGCAATATTACAAGAGATGGCAGAAACATCCTCGCAGTGAGGGAAGTCCAATAAGAATGCTGAAATTGCTGACAGAATTCAAGAAATAAATACTTGTCTTCAGGTTTTTGCAGCTAAATGTGACACCACAAAACTAGAGGCAATGAGTGTCACAATTGCCTCCCAAAAAAAAAAAGGAAATCTCAGCCCTGAAGCTAAATTCCCCTAAACAGAACAAACTCACCGAGTTGTCTTGATCAAGGCGCAAAATTCTCAATCCCGTCCAAGGAACACCAAATATTGCTGTTTCTAATACAGTAGAACCTCCCTGTAAAGGTAGAGGTGTCCTCCTACCAGAGAGTTGCTGAATAGTAAAAATGGTAATTTTTCAAATGAAAACTTTTATATAGAGGTGTCCTCTAGTGTGGGTGTCCTCTCATGGAGGTTTTACTATATAGGTTTGATATAAATGTTGCCCAGATAAATGCAGGCAGCCCTGTCAATTCCCAGAAAATTCAATCAAACACGTGAATCATGAGGAATTCAAAAGAAAATGCAATCCAAATGGAAAATAGTGTTACTACCATTTCAAATTTGACCAAAGGTATATTTCAGTAAAGTGTAACAAACAATGCACATGGAATATGCTCAAAAGCTTGAGCCAGTGGTAAGGCCTATTCTAGGCAAGCAAGGGATACTGATTACACTCATCCAGTAGAATGGGACAATATAGTTGCTGACCCAAGAATCGAAAATATTTCAGTGATAGATTATGATAAAATAGTGGACAGACAAAAATTAGATTAAAATTAATAGCATTATATCAACAATGCCTGAAACTCCAAAAAGGCCAAAACTGAGGACTTAAAACAGAGCTTTGCATGTGTTTCCCCCTGGAGTAAGTGTAAAAAAGACATTCAAACCGAAACCTAACCAAGACTTTGAGACAAAAAGACTCGTCAGATTCAGAAGAGACCAGAACGACCTCCCAATTTTTCAAAAAAATAAGTGTATGACATATAAAAGCCAATTTATAATCTTGGTTCCATTGTTAAATCTTGCGGTCAAAAATTAGAAATATTTATTGATAAATTAAGAATATTCACCTCAAAAATAAAAATATAAACTTTCTCCTACTAATTTTGTTTCTCTTAATCTTCATTAATTTCTATTTATATTAAATCAGAGAAAGCATGCCATCTCTGTTAAATATATATTCATGTACATTTCTCTCTTCAAAATGTTTGTCCTTAATACCAATGCTACAATTTTTTCTTTATATATACATATATATATGTATATATATACATGTATATAGATGGGAATTTTTGTCGGGAGGAAATTGATCTATAGAAGCATAGGGCGCCTCTCCTATCAAATTAAACGTCAAAACTAAATGCCATCTATCGACCGTTGCCGCAAACTAGCAGCCTCGGGTAGGTGACAAAACCACAACTCCAGCTTTGGAGAACTGATGCCGTCGTTTTGACATTTAATTTAGCAGGAGAGGCACCCGATATTTCTATAGATCAAAAGGCCAGTTACTGGTTGAGGATATGAAGGAAAACAGAAAAGGAAAGGCTGTTTGATGCCCTCCTCAATAACATGAAACATAAATCTTGTGGCATGCGAGGTTCTTTTCTGATGAAAGGAACTTTAGACGTAGATCAAAAGGTAAATCCCAGGAATGATCGTTGGATTTGTATATATCCCTCAGAAGTGCCTGTTGTGAAGCACACGGAATTTCCTGCCTCCGTGATGGTCCTTGACACTATCAACAGTGAAGCTGATGTCATGCCTCCCCATTTCTTTAAGGGCTCTGCATGAACACTTACACCTACACCAATGTTCTGGAGACCATTGTGAAGTCTTGAATGGACATAGTGGCCGCAGTAAGGAAGTATGTCTTCCAAAATGACTCGGTTCCAACCAACAAGGCAAAAGGACAATAGGGGCTGGCACTAAATGTTCCAGTCACTGGAGTCCTGATATTTGTCTCTAACTCTTCAGAACGCAACCCTCTTCGCCTACTATGTATAGGGCAGATGTGGAGAGATGTCAACAAAAATCTTCCACCACATCATCTAGTTTGTCAAGAAACAGTTCACCTTATGATGACCCAAATGGAAAAAACATCGTCTCTAAGGCCTGCGCTTCATTTCGCACTCGCCTTGAAACTGTTGTAACTAATAATCAAACACTACATTGAATAAATCAAAAGTATATATAACCGACTCTCGATAATTTGAAACTCAAGGGACCAGAGAAAATTTACAATTTATCAAGAGTTCAAAATAACAGGAGTTTGAACAACTAAAAGGGAGGGAGGGAAAAAGTCAAGTAAACAAGAGTTTGAAATTTTGGCTGTTTCGGGATATTCATACTATGTTGACACAAGATTAAATAAGTGACAAACCACAAGTTTTTAAGGTATTAAATTTATTGGGAGCTTTCAGGTCTTGCCCTTTCTCAAAAAGTTTGATATCAAAATTAAAGATTTATTATTTTAAAAACTTGTACAATTATTTACAAATTTTCATTTTAAAAAGAAGTCAGTTATTTTTTGTTGAGTGAGCAACTTCAGTCTATCATTGTCCAAGGAATTTTTGATAGTAGTGAGAGCTGCAAAGTAATCATTACTTGTGTTGGTTCTGAGGTGCTTTGAAGCTTAGGGTTGTAAGAGATCTCCTTGCCACGCTCGCTGTGGGAAATTTAAGCTCTAACATTGTTTAGTTAGTTCACAGGCTAGTCTGGCTTGAGAAAGTCATGAGCAACCTTTTTCCTCAAATTTTAATTTTCAGATAGAATCTGTATACAAAAATGTAATGCCTCGATAAAGGTTGGCGTTCAGCCAGTTGAAATATTGGCAAAATAAATATTTTATAAAATCCAATATATGACTTTTATTATCTAAGAATCTTACATATTAATAAAATAAAGTAAACAGGAGTTTGATCAGAATTCGTGATTCATTATTTTAAACATGGTGATTTTCTTTTAATGGTAAAAACACAAACTTTCACGCAAGAATGCCCTTCTTCAGGTTACAACTTGGAAATATTTTAAAACTATGGATATGAAAGACAGCCCAATACAGTAGATAAATAGTTCAGCTGAGGGGATTGGCGAGGTAAAACACGGAGTATTGGGGTGGGAGGTCGATTTTTCGGTTAAAACTGGGCGTGCAGTGCGAGACCAAAGATTCAAGGACTAGGCCCTGATACTTGTTCCCGAAGCCCTTGTAAACGCATACAGCACTGTCCAAATTGAACGAGTGGCGAAATTCTGTGATTTGTTGGCATAAGAGAGACTTGCGGTCGTTGGTGCGTATGTTGCGGCTGTGTTCAGATAATCTGGTGCGGATAGATCGACCGGTTTCTCTGATGTAACACTGTTCGCAATCGAGACAGGGAATTTTGTAAATTGTGTTGGTGGCGGTTAGGGATTAGTTTTAATCGAACTTTTTGTAATCGGATGTCGTAAGGAAGTATAGAGGGAAGGGGTATTATTAAAATAGATACGTATTCCGAATTTGTGTAAAAAGAAAGAAATGTCGGAGTTCCTGGCCGAAAACGGGAGAACACAAAGGTCTTTGTAGGGGGGAGGGACTGTTTTGGTGGAAGTAGGCGAGTAAAAATGATGACGGATAAAATCATTAGGATAACCGGCGGATGAGAGATGATTATATACAATACGTTTCTCATTCTTTTTGAAACAGTCGAGGAAACAGTGAGTGTAAATTCGCTTGGAAATGGTTTTTACAGTGGTGATTTTACATCGGAGAAACCGGTCGATCTATCCGCACCAGATTATCTGAACACAGCCGCAACATACGCACCAACGACCACAAGTCTCTCTTATGCCAACACATCACAGAATTTCGCCACTCATTCAATTTGGACAGCGCTGTATGCGTTTACAAGGGTGTAGGGAACAAGTATCAGCGCCTAGTCCTTGAATCTCTGGTCTCGCACTGCATGCCCAGTTTAACCAAAAAATCGACCTCCCACCCCAATACTCCGTGTTTTAGATCGCCAATCCCCTCAGCTGAACTATTTACCTAATGTATTAGGCTATCTTTTATATCCATAGTTTTAAAATATTTCCAAGTTGTAACCTGAAGAAGGGCATTCTTGCCTGAAAGCTTGTGTTTTTACCATTAAAAGAAAATCACCACGTTTTTATCGCCTTCATTTCAAACATTTATACAGTTATTCACAAATATTCATTTTTGGTAAGATACTATTCCTTCAACTTCAAATTACTGAGGGGACCAATTAATATTGATTTTATTCAAATTATCGAGTATATATTTTTCAAGGGACCAGAAAAACATTTCAAATTATCGAGAGTCGACTGTACTTTTATCTACTACTTTAAAAAATTTCAATTTAATTTTTTATTTTTACTTGCATTTCAGCTAGAATATTCCATTATGGCTATACCTAATTTACACGATATATCCTGCATTATTTTAAGATTCAAGAAAACGACTATTTAAAAACATGCTGAGATATTTTCCTAATTTAGTACTTTTGTCTCATGATGGTAACAATGCAGTTACCAAAATGTTACAAACATTTATTAATTTGGATTTGATCTTGTTATATCTTATGTTTCTAATCTATAATCCAAATTTACCTTATCAGACTTCTGGGTACTCTGCCGTTATGTTAAAAATTGATTACAAGATTTGTGGATAGAAAGATATCGGCTTTTAAAATACAGATGGTCATCTCAAATAACTGTCAACTGTTTAGTAATTGCCATAACAGAAGTCATAATTTGGCAAGAATTAAAGGCATGGTGGCAATTTCTGTTTTTAAATGTCTATGAAGGATCAGACCCAAATTATATTATTATTTTATAGCATTTAATTCGTCACCTTTAAAAATGTGTTCGTCGCTGTTAAAAGAGTGCTAACTCGGCCGCTTTTTTCATTGAATTTTAACGTCGGCTTGAAATTGTAGCCACACGATATGGATTTAATGATTCCTGTTTTTACATGGATAATGCAAGAGCGCACACATCCGCACAAACACGGGCATATGTTAGTCTGCTAAGAAGCAGCAAGAAGTTTTTGTCACCATATTCATATATGTTAAATCCAATCAAATTTTCATTTAGCAAAATTAAAACATTGGTAAGGTCTCTGCTTCCTTCACGTGACATCACGTTAGGCGAGGTTATCACTGATGCAATCAGTAGAATTACATCAGGAGACTGTGAAGAATGGTTTACTCGCACTCGCAAAAATTGCTTCCTGGCAACACAATAACACCAGTTTATCCAATAAAATCTGTTTTCTAATTTATTTCGTGGTTATTTGCTCCTATATTAGTGTTTTGAACTTAATGTAAAAATGTATTCAGTCAATCTTTTTTAAATCTTATTTTTAAAGGCGACGAATTTATTTTTAAGTGACAAATTCACTCTCAAAAAATGATACAAAATTTACACACGTAAATCTCTCAAAATATTTTGAGAATTTTTTTTTCTCTACAGATCCAGGTACGGCCTTTTTAATATAAACTTAAACATATATATGTAAAAAATGAACAAATATAACTTTTTCTTAAAATATTTTATTTGAAATTTCTTTTAAAATATTTGTAAATCTCGCACACAAAATATATACATATAAATAACTTTATTAAACATAAAATAGCTCAAATAAATGGGTATTAGAATTTATATATTTGTGGAGTAGAGCACAAATGACATGTAGTTCTTTCCAAATTCTCGATTAGCTGTTTCACAATATTTTAAATAAGAAATTTTTATTTATGGAATGTATATTGCACATACTATATCTCTCACTCCACATAAAGCCGACTACCCAAGAAGCACTACTCACATGTAATGAAGACATAGGTATAATCCACAAAAAAATATTGATTATTCACAATAATTCCACACAAATTTTCAAATTTTATAATGAATTTACATTTAAACCTGTCTATAGCGCCCCCTCTAAATAGCACCTTCCTCTCTATAGCGCCTGATTTTAAATAGTACAATGCGATTTACATTAAAAGTGACCTGTATATAGTGCCTTGCAACCTCAGAATAGCCCTTCCCCCCCCCCCCCCCTTTTTTTTTTTAAAGTCCTAATTCTAAATTTTTATTTAAAAATACCTTTAAATAATGACCATATATTAAAATTTATTAAACTCTATGGATTAATAAAATGCTTCTTTGAATCAAAATGATAAAAAAAAAAAATAGAGCTCCCTTTCAAAAAAGAACGATTATAATGAGGCATGTTTTTATTTCAATGTTTTTTTTTGCTGGATCACATGATTTTAATTTTTTAATTTTAACTACAATTTCTCTTTTTTTATTTTTTAAATTATAGTTTTAATTATCAAGTTATTGCTTTATATAACGATGTCCCGAAAGCACTTAACTTTACCACAAAAACTCGAAGTGATAAAGGAACATGAATCAGGAAAAAGCATGCATAATAAATATGGAATTAGCCAAACACAAGTTGAAACGTTGATTAAGAAAAAAGAAGTTGAAGAAGAATTTAATCAAAATCCTCTTCTAAAAAGAAAAAGAATGAAGAAGTCAACAAAATTTGATGAGGTAAATGATCTTGTTTGGAAGTTTTTCACAGATATGAAGGCCTGCTACATTTATGTTTCTGGTCCAATGTTACAAGAACAAGCACTCAAATTTGCCGGTGGTTTGAAGCTTCCAAAATTTAGTGCATCAAATGGTTAACTGGAAAGCTTTAGAAGTAGGAATGGAATAAATTTTGGTTCCCATAGTGAAGAAACTGGGAATGTGAAAGAGGCCACATTTGAAAATTGAAAGGCAAGTTTGATAAAAATATGTAATGGGTATTCCCCTAAAGATATTTTTAACCTTGATGAAACTGGACTTTTCTACAAGGCAGTATCAAAAAAGTCTTTGAAAATGAAATGTGACACGACTAAAGGGGTCAAAAATAGTAAAGAGAGAAGGAGTATAGTCCTTTTGCCCAATGTGCTTGGAGAGAAAGAAAAACCAATTGTAATTGGAAAAGCTAAAAATCCCAGGTGTTCAAAAACCTAAAGTCCCATAATCTTCCAGTTACCTATGATAGTAACAATAGTGCTTGGATCACAAGTGATATTTTTACATAAATAGTCAAGGATTTTGATACGAAAATGGGTATCACCAAAAGGAAAGTTCTTCTTTTTTTGGACAATGCATTGCACCCATGTCAAAATAAAACTTGATAATGTCAAATTGTTTTTTTCTTCCTGCCAATTGCACTGGACTTGTCCAACCCCTAGACCAAGGAATCATTCAGGCATTTAAGTTGAAATTTAGGACTAGACAGAGGCATTTCATTGTTGAAACAGCCACAAACTGTCCTGACATGACTGACCCTGAGATTTACAAATTATTTAATCTTTTGGACACAACTTTTTGGATAAAAAGCTCTTGGGATGAAGTTTCACCTGAAACTATTCAAAAATGCTTTTATAGAACGGGCTTCAATTTTCTTTCAGATGAACCTGATGAATTTGAAAAAGATAATGAGGAAAGAGACCTTATAGAAACTATGGCCCAAGAGATGTTTGGGTGCACTTTAAAGCAGTTAATGGGATTTGAAGAAGAATGTATTTTTTTAAGTGACAACCAAATTGATTGGGAAATAGATCCATTTGAATTGATTATGGCCTTGGATAAGAACAAAAGTGAAGATGAAGAAAAGGAGGAATCTCAATCTGCAAAAATAGTGTATTTTTCAGAAGCTAGATCATATATTGATGGACTTATTTTCAGCCCGAAAGGATTCTGTTGAAATTTTTATTCTTATCATGAACTTTGAAGAAGAATTTTGGAAAATAACCTTGAAAGATCCAAGACAAGCTGATATTAGAAGTTTTTTCAAGTAAATTCACTTGAAACGATTTGAGGTTAATAAAAATAAATGTATTATATTATTCAGTACTCATGTATTTACTATCATTTTGCTTTATTTGCACATAAAACTACAAATTTATTAACTTTTAGGTTTTCCACATAATTTCGAATTATAACCCCCCAAGATTTGTTGTAGATCTTAATATGGTTTGTGTTTTTAAAAAATTATCAACTTTCCTTTATTGTTTTTAAGTTAATTAATAAGTATATATACACTTTATTTAAACAATGCCAATGATATAAATGCTATATACAACATTAAACACACAAAATTATTGCCCTTGTACATAAATTATAAAGCAACCTGTCTATAACACCCCCTCTCTATAGCACCTTATTTTGGTAAGTCCCAAGAGGGGTCGCTATAGACAGGTTTAACTGTATATATATATATATGATATATAAAAAAAGATTTCTGTTGATTTTTGAATTATCTTAATGGTTATGCTATGTTAATGCAGCCATGGTTAAAATCTTGAAAGAATAACAATAAAAATAGTGAAGATTAGCAATAGCTTTAATTGAGCTAAAGGGATATATAAAAACAACATAATTTGATAGAATTAATGCCTGGCTTGAGGCGTGAGAATCTAAAAAATGAAAAACTTATTTACATAATGTACAAAAGATTTGAGCCGGCCATCGGGAAACAACAACAATGAGTTTTTATAGGGGAAGCGTGACCTCGGGTGATCGATTTAACAGAGTATTTGAACCTATGAAATATAATTTTAAATAAAAGAATATTTTAATATATATATGAAAAACAAAAAATAAAATAAAAGATAAGTGGGTCAGGTGTTGATATTAAAAATAAAGAAGGCATCTCCTGACCACAAGCACATGTGCTTTTAGATGGCAGAGCGCCATCTAGTGGAGCAAAAATAAACTAAACGTTTATTTAGCTTGCTCCGAGATATTTGGCCAACCCAATTTCTTGATAAATCAAGAAAAGCCATCCACGAACGCGTTTCGTGCTGTTGGCGCTCGTCAGCGTGGAGAAGGCTGTAACCACTGCGACCAAAAAGATTTTTTGGTCCCAATGGCTTCCCGAAAAATCAAGAAATGGGTATTTAATCTAAAAAGCACATGTGCTCATGGTCAGGAGATGCCTTCTTTATTTTTAATATCAACACCTGACCCACTTATCTTTTATTTTTTTTTGTTTTTTCATGTGTTAAGCGTCTTTACGCAAATTTGGCCTTAAATACCCATTTCTTGATTTTTTGGGAAGCCATTGGGACCAAAAAATCTTTTTGGTCGCAGTGGTTACAGCCTTCTCCACGCTGACGAGCGCCAACAGCGTGAAACGCGTTCGTGGATGGCTTATCTTGATTTATCAAGAAATTGGGTTGGCCAAATATCTCGGAGCAAGCTAAATAAACGTTTATTTTTGCTCCACTAGATGGTGCTCTGCCATCTAAAAAGCACATGTGCTCGTGGTCAGGAGATGCCTTCTTTATTTTTAATATATATATATATATATATATATCATCAAAAAAGAAGTAGTCATCCTCAAAACATTTTTAAGATTCTGTACTTTAAAAAGTCTACATAGGTCTATATATATATTTAATACCTCAAATGATTGATTGGCTTTTTTTTTTCAAAGAAATATTACTACAAATAAGCCTTTCCTTTTAAGCTAAGCAAATAATAATAAATTTGATTTTAGGTTGAGATAAATGTTTCTAGACCTAGTTTTTAGACTTTAAAATTGTGTCATCATATTTTTTGTGAATTCCTTGCACAGAAAGAATTTAATAAAATGTCAATTTAAATAAGCATAATTTTTGCAGGTAGTATTAAAAATGTTGTGAATTATTTTAATTATTATGCAAAAGTAGTGTAGCAAAAAGCATATTCTGTATTAAGTTTTGTTGTTGTTTTTGCAAAGTACTTGATAATTACAGTAAAATCTCTCTAAAGCAAACCTTACCTAAGGAGGAAACTGTACTTGTATTTTCAAGCCATTTAGCCTTTATTTTAATATTTATGAGATATTTTTATAAAATCATTGAGACCAAAATCTAGACTAGAGAAATTGGTTCATTATACTAGTCTAGATAGTAGCTTTATTATTATATTTATGTTGCTATAAAATTTCAGTTGAAAATTAATTTGTTGGAAATGTGGCCTTTTTGTGAAAAATCTCTGATAAAAAGTAGTTTGTGTCAATTTTGCTGGTATTTTTTCTTTTATGAAGTGCATTAAAAATATTCAAAAGTAAATAAAAGACTTAGGTTGCAAGATAACTCTTGTAATAAATTAGAGGGGAGTAGCTTTTAAGATGTTTTTCAAACCCTAAAAATATTATTCATATACTGTCTGAGGGTTTATTATTGTTCCAAGTTTTTAATATTCAAACATGGCAACATGTTTTATTGACCTTATCCTAAGTATATTTGGTATAAACCATGATAATCATTATGGTCAGTTAGAGACTTCTTTTACTGAAAGTGTACCAGATATATCTACACATGTAGAAAGCAGTTGAACTTTAGCATATTATAAATGTGCAAGAGCCTCATTTGGTTACTTGCACTCACTGGTGAGGTTGGACTTCTGTAAGAAGTTTAAATGTCAAAAATCTGGTCACTATATATATATGTTATATTTACTTGATATTGAATAGCCATTGGGAATTAATTTGTTATTTCTTTGAATCAATGGCTGTTAAGCAAAAAGTCATTGAGGAATAGATAAATTCAAATGTGACTAAGTGCATATCAAAATGTGTACAATCATATCATAAATGAAAAATATTAAACATTTAATTTAATATTTTTTCAGCTAACTTATTTTTAATACTTACAAACTTGTTATGCAATACATAAAACCGCAAAGGCTTCTCAGACCATTCTGGACCACAGGAATCAATGCCGATTCTTTTGCATTTAACAACAGAAGATTCTACAATATCTTCCCCATCTTCAAGCCAAAGATTGTCACAATTTGACAAATCTTTTTGATTAAAGTTATTTTTATCAATTTGAAATGCTTGGCATAGTTTAGATGGTCCATTGCAGAGATCCAATTCTTTTAATGGCTTTGAATTTTCTTTTCGCTTTGCAATTCGGAATTGAAGCATATATTCTTTATTTTGTAATGGCTCTATAGAACGAATTAATACTGCACTACCAGGCTCTAGACTGGAAATATTGAAGCACCAATACATTCCATAAATGGAATAGACATAGGCAGTTCCGGAATCCATAAACATGGCAATATTTCTTTCAGTTTGTTTAAAATTATAGGAGTGCGATGCTTTATCCTCGCCTCCTAAATAACATTCTGTTTCAACAATTTTTCCTTTTAGAATAATATGGTCATCAATTTTTCTTACAAGTATTTTTCCCAACAGGGTTTTTGGCTAAATCTTGGCACGATTTATTATAAAAAGCTTTGGTTAATCGGCACTCGTTTAAAGAAGCCATTTAAATATAAAATTGATGTAGTGATTATATATATGATTTACGTTTTGAGATTAACATGTTCTAATGATTAATATTAGATCATTTAGGATATTTACAATTCAAAATATATGTATCATAAACAATGAGTCAATAGTCATAAATAAGGATTTATTATATTTTAATTTCTTATAATTTAGTATTCATATTATATTAAATGCTTGACTATTCTCATAAGGAAGGGTATTCTCGATTTGAAATATTCTAAAAATGATATTCATAAAATATTTATGAATAATTTATAATATTATCTTGATGTAACCCAACCTCTGGAAGTACAAAAGTCCGCCAACTATCCAAAATAAAGTATTTAAAGAATCCTTTATAAAAATATTTATTGCCTTGATAATGTCTTGATAAAGGTTGGCGTTCAGTCAACCGAAATATTGGCACATAAATATTTTATTCAATGCAATATATGTCTTTTTACTATAAGTTAAATATATAATATGAACGTTCAGGTATATTAATATTTTGTGTTGAGAACAAATTAATTCTTAAAGTCAGAAAAGATATGAACTTGCAAGGAAGAGAGAGAAGCAGCATATCTAATATCACAGGTAATTCTCTAAAAAGTGGGAAGTTAGTTTATGTAGACTGTTAGAAACACACAATTTGCACTGGATACTTTCAAATTTTAAAATGCATATTGATATAGGCTTAGCAAAATACGGTTATTCTTTTTGAGGATTTCTGGTTGTTTTTGTACTCACGTATGTTGTAGTTACGAGGACATCCCTTTAGATAAAAACAAATATATATTTATTTAAGGAACGACTTGTTCCATTACATATATTGTTAAGACAAGTTAGCGGTAAACATCAGCAAGGTTGAAGGTAGTTGTTGGAAGTTACGTCATCGTAGTGACGTCAGCATCGATGATGATTAAAGTCAAAGTCTGCCTAACAATTCCCTCCTTACTTTGGCTTTATTCCCACGATGCTGAGGCTCTCCAGGTGTTTCTTCATCTGGTCTCGGGATAGGTCCTTTGTGAAGATATCCGCCTCCAGGTCCTGGGATGGCTTGTACAGAAGGCAGATGTCTCTGGATTCATAACAGTCTCTCAAGAAGTGGTACTTTCTGTTGATATGTCTACAGCGACTGCTTTGTTTAGGGCTGGAGATCCAGTTGATCAATGACTGACTGTCTGTATAGATCGCAGTTGGTTTTTCCATGAAATTCCATTCTTCCAGCTCTCGTAACAGGTTTATTATCCACTTGATTTGACAGCAGCTTTCACAAGCAGCTATCATTTCCGCTTCCATTGTGGAGAGGGCAACGAGTGGTTGTTTACTACTTTTCCAGTCTATAGTTGCTTCGCCGAGCTTCAATACATATCCGCCGTAGGATTTTCCATCATGAGTGGTCGACCAGCTGGCATCGGTGTAGGACTTCAGGATTCCAGTCTTCCCTCTTTCAAATTTCACTCTTAGGTCAATTGTTCCTCGTAGGTATCTCATCACTCTTTTGATTGCTGTCCAATGCATCTGTTTTGGTTGTCTGGAGTACTGTGAAAGTTTGCTAGTGATGTAAGCGATGTTGGGTCTGGTGTTAACAGCTAGAAACATTAGCATTCCAAGGGCTTCCTGGTAAGTGTGCTGATCACAATTGTCATCTTCAATATGATTGTCCAAATTGATTTCTTTGGAACCTGGTGTTGGAACTTCCTTACAATTTTCCATTCCATATTTCTGCAATATTTGTTGTACATAGTGGCTTTGCTGTAGCGAAATTCCCTCCTTGTCTTGTATGATCTTGATTCCCAAAAACATGCCTTTACATGTTACATCCTTTATTTCCAGGTGATGTCTCAATTTATTGATGAATCTGTTTGAGGTATCTTCAGAATCTGAGACAGTGATAAAGTCATCAACATATATCCCAACATAGAAGTATTTGTCTTCATTCTTCCATTTAAATAGGCAAGGATCAGATTTAAGTTTTTCCAGTCCACAGTCATGAAGTACTTGACTGAATTTCTCATACCACGATCTTCCGGATTGAGGTAGACCGTAAATACTTTTGTTGAGTTTGCAAACTTTGTTTCTGTCTTGGACAAATCCAGCAGGTTGTTCCATGAATATTGTATTTTCAATGTTTACATTTAGATAGGCTGCTTTTACATCAAATAGTTTAATGACTGAATCTTTTGTTGCTGCCATTGACAAAATAGTCCTGAGGGTGGCATTTTTAATTACAGGGCTGAAACTTTCGTTGTAATCTCTTCCTGGGATTTGGTTGTATCCCATTGCAACAAGTCTAGCTTTGTAAGTTTTGTTTTCTTGGTCTTTAGATATTTTGAACACCCATTTACTTTTGACAACTTTAGCGTTTACAGGTCTAGGTACCAGTTCCCATACTTGATGCGAGTACATGTTCTGTATTTCCTCAAGCATTGCGTTCTCCCAATGTTTCTTGTCTTCGCATGCGATGGCTTCTTCATAGTCTTTCGGAATGGTTTCATTCGTAGTAGCCAGAACGTAGCATCGAATCTTTTAGGTATTGTTCGAGTTCTTTGTGGTCTGTCTGATACACTTGACTCTGTCTGTCTGTTGTTCATGGTATCTGGTGCTGGCTCTTCAATATCAACATCTGATAGAACATGATTGTCCAGTTGTTCATCCTCCTGAATGAAGAAATATGTGTCAGTGTCCTTATTATTATCACTTTGCTTTTCTTCCGAGATGACATTATTGTTCTCTCTGAAGTGAATGTCTGCGGTTTCAAGAATGACTCTCGCTGTGATATCAAATACTCGATAAGCTCTTCTGCATCTTGAATAGCCTACAAATATTCCTCTCTTAGATTTAGCTTCTAGTTTGTGTCTTTGATGATTCTCGAGTTTATAGAAGACTTCACAACCAAATCTCATGATGTGAGAGACGGATGGCTTTTTACCTTTCCATTTTTCCATAGGGGTAGTGTCTGGGTCATTAGTTGTGGGAGTTAGATTGTACAGATATGCAGCTGTATTCACAGCTTCTGCCCAGAAGTGTAGGGGTAATTGGGAGTCTGCCAGAAGTGTTCGGCCTTTGTCTAATAGTGTTCTGTTAGCTCTTTCAACTCTCCCATTGCTTCTTGGGGTGTACGGTGTAGTTATTTCATGTTTAATTCCTTTGGATTCTATGAAGGTTTCAAGGTTTTTATTGATAAATTCTGTTCCGTTATCTGTTCTAAGTCGTTTTAGTTTTGAGTTTAGCTCGTTTTTTCTCTTTACAATAAACTTCTTCAAAACTTCTGCTGTTGAGAGTTTATCTTTGAGAAATTCTACAAATATTCTCCTAGAAAATCCATCTACGATGGTCAAGAAATATTTACTTCCGCCCAAGGAGTTTATTCTCATTGGACCACAGAGATCGACATAAATGGCTTCAAAGGGGTAGCTTTCCTGATTGCTATCTGTGTGAACATAGGGTACTTTGGTCATTTTTCCCAATGAGCAAGCATCACATTGATCAAGGGTACCATTTATAGAGTTCAAGCCTTTTAGAAGATTGTTCTTCAAAATCAGGTCTAGTTTGTTGTTACTAGGATGTCCTAACCTTCTGTGCCATGCAGTCCTAGAATTGTCCTTTGAAATCAAGCAATGTTCGTTTGGGACATGAGTTGCTTCAGATAAACGTGATAGGTTCAATGTGTACATGTTACCATCAAAGTTGCCTGTTCCTATTAGCTTGTCATCAGAAGAGTATATGTATGCTCCTTCAGAGTTCAAAAGAACAGAGTTCCCTCTTCTTACTACGCTTGGAATGGACATTAGATTTCCTTTCAGGTGTGGTACATGGAGGACATTATGCAGGGTTACAGCGTTGTTAAGTTTGTCCTTACCTTGTACAGTAGCTTGGATTAATCCCGATGAGGTAGATTCGATGTGCCTCCCTTCTTCTGCCACTTGTATGCTTCTTCTCTCCTCCGTCTTGTGCTCGATCCAATCACCATGGGAAGTCATGTGGCTTGTGCACGCAGAATCAATTATCCACACGTCCTGAGTCGTCGGGCGTTCCTCCCTTGTGATGACATGTAGTGCGTATTCTGAAGTGGAGTCTCTTCGTTGGGATGGTTCCTCCGTTCGTTCTTGGATTGCTGATCTGGCTGTGTCTTTGTTTTGTTTTGGTCCTTTATGGTAGTTCCTTGTACTGGCCATGTTATTTTTGTTTGTTGTATTCTTTTGATTTCCTTTGTTGTTAGGGTTGAACCAACAGTCTTTCTTGAAATGTCCTTTTCTTTTGCAAATGAAGCATGACTTTTCTTTGAATTGGTTGCCTGATGATCTGAAAGCATTTTCAGGATTTTTGCTTCTGTCCTGTCTTTTCTTCTCGAAATCCAGTAGAGTTTGTCTCAAGTCTGGTAAGGAGATTTCTCTGTTTATTGACAGTGCTGCTGTGATCGTGTCAAAGTTAGGTGTGAGTCCTTCAACAATGTATCGTACAAGTTCTCTTTCTGTTACAGTCTTTCCTAGCTGTGTGATCTCTTGTGCCAGTTTCTGTGCTCGTACAATATACATGTTGACATTTTCATTTGGGTTCAATTTTAGTCTGGCTAGATCCAACATTAGGTCTATCCTTTTATTTTCTAGAGATCCTTCAAACCTTTTCTTTATGTCGTACCAAATTCTTTTGGCTCTTTTATCGCCTCGAAAGATGATTGTTAAGTCATCCGAAAGTGACAATATTATTAGGCTGTATGCTTCCCGATTTTTTTTCTTCCAAATATCATATTCTAGTTTATTTTTTGTAAAGTCTGGCTCGTCATTAACAATTACGTCCTCGAAGAGATCTTTTGAATCTAGAATTGCTTCCATTTTCATGGACCACGTGGTATAGTTGTTTTCTGTTAACTGTTCGATTTTTGCTAAGTTATGTGTATCCATTTTCATTCAATATTTATTTTCTAAATTGGCGGTTAGTCCAATTATTTATTTTCTTTATGATTTAAATGGATCAATTGGCGGTTATTCCAATTCGCGCGCCCAAACAACGCACTGCTACAAAATTGATATAGGCTTAGCAAAATAGGTTATTCTTTTTGAGGATTTCTGGTTGTTTTTGTACTCACGTATGTTGTAGTTACGAGGACATCCCTTTAGATAAAAACAAATATATATTTATTTAAGGAACGACTTGTTCCATTACATATATTGTTAAGACAAGTTAGCGGTAAACATCAGCAAGGTTGAAGGTAGTTGTTGGAAGTTACGTCATCGTAGTGACGTCAGCATCGATGATGATTAAAGTCAAAGTCTGCGTAACACATATCTTAAAAGTTATCAATTCCAAGTATGCTGAATTGCTGAATCACGGGATGATGCTTGCCGCGATTAAGGTAAATGGGTTTAGTAATGATGTTCCCTCAATATATTGCCTAATTTTTGAATATACAAGTGGACCATCTGTACTGTACTGTACTTTTCCTGCCTAAAAGTTAATCCTAATTTTACAACGCAGTTGTTTTGCGACACCTAATGACATCTATAGAACTGTCTTTTTAATTTGTTAAAACAATATAGAATTTTGCCAGAACAATACATGATCTAATCAATCTTAACAATCTACCAAAAATCAGCAATAGGGTAAATCCGTCACCACCTGTCTCCATCTGTCATTCATAATGTTTTGAATAAAATTCTAATACATTATTAAAACTATAATTGTTTCTCTCTCATTAATAGCCTATTTTAAAAGTACACAATATGAGGTATCGCTCTCAATTGCAGGCGATAACTTTCAATTCATATAGAAATATACTTTTTTCAAAAAGGTCTTTAAATATTTTTCTTATTACCACTGTTTAAATGCCATAAAATTTAGTTGAAAAATCATAATTTGTATCACTATGAATATTGACTTTATTTGGCCTCAAAGAATTTAATCTCAAAAATGTCTTTAAGAATTGTGAGAAAATCACAAATGTTGTGTGTTAACCTCAAAACATAGTATTTTGAAATATTGGCTATAATATTTTCAATGAAATATTAATTTAATCATAAATTAATATAAAATTAAATAAACTGATTTATACAAGGTTGTCCTAAAAGCTCGTGTTTTTCTTATTATTTGGTGAACAATATTATTGCGCGAATACATAATAATACATAATACTGTTGCGTTGTTGGTTGACAAAGAATAACTTCTGTGGGTACAAGGGATCTTCAGGACTTTATTTAAGCCTAATAGATAAAATAATTACAGAAGAGTGCAAAGATAAAAACAACAATAAAGAAAACAGCAGTTACAAACTCACAAACTGCAGCAAAATGAAGGAAAGTGGGCGCAGAACAGGAGACAGAAGTTGTTAGAACCTTCTAGAATCTTCCAGGAAGTACACTGGCATCAGCGATAAGCAGCAGTCTGACCTCTTGAGACAGCAGCGTTTGCTTGGAGTCCACCATATAGCTTCCTTCTTCTTCTTCTCTCTTTTCTCCTGGCATGAATTTCTCATCCATATATATTGTTGCACCAGGTTGCGGCTTGGCAGACTCTTCAGCCTTGATTCTCTCCTGTGCTGGGTCTTGCATCTTACCAGAGCGTGTTTCAACCATCCTACAAATTTATAAAAGGGAATAATGAGATAAGTCTACTTTATGTAGCCACCAGAATAAATTATTTATTTTCTCACATCAAAGAGAGCAGTGAAGTCACAGTGTACCTAAATACAAATGATGATAATCTAAAAATAATCTGTTTTAAATAAATATCATAGAATATAAAAATAAATAAATATATAATTTAAATTTCAAATATATTAAAAATAATATAATAAATACGCCATTAATCATGATGTAACACTTCCCCCTCTCCAGAGGTCGTCACGTCCTCGTGAGTTACCTCATCAATTCTCTCAAAATAGGGTTTGAGTCTTGAGACATGGACAATCAATGGGTCTTGGCCAGGATTATCTTTCGGCTCAATTAAGTAATTTACGTTAGACAGCTTCTTTAATATTCGATATGGGCCAAAATATTTTCTCAATAGTTTTTCGCATTTTCCGATTTTCCTGACTGGTGTCCAAACTGCCACTAAATGTCCTGGTTCATAGGTTTTCTCATTGTGTTTTTTGTCATAGTTTCTTTTCATTCTTTCCTGAGTCTTCTCTGTGTTGTTAATGACTACCTGTCTCGTCCTTGCTATTTTATCTAAGTAGTTTTCTATATATTCGTCGTAATCGTCCATGTTACTGTCCGTTGGGATATTCTCGTCGTCTAAGAGGGACATGGGTTCCCTTCCAAACAACAGGAAAAATGGAGAGTAGCCTGTGGTTTCTTGAATCGTGGTATTATATGCGTGGGTGATAAAAGGGAGGATTTCATCCCAGTTCTTTTGGTCTGTGTTCACATACATGCTGATCATATTGATTAAAGTTCTATTTAGCCGTTCCGTTAGTCCGTTAGTCTGGGGGTGGTAGCTCGTTGTGAAGCAGTGTTTCACTTTGCACATTTTCATTACCTCCTTCATCAAATTGCTAGTGAATTGTGAACCTCTATCGCTAATAAGAAATCTTGGGGCCCCGTGACGTAAAATAATATGTTCGATTAAAAATGTAGAGACTTCTTTCACGGTTGCTTCTGATACTGCCTTTGTTTCAGCATACTTGGTATAATAATCAGTCAACACAATTATCCACTTCCTTCTTCTTTTCGTTGATGGCAAGGGGCCAACAAAGTCAATTCCGATTCTTTCAAAAGGGTAGTTAGCTGGGGGAATAGGTTGTAGAAGTCCAGAAGGCAAGTGATTTGAACCTTTCCGACTTTGGCAAAGATGGCACGTCTTTACAAATTCTGAAACATCTTTCAACATGGAAGGCCAATAGTATTTATTATTCAATCGGTAAGTGGTTCTGGCGACGCCCAGATGGCCATTCAGCATATGGTTGTGGTATTCACTCATGACTTCCTTCCTTCTCTTCTTTGGCACTACCAGCAACCATGCCCTACCTTCAGGATTTGGATTTTTCTTGTAGAGACACCCATTTTCTTCTTTGAAGTTCTGTGTAATTGAACGCTTGTTTCCACTAAGGTTCTCCTTAATATTCTCAATAAAATCATCCTTTTCGTCTATTATTTGATTCATAAATAGTCTTTCATAATCTTCGTCCCATTCGTTTCAGGTAAGGGTCCTCTAGATAGACCATCAGCGTCCAGATGTTTTTTACCCGATTTATGTATGATTTCGAAATTATATTCCTGAATCTTCAGTGCCCATCGTGCTAATCGGCCGGTCGGATCTTTCAGATTCTTAAGCCAGCATAGTGCGTGATGATCAGTTACGATTTTGAAGTGCCTTCCATATAGGTAGGGTCGTAACTTGGACATTGACCACACAACAGCTAGACATTCTTTTTCGGTAGTCGAATAATTTTGCTCAGGTTTGCTCAGTGTTCGACTTAAATATGAGATAACTTTTTCTTTATCGCCGAACTTTTGGACTAATGTTGCACCCAGGCCGATGTTAGATGCGTCAGTATGAATGTAAGTAATTGCATTCGGGTCAAAGTGCCCTAAGATTGGAGGATTTATCAATGCTACTTTAAGGGTTTGAAATGCTTTTTCTTGATTTTCTGTCCAGGTAAAAGGTACATTCTTTTTTATAAGACTGGTTAATGGATCGGCAATTTTTGAAAAACCTTTGATAAATTTTCTATAATATGAGCACATTCCTAAAAATGATTGAACTTCTTTTATCTTTTTGGGCCGAGGAAAATCTCTAATAGCCTTGATATTATGCTCCGCTGGTTTTATACCATGTTGATTAGTTATATGGCCAAGAATTTCCAGTTCTTCGAAAGCAAATTGGCATTTTTTGTTGTTCAATTTTAAATTAGCCTCGCGAAAACATTTTAAAACAGCTTCTATTCTTTTGAGATGTGTTGAAAAATCCGAGCTATAAATGATTACGTCATCTAGATAACATAAGCAAATTTGCCATCTAAGATTACCAAGCATATTTTCCATGTTCCTCTCAAATGTAGCAGGGGCATTGCATAGATCAAAGGGCATTACGTTGAACTCATATAGGCCATGTGCTGTAGTGAAGGCTGTCTTTTCTTTATCTTTCTCCTCAACCTCTACTTGCCAATATCCTGATTTAAGGTCAATTGCTGAAAAGTATTTGGATCCTTGAAGTGTATCCAATACTTCATCAATTCTGGGAATTGGGTAAACATCCTTCACTGTTACATCATTCAATTTTCTGTAGTCAACGCAAAATCTGTACTTACCATCTCGCTTCTTGACTAAGATTACAGGGAAGGACCATGGACTCGAGGATGGTCTAATTATGCCGTCTCTGAGCATTTCATCAATTTGTTCTTTTATGATTTCTCGCTCTTTCGCGCTCACCCTATACGGCTTGTGTTTGATCGGTTTCGCGCCTTCTGTATCGATCCGATGTTTCGCTAAGTTGGATCTTCCTAATCCCGACGAAAACAAATCCTCGTACCTTTCCAAAACTTGTTTCAATTGCTCCTTTTCCGTATATGCTAAATTTTCGTTTATCTGAAATTGGGGTTCTTCATGCTCTTTTTGTTCACTTTCTTCCATAAGATTCACTTCGGCTGGCTGGCTTCCAAAGCACAATGTTTGGTTTTTTAATATTTTTAATGGTCGAGGGTAAGGGTTTGTTATCCAGATATATGTTTCCTTATTCACAACATTTATTAAGCTTCTCGCTAGTCGAAGTCCATTTGTTTGAAACATTTTATGGTTCTCCTCGATGATGTATTCGCCATCCTCTGCTTCTACAAATGCATTAATCAATTTAATAGAAAGTTCTGATATAATGGCATCCTTTGCACTTTTTATTTTCTTCTGTTGATATTTGATTACGTCACGATTTTCTGTCAAGTCATATTTGATTATTTCACGCTGACAATCAATTTTTGCGTTAATTTTCTTAAGAAAATCACGTCCAAGTATAAATATTCGCAAATGTGTTCTCATTATCACAAATTGATGTGTAATTGTTTTGTCATCAAATTTTATATTTAAAATAATATTTCCTACGATATCTAATTCTTTGCCATCGGGTCCGGAGCACATTTTATCAGGATTTATTATTTCAAGACCTGTGTTAAGAGCTGTACTAAGGTCGACCACTGAAAGATCGGCGCCTGTATCAATCAAAGCTTCGCAGATACCGATTCTATCCACGTTAATGTTCATTTTATATTTGGGGTCTAACTTTTTAATTCCATTTATGGTCGACTTGCTTTGATTGACGGACTCAGGCGCGATGTTTAGTTTAAATCTTCTAATGCAGCATATCTATTCCTTGTAGGGATACTCGACTACGGGCTATTACTTACGTCAGAGTAGAGCAGAGGTCTCGACTTCTGAGTTCCATTATCCATTCGGATTTCTTCTTCGACCTTGTCTTGTGTAACTATGGGGTCCTCTTCCACAATTCTTACAAACCTGACTCTGCAATACCGCGCTACATGTCCTGGCTTGTTACACTTGAAACATATTGGTCTCCCGTCTTCTGTCCTATTCCTATTCGAATTTGGATTCTTATTGTATGTTTTACTTGGGTAGACCGGTTTTGGCTCAGGATTGGGAGTGTAAGATCGTCTAGGGGCAGATACCTGGGGCAGAGGCTTGTTCTGGTAATACCTCGGAGTGGGGGGCCTGGGGCTTGGAGGTGTTCTGGTAGTACCTCGGAGCGGGGGCCTGGGGCTTGGAGGTGTTCTGATATGGTCTTCTGAACGACGTAGCATTCTTCCATTGCTCTTGATGATGGGGACGAGGAGAGCGTGGTCCATTATAAAGAGCTTTTGATTTTTCTGCACGTTCTTGGTAATTCTTTTCGAACAAATCCAGCTTTTTTACAAATTTCTAGAAGTTCATTGGTATTTTTAGGAGGGTTTAGGTGAAGGGCAAAAGAGTATTCTTTCTTTAACCCTCCAATAACCCAGTTTATTTTAGTCTCTTCTTCCATTTGGGGGTCGACCTTGTTGCACAGTACAAGGATATCCTCTGCGAACCTGATTGCAGGTTCATTCCACTGTTGTATCCTGTTTAATCTCATCCTCATTTCTTCTTTGTTGGCGTCTGAGGCAAAATCCTCAATTAGGCGGCTCTTGAAATTTTCCCAGCTGGTGAAACTTACTTTGTGTAGGTTCAGCCAGGTTTTGGCGCTACCAATCATATTCATGGCAGCATAACGGGAGATAATGTAGTCTGCCCAATGGTACAGGAAGCCAATTTCTTCAAGAGATTCAATCCATGGGCGAGGGTCTTCTGTTCCATCATACTTGGGGATGTCGATGTTGGGATTCAGGACAACTGGGTCGGAACTAGCATCTCTACCAATTGTTGCACCAGGTTGCGGCTTGGCAGACTCTTCAGCCTTGATTCTCTCCTGTGCTGGGTCTTGCATCTTACCAGAGCGTGTTTCAACCATCCTACAAATTTATAAAAGGGAATAATGAGATAAGTCTACTTTATGTAGCCACCAGAATAAATTATTTATTTTCTCACATCAAAGAGAGCAGTGAAGTCACAGTGTACCTAAATACAAATGATGATAATCTAAAAATAATCTGTTTTAAATAAATATCATAGAATATAAAAATAAATAAATATATAATTTAAATTTCAAATATATTAAAAATAATATAATAAATACGCCATTAATCATGATGTAACAATATCCTGGAGTAGATCTTTCTAGAAAGGTCATGCTTAGTCAGCCAATCAGAAAGCCGCCAGAACTAAGCCTTGCGCAATCGCTTTGGATTAACCAATTAGTTGTCTTCCGCTCTTTCTACATTATTCTTAAACGTTCTAGAACATTCTCTCTCCAATCTGGGATGTGCTTTTCTTTCTACATATCAATAGAAATACTTTATACATAATACAAATACATAATATATAATGGTGAATAATATTGGTATTTTAATTTTTTACAAGTGTTTATGAACTTTTGGAATAACCTTATATAACTAAAATATAATTGACACTATTTTGCTGCTTCTTGTTAGTTCTGTAAAAATTCAGCACTTGGAGAAACATAAAGCTCAAGAAAAGTGGGAGACTAATGATACCAGTACCAGCAGTACCATAATTGTACATCTGTATATAATCAGACACCACAACCTGAAAGCCCCCTCAGAGAAAAAAGAATGGATTAATGAAGAAAAAATACAACATTCTTTTCTGCTTTAATTGCGGCTATCCCCAGTGATATATAGCTAGCAATAAATATGTATATATATGTTTATATGAAAATGTTAATCTGCGAGACGCAGGTTATCATCATCCTTTTTTTATTTGTTGAAAAGAGGGCTTTGATGGGAAGAGAATGGATAAATAGATTGAAATTGGGCTGTTTCGCGGTAAAACATATACCTGTGGAAATTACCATTGAGGAAATTTTGAAGGAAAATCAAGCCTTATTTGTGGAGACAACTGAACCAATAAAAGGCTTCACATTTTCAGTAAACATGTGTGATGTGAGTCCAATTTTCCATAGGGCTCGTCCGGTGCCTTTCGCCATTAGGCCAGCAGTTACTGAAGCATTAGACAAAATGGTGGCTAAGGGTTATCTATGTGAGGTGGCGAGCAGTAAATGGGCCACTCCAGTGGTTGTAGCGCCGAAGAAAAATAAAGAGATCAGAATTTGCTGCGACTTCAAGGTAACTCTAAATAGATATTTGGACACTGCGGCCTATCCCTTTCCCACACAGCAAGATTTATTCTCCACATTGGCCAAGGGAAAATACTTTTCTGAATTGGACTTGAGGAACGCTTATCTGCAATTAGAGGTGGACCCAGGCACCCGACCGTTGCTAACGATAAATACTCATAAAGGGCTTTTCAGGTTTAAGAGAATGCCATTTGGATTGGCAAATGCGCCCAGTTATTTTCAATCTGTAATGGATAGGGTTTTGTCGGGTATAGGAGGCGTAATTTGTTATATTGATGATGTCCTTATAGCCACAGCATCAGTTGAAGAACATCTGGCGTTGTTGAAGACTATATTTGCTCGCTTGGCGAAGTATAATATCAAACTAAAGAAAGAAAAATGCCTATTTTTGCAAAAAGAAATTGAATATTTAGGACATCTTGTCACGGGCATCAGACCTTTGGATCATACGGTACAAGCAATACAGAAAGCCAAAACGCCTACAAATATCTCTTAATTAAGAGAGATCATTTCTTGGTTTAGTTAACTTTTATGAGAAGTTCATACCAAATTTGCCAGAGCTTTTAAAGCCTCTTCATGAGCTTCTTCACAAAAAACGTCCTTGGGTTTGGACAAAGGAATGTGGAGAGGCCATTGACAAGTGCAAGAATAGCATTACCTCTGTGAGGGTGCTAGTCCCATATGATACGACTTTGCCATTGTGTTTGGCCACTGAGATGCTTCGCAGATTGGAGTGGGTGCTGTGTTGTCACATATTATAGAAGGCCAGGAGAGACCGATTATGTTTGCCTCACAGACTTTATCGGGAGCAGAACAAAATTATTCTCAGATTGAGAAGGAGGCTCTAGCCATTATTTATGGAATAACCAAGTTTCATCAATTTATTTATGGAAGAAAAATTATTCTTATTACAGACCATAAGCCATTGGTGACCATTTTGGGCCCAAGATCAGGAATCCCCACCTTATCTACTTCAAGATTGCAGCGTTGGGCGCTTATTTTGTCAGCTTATACTTACGATATTAAATTTCGAAGAACTCAAGACCATGGGAATGCAGATCTTCTGTCACGTTTTCCTGTGGGTTGTCAAAAAATTCCAAGACTAAATAATGTCTATTCTTTATCCTATGTGGAAGAATTGCCGATCACAGCAGAGGAAATTGCCACGGAAACTGAAAAAGACGAAGTGCTCTCATTGGCCAAATTTTATACTCAGCAAGGCTGGCCTGAAAAGGTGGCTGATCACCTCAGACCTTATTTTCAAAGGAAACTTGAGCTAACTGTAGATGGGGAGTGCTTGGTTGGGGGAATGAGAGTCGTCATTCCACCATCTCTCAGAATAAAATTGTTGAACTGTCTTTGTTGGGGCACGTTTTTTTGTAACCATACCCCAACAGAAGGCGTATGTATGATCAAATCAAATGGATACATGGCTTCCCTCCCACATAGACTTACAGACCATTTTTTTTTTGCCCAGAAACTTAGACACTTGGTGACACCAGACTTCCATGCCGAAAGCTGATGCCTGGTAAAGAAGAAGACATCCAGAGACATCCGAGCTGGAAACTGTTGTTTCATATGTACATATATTCCCCTCACCAAAAATTTAGGTAAAGGTGACCAGAAAAAAAAAAAGGAGAAAAATGGAGAAGGAAGATCTCTAAAGACTGAAACTTATAAAATATCCTTCCAGAGAAAGGAAAGCATCACATTACAGTCCAGGTAAAAAGGGCCTGGGTCAATTTTAGCCAAGACGGGGGGGCGATATATATACCATCCCGAGAAAAAGGGAGGATTGTATTTCAACCCATGTGGAAAGACGGGGGGCTGGAGTCTGAAATCTTACACTACCGCAGGGGTTGTTTCTCTCTTTAGATTTTTTTTGTTTTGGTAATACTATATGTTCTATTTTGAAGGGGAGAGGCCTGGGGCGTCTATGAAATTGATACTGGAGCCGTTGGCCATTTTGATTGGTGTTTCTTTCGGCGAATGAAAATGGAGAATGAGATGATATAAAAGAAGGTTCTTTGCCAAAAGGCGGGGATTTTCGATCGGAGTCGCTCAGTGAGAAGGACGATTTTTAGACGGGCCTGAGACGTAGAGGAGACCAGACCTTGCCGCCGCTTTCGAGAAAAGGTAAGCCCCTTGCCATTATGGCTTAGCCCCCCTCTTTTTTTTTTTTTCGAACAGAAGCTAATCTATTTAGATTCTGAATGGGCCCTAAAGGGCTTTAAGTGACTTAAAAGGAGTGTTAGGGTTCGTATATTTTGTCCCGCTAGAATAGATGGAGATCTAGGTTCCCCCCCCCTTTTGTGTAGTAGACAACCTAGATTTCGCATGGGCCCTAAAGGGCTATAAAGTAACTTCAGGTCACCTCTATCTAAAATTTTACTATGTAAATAGCATATCTCGTCAGTATAGACATGTTCCCAAATTTTAAGATATTTAAATAAATATCTAGAAAAATTTTCTTGTTTCCTCTGTTACCTATTTCATACATAATTTGCCTTATGGTACTACCCCCCACACCTTAATTTCACAAAGTGTACAAATTATAGAACAACCGACTCCGTTGAAATAGAGTTGTGTACTATATCTTTGCTGTGATATATTGACACAGCAACAGTTACAAAATTACGACTTTATTAGGGCTACTTTGAGGGTAATTATCTGTCAGGTTTTAGTGATGTTTGTACTTTTATGTGTTTCAGTGCGTTATTCCATCATATTTACCATTATACAACATTAAGGTCTTGCTGCGGGTTATATACATGGGGTTGTTGGCCTAAATTGCTATATATATATATATACTTAAGTAAGGAAACTTTAATAAGTCACATCGTGTATCCTCCCTTTTCATCTATCCAAACCAGGGAACACATCAATGTCGCCCGCCGCGGGGCTCGAATTTAGTATATGTTTCTTCCCCTATACTTTAGAAATATATACCTAATGAAAAGCCATACTATTTTTAAGTATTGGTGAAGTAGTCCACGCATCCTGAGATTAACAGTCTATTATAAATTCATATGTACATATATATATATACATTAGGAAGTTTTGCATATTATTTGTTTTCTTAAGACATATATTTTTTAATTAAGGTATTACACATATTCTACTATTGTTTGCTATATTCTATGAATTATCTTATAGGTTAGAAATTCTATTATTTAAGTAGTTTTATAATAGTTATTGGCTATTACATATAAGTTACTTATATTATTGTTGATATTATTAGCTGGTACTAGGATATATTGTGTTATATGTTTCGGGCAAATCTATTTTCTATTAATGCTATTGTGTTTTCTGAATAATAGAAAATCAATTATAAGCCTTTGATATTTGCTGTTTATGTTATTGTAATGTATTCTAGGTTCTCCTAATGCGAAAGTGTGACCTGTTCCTTTGCAGTATTGGAAAATTAGAGACCTATTGTCTTGATTAATAACGTTGCGTCTATGTTCATATATTCTATTGCTGACTCTCCTTCCTGTCTCCCCTGCGTATTTTGGCTTGGCAGCTGTATACACTCTGACAAGGGAAGGTTATCCTGAATTGACAAATGTATAATTTTTGTCTTTAGTAGAGATTTCCAAGACTCTATTTCTGAAACATTTTTTTTTTAGATGAAGACAAATAAAACCATCTTGATAGTATTGAATTTTACAGTAAATATTTGCCAGCAGAAGGCATGATGAGATTACATGAAATTTAAACCAGTTATATGTTTAGTATGTTCCTTCAGTTGTAATTTGACACCGTCTTGAAATAAAGAAATTGGACGGTGCGCTATATCTTGATGCTGGATATTTCTGTGTCAGAAAGGTGTAGTTATTCTGTTTAATGAGAATTCCAATAATTATCGAAATTTAGCAGATTATCATTGGGGATTTGAACAACTGTCTTGAAAATTTTTGAACAGCCTGAGTAGATAAAGGAATCCTGGAGTTAGAGTGGAGAATTAGTAGTACAGACTGACCACTCGACGCAGATAACTCTAGAGAACAATTATTGTGTTAATCCGCCGTAGACAAGAAGAACATTGATCCTCAGGATATTCGATAGGCAGAATTTTGAGAATTGATAAGGTCATGGTTAAAGTTAACACAGGCATATGGGAGTTAAGACAGTGATTTAAACAAGATAAGAGGCAGCCTTGTGTCTTAAAAACTTTCAGTGGAAGCAGATGCCACTGCAAATATTCAGGTCTAATAATTTCCAAATTTGAAGTCATGCATGACGGGTTAGCACGGGATTGACGCCTGGACGGGTTTCCACTGGGATTAATCGAGCTTGCGAAAGAACTAGAAGAAGTGTGACATGTCACGCCACTGTACTAAATTAATAATTGAGAAGATTTATGTTGAGCCAACTGAAATTAGTAAAGAATTAAGAGATTAAGGTCTTATTCTTTGAGTTTTACACTAATTTCAATTACGCGATATGGACGGCGTTATAAGTTGGGTGGAAATGATTCGGCCGCAATGGGATGGTCTCCTAGAGATGGTACGATCAAATAATACTTATTGAATGCCGGGCGGGATCGCATAAAGCATTAAACGATATCAAGAAATGCTTAAAGAAACACCCTAGAAGATTGGGGATCGACAAAATGACGACATGGAAAATGCTCAACATTGTACATTGGCAGCAAAATGATATCTTGCTATTGTATGGACGACCACTCCTTCCTGAAATGTGCAGCGGATGTTAGTCCCAGAATTAGGTCCTTTGAGGCGACACTTTCCTTTGCAGATGACATAAAGACGCATGACAGAACAGCACACGAGCATTTAAACTAGCTTCAATTCCTGCCATTAATTAATTTAGTTGACCAATAGCTATAGAACCGCTGGAGACCTCCATACCCTGTGTGAATATTTTAGTGAGAAATGAGCGATTCAATTCCATGAGCCATGAGGTATCCTGTAAGATCAGAGATGTACCCCATTCAATTTTTTTTTATAGTAGCCAGTGCGAGATATTTCCAGAATATTTTTTTTTTTTAACTGTCATATAATTCGGAAACTAGAAAACTACACTATTTTGATACAGTTTACATCTAGCATCCATGTGAACTCAATATGACTATTGAACGTAGATTGAAGATTAATGAGCGAGCCAACCTAAAGAGAACGAGTTTAATAGGCTTACAATCAGTAGTTGAAACAGACTATTCGCACAATTTTGTTATGTTCTCCCTCTAGCTGATCTATGACATTATAGATTTTTTTTTTCAAGGTGACTACCCCGTCGAGTGTATATGAAGGTATAAAGGTTTAAAGGTCATAGGCTGTTGGAATAATAATACACTAGTAATAATTATAGTTCATTCTGATGTACAGTAGAGGCAGTGAGAACAGCGCCTCTACCATCATGGCTAGTTAGTTTCAATACACCCAGAAAGAGCATTGATCTAAGATTACTATCCACCCACATGGATGAACATGTACCTCTCCCATTTCCTTTCCCTTTTGGGCCATGAACCCATCTTTCACCCCTCGGTTCCCTGCCCCCATTAATACATGAGATTCTCTTCTCCAATCCCCACTACTAATCTGGAATATTTCAGACAGCAGACTGAGAGAGAACCATGCACCCTGGAGATGACCCCTCACCCAGCCAGACGCCGTTGCCGTCTGCGCTATACCATTTGGAGAAGTTTGAGGGAAATGGGCTCATACCATTCGACAAGTTCATCCGGGACTTCGAATTGGTCTACGATGTGAAAGCCCTGGATGATTCTAGGAGGAGGATCCTCCTGGACAATCACCTTCGAGGAGCTGCGAGAGAGTTCGCCCTCCAGGCCTCCCAGATCAAACTGGGATACAACGAATTAAAGGAAAACCTGGAACAGAGATTCTCCAGGAGGGCCCCCAAGAGAGAAGCCAGGAAGAAGTTCTTCTCCTGTAGACAAAGGCCCGGAGAAAAGGTTAAGGAATACGCGAACAGAGTGCGGAGCCTTGCCTCAGAAGCCGAGTCAGATGGCCTGAGGATCGACATCACTGAGGTCGCTGATATATTCCTCACTGGACTCTGTCCAAACCTGTGGCAGAGAGCCCACCAACTCCAGAATGAGTCATGGGAGGTAATTGTGAGCAGTCTCCACCAGATCGAAGAAAGGGATGACGAGTACTCCAGATGCCAAATGGAAGATGAAGAGGGGAGTGCCAGGAAGTTGAGGGAGTTGACGAGCCAGATGGCCCGGCTGGAATCCAAGTTAAAGAACCTGGAGACGGAAAACCAGGACCTGAGGAGGACCCACAGGGAGCAACCCAGGATGAATATGGGAAACAGGTGGGACACCAACCAGGCCAGAGGTTTCCAGCGGAGAGGAGGTTCCACTCAGAACAACCAGCCCACTATACAAGGGACCAGGCAGGAGAGACCCCGACAGAACCCCAACGGTAGAGCCCCACAAGAACAGCGCAAGGAAGGCCCTCCAACAACAACCAAGGGAGGAGCGCCAAGGGGGTATGAGGGCCCCGAAGCAACGCGGACACCCATCAGGTGCTTCAGATGCGGGGAGACAGGCCACATGGCAAGAATTTGCACAGCCATGACAAAAAAATAGGTCCGGCTTGCCTCAAAGCAGGGAATGGGGGAACTCTAGCCGGCCTACCTGTAATCACTTGTACATTTGTAGATAAAGGTTGGTCTCTGAGTAATAGGACTATCAGACTAATTATCGATACAGGCTCAGAGGCCAACATTGTAAATATAGATTCCTTGGATATTAGCGCTGAAGGTTTGGGTAAACCCACCTTCCTTAAGGGGATTAGTGGGAGTGAGTTAAGGTCACTGGGGAGTGAGTTAATAGAGGTTAGGGCCTATATCAGGAGAAAACCCATCAGGGAAGTAAAAACAACATTTGAATACTGCCATCTAGGTGGGCTAGGCTTTGATGGAATCCTAGGTATGCCAGGATTCAAGGCTCTAAGACTCACTCTCAACCATGATGGAAGCGTCAGATCAGACTTTGAGCAGGTCGAAGAACCGACTAAGTCGGCCTTCCTGTCCTCGTTACAGGCCAGTGAGGTGCCTGTCAGACCACCCAGTATACCTCTACATAAAATCAGGACAGGGGAAGACGTCCTTAGGGCATATAGTCACTGTTTCTGTGACGACATCTCCGATATGGGCGATGGGTCAACCATCATTGCCCCTAAGTTAAAGATACTGACTGGAAAGCCAGTCTATAGACGTCAGTATCCGATCCCAAATAAGCTGGTCTCAAAGGTGAAGGCCTTAGTAGACGAATTGGAAGAAGCTGGAATTATCGAGGGGAGTACATCCTTATGGAATTCTCCCCTATTCCCTGTTGCTAAAACAGACGGCAGCGTCCGCATTACAATGGACCTGCGATTAATTAATGAGGTGACAGAATTCTTCCCGTTCCCAATACCTCGCGTTGAAGACAACCTGCGTGCTTTTGCAGGCGCAAAGGTCTTCAGCACATTAGACTTGACCTCTGGATTTTTCCAGATTCGCATCCCGGAGGGTGATAGAGATTATTTCACTTTCTCTCTGCCCTGGGGGAGATATCGTTTCACACGTCTACCACAAGGAGCGAAGAACTCAGCTCAGATCTTCCAATGGGCCATGAATTTGGTCCTAGGGGATTTGTTGTATAAATGCGTTCGTTTGTACATCGATGATGTCATCGTCTACAGCGACTCTCATGAGCAGCATGTGGCGGACCTTGCCGCTGTACTCGAACGCCTGAGTCGCTTTAATCTAAAGGCTAGGCGTGGGAAGAGTTATTTCTTCAAGGGCTCTGTAGATTACCTCGGTCATGTAATTGATCAGGATGGGATAAAACCCATGTGGGATAATGTCGCGGCTCTCAGGGATTTGAAACGTCCCCACAACATCAGGGGGGTCAGAAGTCTTTTGGGTACTGTAAACTACTACAGGCGCTTCATACCCAACGCAGGTGAACTCCTAGCTCCACTAAGTAACTTATTGAGAAAGGGGCGAAGATTCACTTGGGGTACAATAGAGCAGACAGCCTTTGAGACCATAAAACAAGTACTAACCAGTGAGCCTTTACTGGCTCATCCAATGATAGGGCGACCATTTATCCTCAATACAGACGCCAGTGGAATAGCGGTTGGCGCTTGTCTCCAACAGGAGATAGACGGGGTTGTCAAGCCAATAGCTTACTATAGCAAACGGTTGATAGGCCCCGAAACTCGCTATTCCACAATCGAAAAGGAGGCTTATGCCGTAGTGTTGTCTCTGCAGCACTTTAAACACCTCCTGGCGGGCAGTAAGGTTGAGGTGCATACCGATCACAAACCGATCACTTATAACAAGGGGTCTGATTATAAGAACGCTCGATTGTCTAGATGGGCAGAGATCATCCAAGACTTCAATGTGACATTTGTGTATGTCCCGGGGAAAGAAAACACGGTAGCCGACTTCCTCAGTAGGTTCCCGTGTGAGGATGATCCTGAACCATCACGAGATAAGAGAGTTGTGGCCGCAGTAATTAAAAATCGTGGGCCCCCCTTGATAGATAGTGATCGGACGTGGGAAGGTTTGCTTAAGGACAAGAAATGGGCCCCCTTATTGAAACTAATAGGTGACAGACGGTCTACCGAGACTGTAACTTATAAAAATAAGGATTATAAAATGCACGAGGGTTACCTCGTGTCTAAGAACAGTGGGGGTATCTGGGTGAAGGTGGTTCCGTCAGACATTAGGGAGATGGTGATTAAATATCACCACGACGTTCCGACGGGAGGTCATTTTGGGGTCAAGAAGGTAATGAGAAGGCTGAAGGACGATTATTATTGGCCGGGTATGAGGACACAGGTCCGAAACTATATATACAGATGCGAGGGTTGCCAGCTCTCAAATCAAGGTGTAACCAAGGCTGGTAATGCTCCCCACTTCAGGCCTGGAAAACCATTTGAGCATCTTGCTCTAGACTTCATAGGGCCCTTAGAGAAGACTTCCAAAGGACATTCTAGCATCCTGACCATAGTCGATTTATTTACCAAATTCCCTATTTTAATACCTACAAGAGACCAGTGTGCCAGTACAGTGGTTAAAGCGCTGTTGGAAAGCGTAATTACTATCTTTGGAGTACCGAAAACTATACTTTCGGACCGGGGTTCGGCATTCATTAGCTGTATTTTCAAAGGGATTTGCAAGGCCATGGGGGTAAGTGCAGTGAACACCACTGCTTGGAGACCTCAAAGTAATGGCGCTGTAGAAAGGCTCAACAGAACAGTAATTGAATCTTTGCGTAGGTGTGAGGCAGGTTCTAATTGGGATGACATCTTACCCATGGTAGCTTTAGCTATCAGAACCACTGAACATTCTAGTACAGGATTTACGCCAGCGAAACTCGTCTTCGGACATGAGCTGAGGCTCCCACAACCCTTTCAGGAAGCGGGACAAAGTCCTGTAAGCGAAGATTTGATTGCTCAAACGGCAGCCTTCTACGAGCGGGAACTAACAGAGGAGGTCGAGAAGATAAGAGAGGTAGTAAGGCAAACCTACTTGAATGAACAGGAAGAAGCTAGGATTAAGTTCGAAAACAAAAGGCTGAGAACTTTCAATAACGGGGACTTAGTCCTAGTGGAGAGAATGCATGAGACGAAGGGGCGTCACAAATTTGAGCCAAGGTATGGGGGTCCATATGAGGTACTAAAAAGAGCTGGTGATACTGTATATCTCTTGAAGAATCTAGAAACTGGGAATTTGGATAAATACCATATAGATAGGTTAAAACAATACCATATACCAATTAGGATTTTCCCCACAGAGGAGGAGGAGACTAGTGATGGTAATTCAAGTCAAAGTTCCAGTGATGAAGATCATTGGATTCATCTTACAGGTCCAGCTTATCTCCCTAATAGGTCTGTTAATGTAGTGGTTCCACAAGGGGTGACAACCAGAGCGAACTCAGAAGTAATGAGACGAGGGGAAGTTGACAGAGTTAGTGTGAACAGTTTAACTTTACGCAGGTCTACAAGGGTAAAAAGGCCCACACAGTGTAAATTCTGCTTAGACTGTCGCCTCTAACTAGGATTTTGGAGTGTGTACGGAGAATCAGCTCGATAGAATGAGAAGTTTAGAGATTTCAGCCTTTTTTTTTTTTTTTTAAACCTTTTTTTTTTAAGTAGAGCTTCATTAGGATTCCTTTTTTTTTTAATACAAACTATTTCTTGTTAAAACCCGAGTTTCGAAGACCAATGAGAATAATGTATACCATTGTGAATTAACTATTTAGTGTAAATCTGAAATTTTAGTTATTACCAGGAGTAATAGGTGAAGGAAGGTGTAGGAAATCACAACTTAGAGGGGGGGCTATGTCTAAAACAACAAACCTAATAGGCATCCTATGGCTTGTGTTGGGTAATTCAGAAACCCTATAATCCCTGGCCTTCAGGTAGTAGCTTTGAAATAGGTTTCTAATGAGGACATGAAAGGTCAATCTTTCAGAGTAAAGTTGTGAAGTATAGGGACCCTAAGCCAGGGGTAGAAGTTAAGTAGGCCCAGACTGTAGTTGATCCTTGGAAAGCACTTGAGAATGTTAGTGTTGGGTAGTGAATCATAAACCCTATAAATCCATCTTTCAATAGAGTGCTGAGGTCGGACTACTGCAAAGGGGGCAGACGCACGAGGAAGTAAGAAGAAAGTGACTTCACCCACGGTGGCTAGGGGAATGACTCAATCCGCTTTTATGAGGTGTCACGTTTAATGGTTCTTTAATCGCCCTTATATTCTGTGTGTGTCTTCATAGAATTGTCGTGAATAGTCGCTTAGTGTCAAGGCAAGGGCAGTTTTGATATTACATTTTTTAAAGATAGGTTAGCTTCCAGATTATTTAGAATTGTTAACAATTATTGTTAACAATCATTTATTGAGTATAAAGTATTAGTACATATAGAGCTTGTACAGAGGCATTTCTTTTGAGTAACCTAGGGCTTTAGTTCCCAACTTGTTTTAATTTTATTATTTTATTTGATTTCACATTGTGTCCTGAAAGATGTTATCATTTGTTAGGATCTATTGATATAGATAAATGAGTATTTTGGCCTTTGTAGCAGCTTTCAACCTTAGTTTGTATGCGTACCGCGAATGATAGGGGGGAGGGTGTATGAATGAATTGGTGCAATGAATGTAGAAAAAGGTTAAAAACTATTATATTGTGAGCCCAAAATACATTAGAATAGGGTTAAAGGACTTTAATAGGATCGATTTTAATTTTATTTTACTTTTTATTTCGAATTTTGTTAGGACCGAGAAGCCTCAAACAGGACAACTACAACTCTATCTATTGTTAGGAAAATATTCGCTCCACTTTGTTAGGTCTCCTTTTAGAGGAGTGCAAATATTGATTTCTTTTATTAGGGTAATCAGTTACTCTATTTCATTATATCAACTTGAATTTTAAGAGTCGTAGATAATGATCATATCTTGATTCTCAGACTGGAAGGTTGTGGGAGGTTATGATCAGACCAGGAAACCCACAAAACTTCCCCTCATTAGAGGGAACGAAGAGGTATAGATTGAATTTTATGCAGGATGGGGGATTTGTTTTGCCATGCCGTATAGCCTGGGGTATAACGGCGCGACCTTGGGTAACCGATCTGACACCGTAGTTTCGACGCTTTTAGCGTGGCTGGAGCGAGGGTGTTCTAGACGGGAGGTCCTGTAAGATTGGCATGTAGGCAGAGATTGCCCAGTTATTCTAGACGAAGTGTTTCCGTCTACTGAATTTTTTTGGTACCAGTTTGATTCCCCATAGCTAGCGGAAGTTTCTTCTAATAAAGGATTCGCCCTGCCATACGTTTTGTTGGAATGAATTCGAGTATAAGACCGATTCGAGAGGCAAAATAAGTAATTATTAGGACCTTCAACGAGTTTAAACTCGTTTCATGATAGGATAAGATTTTAAAGTATTAGTTAACTATAAGGACCGCGAACGAGACGCCAGAACGAGCCAATGAGTCAGAGTTTTAGAAGTGTTGTATTGAGGACAGTAGAATTAAGAGCAGTTATACAGGGAGTAGAATTCTGAAGGAATTTGTAAAAGAACCAAAATTTCAGATTGATAAAATTCAAATTTATAAGATGTAGATTTGTAGGATTCAGGTCAATGAATAGAGGGTATATTAGTAGATGAAAGTAATATGAATTTCTTGGAAGGGGGAGGTAGCTGAACTGTACACACCCCAGAGACAAGGTAAACGGAGTCACAAACAAAATGGGAGAAGTTGATTAGTTTCTCTGTCAAACAGAGAGCTTTCTTCATACGGTTGTCACCCTAGATTTAAATGGACTGTGTAGTTTAATAGAGGTCTGGGATATATTCCATTTGACCAAGATTCTAAATGACGTACCCATCTGAGTTGAGAGTATTGTAACAGAGGAATCTAACACATAAGAGAAAACACACCCTCCAGTAGGATCGGGATAGACGAATATTACCCAGTGACCAACTCGTGATTCCAGACTGAATAAGATTGAAAAACTTAACTGAGATACTAAACCTTGAACCTTCAGCGCACAAATATATATAATGTGTTTTCATTTTCTAATTGAATATGTTATTATTTTATATCATATATATTATATTATAATCATATGCTATTCATTTCAACTATTTTATTTCCTTTGATATTCATGATATTAGTAATATTTACCGGCCATGTTGCGATTTTTTTTAACATGTTGTCATGGCTTATTCTTCCCTTAAGGCATGATCTATTTTATCCTTATTGTCTTTTATCCGCCTTACTTGTATAAGTATATATATTTTGTCATCATATATAATTTTGTAGTAGTTTTCTTTATCATCTATCATGGGATGATTTTTATCATATTTAATCACTATCTGCATGATACGTGTTTTCTTCAATATATATATTATACCCATCATATAACATGGAAGGATTCATTTTATCATTACATATTTCGTGCCTTATTTAATAATTACTTTCACAATTTGTTTTCTGTAACCTTTTTTTTTTTATTTAGCAAAAGTCATCATGTCATAGGCTAATCATTATGTATCAAGATATTTCTTTCAGCTAACTATAATTATCCTTTCCTTTGATTGTATATGTATAACTATACCACACGAATGTCTTGATTGGTACTTAAATAAAGATGCTGGCATGTTTTAGGAGTTGGACTAGTCAGTTATTTCTAAACGACTCCTTGGCGCCCAAATTTTTATATATAATATGTAATAGGGAAATGTTCTAACTGTATTGTTAGCAGAAAGAAGGTAGCAATGAATCCAGCACCACAAGAGGCAAGGATGGGGTTGAGAGGACTTACCACAAGGAGGGTCTACTCCTCAAGGCCAAAGAAGAAAGTGGAAGGGTGGTATATATACCCATGAATGGTAAGACAGATGACCTTGCTTACTTCCATACATATGATATGACTGTCCCCCATGAACTATTTTGATAACAGTGTTCTGACAGAATAATAGCACATAAAAACCCCTTTGTCAGGATGCGCAATGCCCACTAATGTTCGGAATAATAAACATCTAGAATGGCATACCATCATTTTGACTAGCCTTACCTTCCCTATAGGTTTCGGTACATCTGGCTTCACCTAGTAATGGAAAATGCATTTTGCTAGAAATGGGCCTGCTTTCATAGTAACTGATGAAAGGCAGATGAATAATGAATAGCACAAACGCATTTGTCCATTACTTGGCAGGGGGAGGATTGTTGGGGCACGTTTTTTTGTAACCATACCCCAACAGAAGGCGTATGTATGATCAAATCAAATGGATACATGGCTTCCCTCCCACATAGACTTACAGACCATTTTTTTTTTGCCCAGAAACTTAGACACTTGGTGACACCAGACTTCCATGCCGAAAGCTGATGCCTGGTAAAGAAGAAGACATCCAGAGACATCCGAGCTGGAAACTGTTGTTTCATATGTACATATATTCCCCTCACCAAAAATTTAGGTAAAGGTGACCAGAAAAAAAAAAAAAAGGAGAAAAATGGAGAAGGAAGATCTCTAAAGACTGAAACTTATAAAATATCCTTCCAGAGAAAGGAAAGCATCACATTACAGTCCAGGTAAAAAGGGCCTGGGTCAATTTTAGCCAAGACGGGGGGGCGATATATATACCATCCCGAGAAAAAGGGAGGATTGTATTTCAACCCATGTGGAAAGACGGGGGGCTGGAGTCTGAAATCTTACACTACCGCAGGGGTTGTTTCTCTCTTTAGATTTTTTTTGTTTTGGTAATACTATATGTTCTATTTTGAAGGGGAGAGGCCTGGGGCGTCTATGAAATTGATACTGGAGCCGTTGGCCATTTTGATTGGTGTTTCTTTCGGCGAATGAAAATGGAGAATGAGATGATATAAAAGAAGGTTCTTTGCCAAAAGGCGGGGATTTTCGATCGGAGTCGCTCAGTGAGAAGGACGATTTTTAGACGGGCCTGAGACGTAGAGGAGACCAGACCTTGCCGCCGCTTTCGAGAGAAGGTAAGCCCCTTGCCATTATGGCTTAGCCCCCCTCTTTTTTTTTTTTTTTCGAACAGAAGCTAATCTATTTAGATTCTGAATGGGCCCTAAAGGGCTTTAAGTGACTTAAAAGGAGTGTTAGGGTTCGTATATTTTGTCCCGCTAGAATAGATGGAGATCTAGGTTCCCCCCCCCTTTTGTGTAGTAGACAACCTAGATTTCGCATGGGCCCTAAAGGGCTATAAAGTAACTTCAGGTCACCTCTATCTAAAATTTTACTATGTAAATAGCATATCTCGTCAGTATAGACATGTTCCCAAATTTTAAGATATTTAAATAAATATCTAGAAAAATTTTCTTGTTTCCTCTGTTACCTATTTCATACATAATTTGCCTTATGGTACTACCCCCCACACCTTAATTTCACAAAGTGTACAAATTATAGAACAACCGACTCCGTTGAAATAGAGTTGTGTACTATATCTTTGCTGTGATATATTGACACAGCAACAGTTACAAAATTACGACTTTATTAGGGCTACTTTGAGGGTAATTATCTGTCAGGTTTTAGTGATGTTTGTACTTTTATGTGTTTCAGTGCGTTATTCCATCATATTTACCATTATACAACATTAAGGTCTTGCTGCGGGTTATATACATGGGGTTGTTGGCCTAAATTGCTATATATATATATACTTAAGTAAGGAAACTTTAATAAGTCACATCGTGTATCCTCCCTTTTCATCTATCCAAACCAGGGAACACATCATCTTCATGAGACTCATTCCGGTATGAACAAAATGAAGGCTGTAGCAAGATCACATTTTTCGTGGCCAAATCTAGATACCCAAATCGAGTTTTTGGTGAATAAGTGCAGAAGCTGTCAGCAATCCCAGGATGGGCCAAATAAAGGAAAATGGCAACCCTGGAGATGGTCAACCAGACCTTGGCAAAGAATTCATATTGATTTTGCAAATAAGGAAAACATCAATTTATTAATAGTAGTAGATAGTCATTCAAAGTGGATCGAAGCCATCCCAATGAGAGAGACCACCACACGCAAAACCATTGAGCAACTACGCGACTTTTTTCTTCCTATGGTTTACGGAGGAACTTGTGTCTGATAATGGACCTCAGTTTACTGGTAGTGAAATGAAAAGTTTTCTGGAAGGAAATGGAATTAAACAAACATTGTTCCCAGCGTACCACCCGCAAAGTAATGGCTTGGCTGAAAGAGCGGTTAGAACAATTAAGACAGCTCTTGTAAGATTTGGTTCTTACATTTCATTAGAACATCTATATCCTGATCCTAAATAACTCAGGGGTTAAACCCAGGTACATACATATTTGTAATTTATTATACATAGTAATAACAATACGCCTTTTTGAATATTAACCACTGTAGATATTAACCACTGTACATATTTGTAATTTATTATACATAGTAATAACAATACTCCTTTTGAATATTAACCACTGTAGATTAAATTTTAAACACATACATTCAAAATCTATAACACACACCAAGGTTTTACATGTGATATGTGGTTAAATATGAATACCAACACACATTGTTAAATATCCACATTAATTTTATTCGGCATAAAAAAATTTACACTAAAACATTCTTTATATGTGAATAGTATGAGTGGGCATAAAGGATATTGTGACATTAGATTATCTCATCTTGCAAAATTTAAATTCCTATAAAGAAATGACTGAGAATCTACGACTTGGTAATTCAACCTAATTACTTCATCTGGATAAGATAATCAATCAAAAAATTGACTAATATAAAGAAAGGGAAAACATAAAGGTCGACATCTCTATTCGCTGTATATATCTTAAGTAATCAAATTTACCAAAATTCTTTTTGTTATCTGCCATGGCTTCGCCATGTTTTTTTATATTGGCCTCTATACAACAAAATCTAAATTGACTCACCTAGTATCTCGACTACATACCTCTCCCGATAAGAATTCGATCTCTTCCCTCCGAAAGCTTGCCCCCAGACTGGTTGGAAGCTCGATCAAGACTAACTCTAGACTGCCGTCCCTTTTCTACCGCGCCCTCAATCTCAATCATTTCTTACAGAGTAATAAAACTTGAATATACAAAAATTCTCGGAATATTAAAAATAATAATATTATTAAATTAAAAAAAAAAGAATTAAGGAATAAAATAATATTTTTATTATTTTCTTTATTTAAAGGAAAATTCTGAAATAATAAATATACTTGCTCAACTTATGAGAAATCAATTTTGAATAAAATAAATATTAACGAAAATTCAAAATTTATCTTTCTTATTGAGAGATAATTTAGATTAACAATAAAATCAAATAAAATTTAAGATGCCTGCCCCTCTGAGAAATTTATATACTAATTTCTTCTTTAAGAAATCCAAAAAAATTACTAAATATGCCCCATCTATCAAATGTGGTGTCACAAGTTATATACAAAATTAAAAGAAGGAAGAAAGGAAAGGAGAAAGGAGGTGAAGAGATGGTTTGGTTTAACAAAGACGAATGCTCGAAGTCCTTTTCTGGTGTAGATCCTGTGCTGGGCCTCTCTGCAATGTGTTCCAGGATCCTTGGGCAGGGCTCGTGTCATCTCCACCTTCTGGACACCAAACACTTCCGGCGAGCCACTGTATATATAGGGGAAAGACATATACCAAAAAAAAATGTATGAACATGATATATATGCATAGAAGAGAAATAGCGCTGATATAGAAGATATAAATGATAAACAAAATATATATGCTGTGGTTAAATTTCTCATTCAGTATATTTGGCTGAAGATGGTAACAATGCTGCTACCGAAATGTCACACACCACTTGATTATTAGGACTTGGTCCCGTTATCTTGTGTCTATAATCCATAATCCAAATTGATTGTGCCTTATATATATATATAGATATACATGAATATAATAAGGAATGGTATATGATAATAACGAGTATATACAGTAACAATAATATAGTAAATAACGAGGGGCATGACATATACCAAAAAAAAAATTGAATGAATATGATATAAATACATAGAGAAGAAATGGCGTTGATATAGAGGATATAAATAATAAACAAAATATATATGCCGTGGTGAGATTTCTCATTCAGTATATTTGGTTGAAGATGGTAACAACGCTGCTACCGAAATGTCACACGCCACCTGCTTATTAGGACTTGGTCCCGTTATCTTGTGTCTATAATCTATAATCCAGATTGATTGTGCTTTACATATATATATATATATATAGATATACATGAATATAATAGGGAATGATATATGATATATGATAATAATGAGTATATATAATAATAATAAGCGCGTAGATAGGCACTGAGGGTCTAGGTTATTTCACTAGTATTTCAATTCTATATGTAATATCTAACAAAAGAAAAACTTGTTCTAACTAACTTGTCACTGGGAGTGTTTGTCTGGCGTGTTCCCCGCCTCTCTTAATTCAAAGGAAACATATAAGGGAGGAAATCCTGGTCGTCAGTACATTTCAAAACCAGATTACTTCCGAATTACCTTACCTGTGGTTGCCATCTCTCCTATCTTTGTTTTTAGCTGAACGTTGACTGCTAACCCCTATTATACATTGTTTAGCTTATCCATAGAATGTGTACTCATATTTTTAGCCAACAAATCCACTTAAAATTTAACCCTGAAAATAAATTATGATGATTAACAACCTAGGTCTAACTCATACTTTGTGATACATCTTCCCACTTGAGTTCTTATTATCACTCTGAAAATTTGACTCTACGTCCAAATAAAATAAAATAAAAATAAACTCATTGCTCTAGGCCGTTTCACGGCCAAATCGATCTTCCCTTAAAAAAAAATCCTTCCCTTTTAAATCTGGAACGTTATATTGGCTTGTTCTGGCAATCTGCTTCAAAAGTTCATTTAGGTGTCCTACTAATTTAAAAATTTATCTTATCTTATAATGAGTTACTCTCGTTAAAAAAAAAAATTCTACTTACTAACTGATATTTAGACTTGAATTCGTTCTAACTAAACGTACGGTAGACTATAGTCTTTAATTAGGTGATTAACTTTTGCTAGCCTGGGGCGATATAAAACGCAAAGAATCTGGACAGTCCATCTGTCACTTTGCTAATTGGAACCTAAAATCTGTAGACGGAATCGCCTCATCTAATTGTAACTTGTTTCTTACATGCTCAATTGTTAACCCTCATTAGAAAACCCCTTTAGACTTTGACTTAGAGACAAGGAGTTATAGGGAATTCGATTTCTTTACCCACCACATGTTCCAAATCTGTCCATAGAGGATTGGTTCCAGGCTGCGCAATATATAGAAGAGCCTTCAACGTGCCGAATCTTCCCAACCTCCCGACTGAATCACCCTCATCTCAGCCACGCTTAACGCGTCGTAAACTACGATGTCAGATCGGTTATCCGAGGTCTGTCGCTGTACACTTAGCTTGCGACGTCGGCAACTAAATCCCCCCACCTAGCACAAAGTTCACCTGATACCTCTTCGTTCCCTCTAAAGAGGAGAAGTTTTGTGGGCTTTTCTGGTCTGATCATAACCTCCCACAATCTTCCAGTCTGAGAATCAAGACATGATCATTGTCTACGGCACTTAAAATTCAAGTTGATATAATAAAAAAAAAGAGTACATGAATACTTCAATAAAAGAAATCATACTCATACTCCTTTAAAAGGAGACCTAACAAAACGGAGCGAATACCTTTCTATCAATAGAGTTGTACAGTCCTGTGAGGCTATCGATCCTAACAAATAAAGAAATCAAAAATCAAAATCGATCCTATTAAATTCCCTAATCCTATTCTAAAGTAATTTTGGTCTAACAGTATAATTGTTTTTAACCTTCTTACACATTCATTAAACCAATCCAATTATACACCCTCCCCCCATCATTCACGGTTTGCATATAAACTAAAGTTAAAAACTGCTACACAAGCCAAAGTACTATAATTATCATCATCGATAGACCCTAATAATAACGAAACTTTCAGGACAATGAGAAATCAAATAAAATTGCTAAATTAAAACAAAATTGGGGACTAAAGCCCTAGTTACTCAAATAAAGTGCCTCTTACAAACTCTAACATAAATTATTTTTATTTAAATAGATAAATAAATCAAACTATGTTAATTGTCAACAATCAAATCTGAAATCTAACCTAACATTTTAACTGTGTGTCTAACAGTTTGAAAAATCTTCTTATCTTGACACTTGGTGTCTAAACAAACGAATCATCAAAACTAGCACTTAAATGGAGCGAACTGAACTTCAAGCATTTACCTCATTGCCAAGCATGATAGACCTACAAGCGTTCTGCCAACCCTACTTCCCATATAAGATCTTTGGCATTCTTCTTTCCCTGCTATTCAGTCAAACCCCTCCTTGAAATCATGGGCTTTCAATACCCAAACTGCTCTGGAGTTCAACAACAGAGGTCACTTGTTAATCTATCATATCAATTCTTAGACCGTAACTGCCTTACGCACTCTCATTAGGAATTCTCTTTGGACTGTATTTCGGATATAAGGGATTACAGGGTGTCAAGTTTAAACCCAACGCATATTCCGAGCCCGCCCAAAGTGAATAGGTTACAAGCACAGCAGTTAACTAGTGCGTCTAAGTCCCTTAGTTATTCTTAAGGTTGAACCACTGTTCAAAACCTTCAATAAAAAAAATCAAAACAAAATATACTGTTGAACTCAAGTGTTAAATCACAACTTGCTATTAATACAGAATAGCAAGTCCACAATCTAGGGCCTTTAACTCACGTTCTAGCACTTCATAGTATGATCAAAATTTAACTAAACTCTAGTACATTTCTATTAGTTTTACTCATTGGCATCCTGGGCACGATCTACACCCAGTGGGCTTCTTGGCCCTGGTCGAGCGGCGTATTTCAGGGCCGCCAATATTGCCACCAATTGCCCTATTCACTACCTCTAGCGGGTTTCCTAAGATTGTCGTCTCTTGTGGTTTTTCTGGTCCTACAGTTGGACGAAATTGTAGCATAAAATAAGGAGAAGCTAAAATTCCTTAGCTCGCATCCTAACAAGGTTGTGAAAGCTCTTCAAAACGATGTGTTATATTAAAACAAGGTTGAGACAACTATTAAAGATGATAGACTATCATTAAAATAAGGTTGTGAAAACTCTTTCAACTATGTACTACACTAAAACGAGGTTGTGACAATTCTACACTAGGAGAAGACGAAAAACCCAAGATATCGTCCATGTAGTGAGAATGAAGCCCTACCACGACCCCGAAGTACAAGAACAAATTGCCCAGGGTCATGTGACCGACTAGTAAACAGCGGGACGCTGTTTCTCTTGTGGAGGGAGTGATGTCAGGAGGACAGAGTTTCCTGGTATTCCCTCTTACCTGGACCGACCGGTCGGGGTAAACAGTGGCGTCACGTGGAAGGAGGAAATATCTGAGTTCCCCCCTCTTGCTCTAACTGCTGGGTCGATTTGGCTCATGTAAATAGTAACTCTTATTTTATATCTAAAATCTCTCATATAACTCATTAAATAGAACGGTGTAAAAACGGTGTACTATACAAGGATAAGGTTGTGACAACTTTTTCTGAATGACACACTAACATTAAAACAAATTGTGAAAACCTTTAAAGATGACAACAAACACTACAACAAGGTCGTGAGACGATATACTGCACAAAGACAAGGTTGAGACAAATAACACACTAACACTGAAACAGGGTGTTAAAACTCCTTTCAACGGTCACTTAACACTAGAACACACGTTATAGTTTAAAAATAAAAAGAAAAACTGCAAACTATTTAAAGTTCACCATAACACTAAGACAAAATTGTTAACATAAAAATAAAGTAGGAAAAACTGGAAATTCTTTAAGGTTCATCATCACACTAGGATAAGATGTAGCTTAAATATATATTTTTTCATCGCAGTAAGGACAGTAGAAGTTCGTATTATGTATAAAAGAAACATTAGCGCTTTAAATCCTTTTATTTTATATGTATAGATGGCGCGTTATTGCTTTGTATTAATTTATGCCTAACTGGCCTTGTCTTTATAGTTTGCTGAAGAGCATTGCTCGATGCAAACATTTGAATATAATGGTACTGTCCTATAAGCTTATGTCCATAGTTGACATGAAAACCATTTCTAAGATTCCATCCTTCAGTGTAGCATATAAAAGCAGAATGATCCAATACAGTATTAGAGCTCTGAGAAGCGGTCTGGTGGATTAAATTGGCGAAACCGCTGGGAGGGTTCACCACTGATGAGCCAAGCCCTCCCAAAATATTTTTTCATCGCAGTAAGGACAGTAGAAGTTCGTATTATGTATAAAAGAAACATTCGCGCTTTAAATCCTTTTATTTTATATGTATAGATGGCGCGTTATTGCTTTGTATTAAAATAAAAACTAAAAACACTTTAAATCACTTCTTATCATTAAGAACAAAGTGTTGTTTTAAAAAAAATCAATTGAGTAACCCTTCAAAATCATATACCAACAATAAACAAATACACTGGATATATATACTGGACTTATTCATATAGCTTAGTACATACAGTTAGTGAAATTTAGGGAAAACTAGCCCGTACTAACTCTCATTACAAGTTTTGTACTATTCACAACTATTCTTTAACGTTGAGCGCACCTTCTCCTATCAATCTTTATCTTCTATTTACAAACTCTTTATCTAACTTTCTTCAATTCTTCCTCTTTCAACACTTTCTCTCTGTCGAATTTCGACATGCTTCTTTCTGTCTCTTTCTCATCACCTTTCAACGCTTTCTCACCCTTTCATCATCTTTCATCATCCTCAACACCTTTCAACTCACTTCCATCGCATCTCTCTTCAACGCTTCCAACACATTTCATCTCTTTTTCATCGCCTTTAACACATTTCAACGCCTTTTCATCACTCTTTCATCGTCCTTTCATCGTCCTTTCAACACTTTCTCACTCTTTTTATCTCTTTCAACACCTCTTTCGTCTTACTTCCATCGCATCTCTCTTCAACGCTTTTAACACATTTCACTGCCTTTTCATCACCTCTCGTGTTTCCCTGAAACCCGTCTTCGGGAATTGGATCCCGATTTATTATCATTCTTCATTTTGAACTACTCTAGTATACTATCCCTCCCCTGCCAGCTCTATACTAAAGTCTGACATTCGTTCAGGGCGAGAGCTACCAAAAAAAAAAAATCACGAGGAGAATTCCTGAAAACCCGTTTCCACCCCTTTAATCTCCCCTTCGAGGAGATAAGCTCTTTCTGGGTGTATTGAAACTAACTAGCTATGATAGCCTACTGATAGAGGCGCTGTTCTCACTGCCTTTACTGTATATCAGAATGAACTATTAATTATTACTAGTGTAATATTATTCCGACAGCCTATGACCTTTAAGCCTTTATACCTCCATATACACTCGGCGAGGTAGTCACCCTGTTAGAAAAAAAATCTATAATGCCATAGATCAGTTTAGAGTTTGCTTCAACTACTACTTGTAAGTCTATTAAACTCGTTCTCTTTGGGTTGGCTCGCTCATTAGTCTTCGATTTTCGTTCAATAGTCATATTGAGTTCACATAGATGCTAGACGTAAACTGTATCAAAATAGTGTAGTTTTCTAGTTTTTCGAATTATATGACAGTTAAAAGAAAAGAAAAAAAAAAATCTGGAAATATCTCGCACCGGCTACTATTGAAAAAAAAATTGAATGGGGTACAGCTCCGATTTTTACAGGATACCTCATGGCTCATAGAATTCAATCGCTCATTTCTCTCTAAAATATTCACACAGGGTATGGAGGTTTCCAGCGGTTCTGTAGCTATTGGTCTACTAAATTAATGGCAGGAATTGAAGTTAGTTTAAAGGCTTATGTGCTGTTTTGTCATGCGTCTTTATGTCGTCTGAAAAGGGAAGTGTCGCCTCAAAGGACTTAACTCTGGGACCAACACCCGCTGCACATTTCAGGAAGAAGTGGCTGTCCATACAATAGCAAGGTACCATTTTGCTGTCAATGTACTATGTTGAGCATTTCTCATGTCGTCATATTGTCGATCCCCAATCCTCTAGGGTGTTTCTTTAATCATTTCTTGATGTCATTTAATGCTTCATGCGATCCCGCCCGGCATTCAATAAGTAATATTTGATCGTACCACCTCCAGGAGACCATCCCATTGCGGCCGAATCATTTTCACCCAACTTATAACGCCGTCCATATCGCGTAATTGAAATTAGTATAAAGCTCAAAGAATAAGATCTTAATTTCTTAATTCTTCACTAATTTCAGTTGGCTCAACGTAAACCTTCTCAAATATATCTTGGTACACTGGTGTGACATGTTACACTTCTCCTAGTTCTTTGCAAGCTCGATTAATCCCAATGAAAGCCAGTTCAGGCGTCAATCCCGTGCTAAACTCGTCATGCATGACTTCAAATTTGAAAATTATTAGACTGAATATTTGCAGTGGCATCTGCTTCCACTGAAAGTACTTAAAACATAAGACTGCCTCTTATCTTGTTTAAATAGCTGCTTTTACCCCCCATATGCCTGTGTAAACATTAACCATAACCTCATCAATTCTTAAAATTCTGCCTATCGAATATCCTGAGAATCAAAGTTCTTCTTGTCTACAGCGAACTAACACAATAATTGTTCCCTAGAGTTATCTGCGTCGAGTGGTTAGTCTGTACTACTAATCCTCCACTCTAACTCCAGGATTTTTTTTATCTACTCAAGCAGTTCAAAAAAAATTTTTTTTTTCAATACAGTTGTCCAAATCCCCAAAGATAATTTGCTAAATTTCGATAATTATTGGAATTCTCATTAAACAGAATAACTACACCTTTCTGACACAGAAAATATCCAGTCTCAAGATATAGCGTACTGTCCATTTTCTTTATTTTATGACGGTGTCAAATTATAACTAAAGAAACAGGCTAAACATATGACTAGCTAAAATTTCATGTAATCTCATCATGCCTTCTGCTGGCAAATATTTACTGTAATTTAATACTATCGAGATGTTTTTACTCGTCCTTATCCAAGGGAAAAATGTTTCAGAAGAAAAGAATCTTTGAAATTTTATCTAAGTTAATTTTGTGAAAGAAAAAAATTGCACGTTTATAACACTTCAAGGTGACCTCATGCCAGTGTGTATACAGGATATTTAGGATCATACATAGTTGGAGATAACATGTACTGGAAATCGGCCGCCGGGCGCGTCACTTGACCGCCATCTTGGAATTTCGCTGTGATTGTATTTCGACATGTAAGCATCTATAGTAAATTATACCATATCGAAAAAAAATATGATCCTATTAAACGTTTCAAAGAAGCAAGCTAAACTATACGCTTGTCTAAAATGTCGGGGTTAAGTTTTAAAAGGAAAATGCATATTCATATAAAGTTAACAAAATAAAAAAATCAAAATACTGCTCATGACAATGCACACTAGATAAGAGGATGAATGTTTTAAATTATTATATTGAAGACGTTAAATACCATAATTGAAGACATTTATAAATTAAACAAATCGCATGATAATGCACATTAGATAAGAGAATAAATGCCTTAAATTATTATATAGATGACGTTAAATATCATAAAGATATATACATACATACATATCAAAGAGAACAAAGAGGGCACAATCTGGCAAACCAAAAAAAAAATTACCTTCAGATCTATCGAGCGGAAATTTTGTTGGATAAAGTATTTGAAATAAATCGTTAAGCCTTGGTTTACAAATTACAAGTCATATTGAACTTACAGTGAGAAAAAAAATAATGGTGAAGAACTAAAAGGAGATGGAATATTTCAAGCGTGAAGCCTTAAATACAGAAAATATAACTGAAGACCTTAATAAAATTAAACAAATCCATAGGCACCTATGTGCATATATGGACATAGAAATAAAATAAACCATCACTCTATAGAATAAAATATGTACGCGTCCATCGACCGCCATTTTGAAAATTTATCGTGGTTGTATTGTCGCACGACTATTTATATTAAATACTATATAACACAAACTAACATGGGGAATCACGACGCATGAAATGCCAAAAAAGGAAAATATTTGTAATAAAAAAAAAAAAAAACGTTGCAATAATCCAAAATATATATAATTACAAATTATGCTGATTACAAATGTTGAATACAAAAAGCCAGTAAATAGATATAAATTAAATTAATACTTCTAAATACCAAAGAGAAAATAGAGTTGATAATCGGGATTATCTCTTGAACCCATGATACGCAAATATTTGTGAGATCTAGATAGATAAGTAAACAAAAAGATAAATTGCGAGATGGATAGCTGAAATATAAAATTAAAATATATAAAGTAGTAAGTGAATAATACACACATTTTTTAATTGTTTAGTAAAATCAAACTACTAAAGTCATAAAAGCGTTTCGCCTTCCCATAACCAAGAGATTGAAATAAAATATGGAGATTGTCTCTGGATACATCATATCTATCCAATACCTGCTTTTGAAGAGAGGAAGAAAAAAAAATCGGTAAGTATGCATATCTAAGTGCGGAAGAAAATTAAAATAAATAATGCAGACTCACCAAAAATTGCTAAATATGATCATATACATGGTACCAATAAATATTGCTGTATCACTTAACAATTAAAATGGGCATGACTGAGGGGAATTATTCTTTGGCTAAATATAATGTATTCCAAAAAAATAAAAAATCAGACCCATTCTAGAAGGCGAGACCTACAAGATATATTATGAAATACATGGATTACAAGAAAATGAAATAAATAAAATCCTGTGGATAGGTGGACGTTAAATGAATCTAATTGTCAATCCAAAATGCATGATATGCTAAAATTTTGTAATAAAACTTAATGTTGCAATAATCTGAAATATATAGTTGAGTATCATGTGGATTTTACACATAAATGTTAAAAATAAAATCCCAGTAAATAAATATAAATTCAGTTGTCCTATCTCATGGGCACTACCCGAAATTTTATATTAACTGTCCCATATAAAGTGATCATTATCGAATAAAAATAATTGAAAACACTCATAAATTAAATAAACCGAATGACATAAGCACTTTAGATAAGAAAATAGATGCTTTGGATTATCATATTGATAAATGTTAAACACTATAAGGATAAGAGGTAACTGGAGAACAATTTGACAAATTCAAAGGAAATATCTTCAGACTTATCGAGCGGAAAATTTTGTTGAAGAAAAAAATGATTGAAAAATAAAGTTATTAAACCTTAAAAAAATAGATTGAAAATTAAAATATTAAACCTTGATAATAAATCGCATTTGATCTAACAAGTTTAAAGGATAATGGTCAGAAAAATTAAAAAAAGATGGAATATTCAAGAGGGGGATCCCTTCCGCAGGAGCGGAGAGGATAGCAAAACTGACCTTTCTAGCTCAGGAGCTGGCAGTGAACTGAACTCCTAGTTGTTTTTCTGCCTCCCACCTTGGAACGCCCACATGTGTTTTTCACATGTCCACCCCAAAAATACCTCCCTTCTCCATAGCTTACCTCCCCCCTCGAAAACATCTTGCACGCACATCTGTTGTTTTTCACGTCCATCATTCCACCCCTCTACAGATGTGGTCCCTGCCCCAGCGTGTCAATCAAAGATGTCCCTAGAGGTTCTAAATTTGGAGCTTGTGGGAAATTCTCAGGTTTTGAGAAAGGCATTGTTTTTAGGCCTATCATGAATACATAGAGGAATAAGAAAAAAAGATTAAAAATTTTAGTCTTAGCGATAAATAGCTGTAGATCTTTAACGTTGCATTGAAAGACCAGTGACTTTCTTAAAATAAAATTTTTAACTTATCATGGATACGCGTCATCGTAACGTATAATGTGAATATTTCAAAGTTCACTCTAAAACATGAAAAGAAAAAAAAATACACTAAAGTGAACTAAACCTTTGGCAATAAACATTTATTTGAATAAAGGAACGAAAAAAAATGACACATGAATAGATAACGGTTATCGTGAATACATAGAGAATTAATAAAATTAAAATTTCTAGTCCCAGCGATAAATAGTTGTAAATCTTTAACGCTGCATTGAAAGACCAGTGACTTTCTTAAAATAAAAATTTTTAACTTATCATGGATGCGCGTCATCGTAACGTATAATGTGAATATTTCAAAGTTCACTCTAAAACATGAAAAGAAAAAAAAAACATTAAAGTGAACTAAACCTTTGGCAATAAACATTTATTTGAATAAAGGAACGAAAAAAATGACACATGAATAGATAACGGTTATCGTGAATACATAGAGAATTAATAAAATTAAAATCTCTAGTCCCAGCGATAAATAGTTGTAAATCTTTAACGCTGCATTGAAAGACCAGTGACTTTCTTAAAATAAAATTTTTTAACTTATCATGTATGCGCGTCATCGCAACGTATAATTTGAACTAAATTTGCAAAGATCACTCTACAACATGAAGAAAGAAAAATACACTAAAGTGTAAAGTACCTTTTTGGACTCGTGAGTTTCTATTTAAGCCTGACGCAATAAAATTTAACTTATAACGCTCTTTTATTTTAAACTTAGCGTAATAAAATTTTAGCTCACAGCGTCTTTCTTTTTTTTTAATTTAAACCCAGCGCAATAAAAATTATTTGCTTACAACGTTTTTTTTTTATTTAACCTAACGTAATAAAATAAGATATGTGATGGTCCTGTTGGGTCAGATTTTCCACCAGACAAGACCCAACAAAGATGTAAACGTTTACATCATATAAATATATATGCAGTGTCTCGCCGAAGTGTTTGTTGCCTAGGTGGAGAACTCCCAACGATGGCCGACGATGCTCTAAAGACCCAAAGCCCGCTGCAGAAGGGCCGAGACGAAGGATGTACAAAGAGCACATGTACAAATAAAACTAGACACTTGAGGACACCAGACTTCCATGCCGAAAGCTGATGCCTGGTGGAGAGGAAGACACGAGTGACATCCAGAGACATCCGTGCTGGGAGCTGCTGTACCATATGTACATATATCCCCCTCATTTTAGATAGAGGTGACCAAAAGAAAATAATTTGTCATATAAACATTTAAATCAATAACATTTTTTTTGTTCTTTTTTTTTCACTCGGATTTCTTTTTATAGAATCTTTATTTTCTTAACAGTGTGATACCTGCGAGACGCGATGTTTGCGTCCACATCCACACGACGCTGTCTAGCGGTGAGCTAGGCGAGTTATGGGTGGTCTTTTAGGGTCACTAGGATTTCTTTATATATGGAATTTTATTACTCAACAGTGTGATATCAGCACAGAGACGCGATGTTTGCGTCCACATCCACACGACACTGTCTAACAGTGAGCTCCTTCATCTCCCGCACTGATGAGAGTAAATCTCCTTATACGTCCACATTGGTTTTCTATGTTTGATTACCATTTTTTTTTCTCACTCGGATTTCTTTTTATAGAATCTTTATTTTCTTAACAGTGTGATACCAGCGAGGCGCGATGTTTGCGTCCACATCCACACGACGCTGTCTAGCGGTGAGCTAGGCGAGTTATGGGTGGTCTTTTAGGGTCACTAGGATTTCTTTATATACGGAATTTTATTACTTAACAGTGTGATAACAGCAGAGACGCGATGTTTGCGTCCACATCCACACGACACTGTCTAACAGTGAGCTCCTTCATCTCCCGCACTGATGAGGGTAAATCTCCTTATACGTCCACATTGGTTTTCTGTTTGATTACCATTTTTTTTGTTCTTTTTTTTTTCACTCGGATTTCTTTTTATAGAATCTTTATTTTCTTAACAGTGTGATACCAGCGGGACGCGATGTTTGCGTCCACATCCACACGACGCTGTCTAGCGGTGAGCTAGGCGAGTTATGGGTGGTCTTTTAGGGTCACTAGGATTTCTTTATATATGGAATTTTATTACTCAACAGTGTGATATCAGCAGAGACGCGATGTTTGCGTCCACATCCACACGACACTGTCTAACAGTGAGCTCCTTCATCTCCCGCACTGATGAGAGTAAATCTCCTTATACGTCCACATTGGTTTTCTATGTTTGATTACCATTTTTTTTGTTCTTTTTTTTTACTCGGATTTCTTTTTATAGAATCTTTATTTTCTTAACAGTGTGATACCAGCGAGACGCGATGTTTGCGTCCACATCCACATGACGCTGTCTAGCGGTGAGCTAGGCGAGTTATGGGTGGTCTTTTAGGGTCACTAGGATTTCTTTATATATGGAATTTTATTACTCAACAGTGTGATATCAGCAGAGACGCGATATTTGCGTCCACATCCACACGACACTGTCTAACAGTGAGCATCTTCATCTCCCCCTTATGAGAGTAAATCTCCTTATACGTCCACATTGGTTTTCTATGTTTGATTACCATTTTTTTTTCTCACTCGGATTTCTTTTTATAGAATCTTTATTTTATCAACAGTGTGATACCAGCGAGACGCGATGTTTGCGTCCACATTTACACGACGCTGTCTAGCGGTGAGCTAGGCGAGTTATGGGTGGTCTTTTAGGGTCACAAGGGGATTTCTTTATATATGGAATTTTATTACTCAACAGTGTGATATCAGCACAGAGACGCGATGTTTGCATCCACATCCACACGACACTGTCTAACAGTGAGCTCCTTCATCTCCCGCACTGATGAGAGTAAATCTCCTTATACGTCCACATTGGTTTTCTATGTTTTGATTACTATTTTTTTTTAAACGCGAACTTCGCAGTGTTTTAAGAACATGATTAAGAAAGGCTTCTCCCCTTCCTTCTGTTTTGTATCCCCTACTTCGCCCGCCTCTATGGGTCCTGATACTACCGTTGCAACCTGGGTGAATGACTAATACCTAGTTCCTGTAGATCCAACAACTGAGGACCATGCCTGCTGATGAAGAGAATGCCGCAACTTGCCAAGCCCAACTGCCCTCCATGCTGTACAACCTGGAGAAGTTTGAAGGGAAGGGCATAGTCCCCTTTACAAAATTCATAAAGGACTTTGAGCTCGTCTACGATCTAAGGGCCCTGGACGACGCCAGAAAAAGAATCCTCCTGGATAACCACCTCTGAGGGGCTGCGAGGGAGTTCGCCTTACAATCCCAGCAAATCCGTCTTGGGTACGAAGAACGGAAGGAGAGTCTAGAGAGGCGCTTTCGAAAGAGAGTCTCCACAAGGGAAATGAGGAGCCAGTTCTTCTCCTGTAGACAGGGAGCCGGGGAGAAAGTCCGGGACTTCGCCGCGCGGGTGAGCGACCTTGCGGCAGGAGCAGAGTCGGATGGCCTGAAGATAGGCATCTCGGAGGTCGCAGAGGTCTTCATCGACGGACTCTGCCCCAGCCTGTGGGAAAAGGCTCACCTCTACCAAGGCGAGCCCTGGGAGACTCTGGTCGCCAAGCTACAGTGGCTGGAGCAAAGAGAGGAGGACTACAGGGAGGCGCAGCGTTCCAGCGCCGACAGGAACGGCTGGAGGCTGGGTGACATGGGCAGCAAATTGGCCGAGCTAGAGAAGAAAATGGAGGCACTAGAAATTGAGAATATGGCCCTTAGGAGACAAAGAGGAAGTGCCAATAGTGCAAATAGCGGGGGAGGAAGGTGGCCATCACACCCCGCAGGAAGAAGGGATTACGGAGACAACACCGAGGATAACAGGAGGGGAGCCCCCTTCAGGAACTGGCAGAGGAGACCAGCACAACAACCACCCAGACAACAACGGAATCCATCCCCGCCTAGACAACAAAGGAGAGAACCCAACGGTGAAAGAGAGGAGAACCTTGGAGTGGACTACAAGAAGCAGGGTGCAGGGAGATCGCCCCCCAAGTGCTACGGGTGCGGCGAGCCAGGGCACCTCATCCGAGACTGCCAGCAGAAGCAGAGAAAAAACTAGGTCCGGCTTGCCTCAAGGCAGGAGGGGGATTTGCGGCCAGTTTACCTGCCATAAATGTATATATCTTAAATAAAGGAAGGTCTCTGGGCGAGAGGTCTCTAAAATTTATCATAGATTCAGGCTCAGAGGCCAACATTGTAAATATTGACAATTTAAATTTATGCACTGAGGGACTAGACAAGCCTACTTACCTTAAAGGTATATCAGGCAAGTCTTTAAGGTCATTGGGGAGTGAGGTGTTAGAAATAGGGGCAGTGGTGAACGGTAAGCCCATTAGGGAGGTAAGAACGACCTTCGAGTATTGCCACATGGGGGAAATAGGATTTGATGGCATACTCGGATTACCGGGTTTCCGAGCTCTAAAACTACACCTCAGCTATGACGGAAGTATTAGGTCCGATTACGAAAGGAAGGAGGATCCGACCAAGTCGGCCTTTCTTTCCTCACTACAAACGATAGAAATGTCTCCTCAACCACCCAGGATACCCCTAAACGAGATCCACACGGGCGATGATATTTACAGGGCCTTCAGTGATTGCTTCTGCAATGATATAAAAGATATGGGGAATGGCTCCACCATCACAGCCCCCAAGCTGAGGATGCTGACCAGCAAACCAGTATATAGGAGGCAATATCCGATCCCGAACAAATTGGTCTCAAAGGTGAAAGCGTTAGTAGATGAACTGGAGGAAGTAGGGATAATAGAAGGGAGTACCTCTCTGTGGAATTCCCCTCTATTCCCGGTTGCCAAAACCGATGGTAGTGTCCGCATCACCATGGATCTACGTCTGATCAATGAGGCAACTGAATTCTTCCCGTTCCCGATACCCCGTGTTGAAGACAATCTGCGCGCATTCGCGGGTGCAAAAGTTTTCAGCACATTAGACCTGACTTCTGGATTCTTCCAGATTCACATCCCGGAGAGTGACAGAGATTACTTTACCTTTTCTCTACCCTGGGGAAGATACCGCTTCACGCGTTTGCCACAAGGAGCTAAAAACTCGGCACAAGTCTTCCAGTGGGCCATGAACTTGGTCCTTGGTGACTTGTTGTTCAAATGCGTTCGCCTGTACATCGATGACGTCATTGTCTACAGCGACTCTCACGAGCAGCATGTAGCGGACCTCGCCGCTGTACTCGAACGCCTGAGTAAGTTCGGTTTGAAGGCCAAATACGGGAAGAGCTATCTCTTCGGGGACTCGTAGAGTACCTAGGTCATGTGATTGACAAAAATGGGATCAAACCCATGTGGGATAATGTCGCCGCTCTCAGGGATTTGAAACGACCTCATAACATCAAGGCAGTCAGAAGTCTATTGGGTACTGTTGATTATTACCGACGCTTTATCCCCAACGCAGGTGGGGGTCCTGGCTCCACTGAGCAACTTATTAAGGAAGGGACATAGATTTGCTTGGGGTGTAGCCGAACAGTCAGCCTTTGAGACCGTGAAGGGGAGTATTGACCAGCGAGCCACTATTAATTCACCCGACGATAGGGATACCTTTCATCCTGAACACTGACGCCAGTGGAATAGCGGTAGGCGCCTGCCTCCAACAGGAGGTCAATGGGACAGTGAGACCAATTGCTTATTATAGCAAAAGACTGACTGGTCCTGAGATCCGCTATTCTACAATAGAAAAGGAGGCTTATGGGCTTGTCCCTGCAACACTTTAAACACCTCCTGGTGGGCAGTAGGGTAGAAGTACATACCGACCATAAACCGATTACGTATAATAAGGGGTCTGATTACAAGAACGCTCGACTGTCTCGGTGGGCAGAGATCATCCAAGACTTCAACGTTACATTCATATATGTGCCGGGGAAGGAAAACACGGTAGCCGACTTTCTTAGTAGGTTCCCGTGCGAGGATGATCCAAACCTATCGCAAGATGGGAGGGTGGTGGCTGCGGTGGTAAGAGACCGTCGGCCCCCCTTATTAAATAGTAATCAGATATGGGAAGGTTTACTTCAAGAGAAAGGATGGGTTCCAGTAATAAATAAGTTAACAAAATTAGAACCAAATAGCACGGAGAGGTATAATAACCGGGAATATAGGTTACTAGACAATTACCTCGTTACAAAGAATGAAAGGGGTACCTGGGTGAAGGTGGTTCCTACAGGTTTTAGGGAAACAGTGATCAGCTATCATCATGATATCCCTACTGGAGGTCATTTCGGAGTTAAAAAGGTTATGAGAAGGCTGAAGGGTGACTATTATTGGCCTGGTATGAGGACTCAAGTCCGGAATTATATACGCAGATGCGAGAGCTGCCAGCTATCAAATCAAGGCGTAACCAAAGCCGCTAGTGCTCCCCACTTTAGACCCGAAAAACCCTTTGAGCACCTAGCTCTCGACTTCATAGGACCATTGGAGACAACCCCAAGAGGTTATTCGAGTATTTTGACTATTGTGGATCTATTTACTAATTTCTCAATTCTGATTCTTACTAAGGACCAGTGTGCCAATACAGTGGTTAGGGCCTTATTGGAGAGGATTATCACTACCTTTGGAGTACCAAAAACAATACTCTCTGACCGAGGTTCAGCATTCATGAGTTGCGTATTTAAGGGAGTTTGCAAGGCCATGGGGGTTGGTGCAGTAAATACCACAGCCTGGAGACCTCAGAGTAATGGCGCCGTAGAAAGACTCAATAGGACGGTAATAGAATCTTTACGCAGGTGTACAGCGGGGAACAACTGGGATACCACCTTACCAATGGTAGCTCTCGCTATCAGGACCACTGTACATGCTAGTACTGGGTTTACTCCAGCGAAACTGGTCTTCGGACATGAGCTGAGGCTTCCACAACCTTTCCAGGAAGGGGAGCTTAATCCTGTATGCGAAGATTCAATTGCCGAAATGGCGGTTTTCTATGAGCGGGAATTGGTGGAGGAGGTTGAGAAAACGAGAGAGATGGTGAGGCAAACTTACTTGAAGGAGCAACAAGAAGCCAGGGCTGAGTTTGAAGCTAGAGAGTTAAGGACCTTTGAGACAGGGGATCTAGTTTTGGTAAAGAGAATGCATGAGACGAAAGGACGTCATAAATTTGAGCCAAGGTACAGAGGACCATATGAGGTATTACAAAGGGCGGGTGACACTGTTTATCTTTTGAAGGACTTGGAGACGGGGAACTTAGATAAAATCCACATAGACAGGATGAAGGCCTACCACGCCCCAGTAAAAACTTATCCTGTGGGGGACGGAAACATACGAGAACAAATAGATGATGTCACTGATGATGAGGATCACTGGGTACATCTAACGTATCCTATATATTCCCATAGAACTGTAGGACCAGAGGAACCACAAGAGACGACAACCGTAAGAAGCCCGCTAGAGGTAGTGAATGGGGCAATTGGTGGCAATGTTGGCGGCCCTGAAATACGCCGTTCGACCAGGGTCAAGAAGCCCACAGGGTGTAAATCGTGCCCAGGCTGCCAATGAGAAACCCTATAGAATGTGTACTAGAATTTAGTTAAATTTTGATCATAGTATGAAGTGTTAGAACATGGGTTAAAGGCCCTAGACAGTGGTTTTAAAGAATTTCAGCTTTCCTTTTTAGATTACAACCTTGTGTTTGTATTAAATGTTCATTGTAAGGAGTTTTCAGTTTTTTTTTTATTGAAGAGGCTATTCTGTGTTGATAGCAAATTGTGATTTAAGTCGTGAGTTCAACAGTTTATTTTGTCTTAATTTTTTTTATTGAAGGTTCTGAACAGTGGTTCAACTTTAAAAATGATTAGGGGACTTAGACACACTAGATAATTGCTGTGCTTGTAACCAATTCTCTATGGACAGACTTGGAACTTGCGTTGGGTAAAACTTGACTCCCTGTAATCCCTGGGCCCAGTTACACTGTCCAAAGAGAATTTCTAATGAGAGTGTGTAAGGCAATTACAGTCTAAGAATTGATATGATAGAGCAACAAGTAACCTCTGTTGTTAAACTCCAGAACGAGCTGGGTACTGAAAGCCCTATAAGTCCAAAGAAAGAGTTTAGCTGAATAGCAGAGGAAGAAGAATGCCAATGACCTATATAAGAAATAGGGTTGGAAAAACACTTGTAGGTCTATCGGGTTTGGCAATGAGGCAAATGCTTGAAGTTCAGTTCGCTCCATTTAAGTGCTAGTCTTGATGATTCGTTTATTTAGACACCAAGTGTCAAGATAAGAAGATTTTCAAACTGTTAGACACACAGTTAAAGTGATAGGTTAGATTTCAGAATACAATTGTTGACAATCAACATAGTTTGATTTATTTATCTGTTTAATTATAAATAATTTTATCTATGAGTAGATAATTTATATAGAGTTTGTAAGAGGCACTTTATTTGAGTAAATAGGGCTTTAGTCCCCAATTTGTTTTAATTAGGTATATTTTATTTGATTTCACATCTGTCCTGGAAGATTCCATTATTGTTAAGGCTTATTGAGAATGATAATTGAGTACTTTGGCTTCTATAACAGCTTTGAACTTTAGGATGAATGCCCTCAGTGACTGGATTTTTTTTGTATGAATGTGAGGAGGAATAAATGTGTAAAAAGTTTAAAAACTCTTATATTGTTAGACCAAAGGTACTTTAGAATAGGGTTAGGGAACCAATAGATTCAATTTTTAATTTTGATTTCTTTATTTGTTAGGATCGAATGGCCTCACAGGACTGTACAACTCTATTGTTAGGAAAGGAATTCGCTCCATTTTGTTAGGTCTCCTCCTATGGGAGTATAAAATTGGTTTCTATTTTATTAGGGTAATCAATCACCCTATTTCATTATATCAACTTGAATTCTAAGAATCGTAGGCAGTGACCATGTCTCGATTCTCAGACTGGAGATTTGTGGGAGGTCACGGTCAGGCCAAAGGCCTGCAAGTCCCCTCCTCTTTAGAGGAAGCGGAGAGGTAACAGGTGAACTTTGTGCTAGGTGGGGAGATTCAGTTGCCGACGTCGCAAACTAAGTGTACAGCGACAAACCTCGGATAACCGATCTGACATCGTAGTTTACGACGCGTTAAGCGTGGCTGAAATGAGGGTGATTCAGTCGGGAGGTTGGAAAGGATCGGGACGTTTGATGCTCTTCTATATATTGCGCAGCCTGGAACAAATTCCCCGATGGACGAGCTTAGAAACATGTGCTGGGTAGAGAAATCGAATTCCCTGTAACTCCTTGTCTCTTAGTCAAAGTCCAAAGGGGTTTTCTAATGAGGGTTAACAATTGAGCAAGTAGGAAACAAGTTATGATTAGACGAAGCGATTCCGTCTACAGAGTTTAGGTACCAATTTAGCAAAGTGACAGATGGACTGCCCAGATTCTTTGCGTTTTATATCGCCCCAGGCTAGCAAAGGTTAATCACCTAATTAAAGACTATCAGTCTACCATACGTTTAGTTAGAACGAATTTAAGTCTAAACATCAATTAGTATGTAGAATTTTTTTTTTTTACGAGAGTAACCCATTATAAGATAAGATAAATTTCTAAATTAGTAGGACACCAAAATGAACTTTTGAAGCAGATTGCCAGAACAAGACAATATAGCGTCCCAGATTTGAAAGGTAATACATTTTTTTTGTTTTGACAGTAAAATGGCCTAGAGCAATGGGTTATTTTGTTTTATTTTGGAGAAAGAGTCAAAATTTTCAGAGAGGTACTAAGGACTCAAGTGGAAAATATATCACAAGATATGGGTTAGACCTAGTTTATTATTCATCATAATTTATTTTCAGGGTTAATTTAAGTATTTTTTTTTAAGGTGGATTCGTTGGTCAAAGAGATGAGTACACATCCTATAGACAAGCTAAACTATGCATAGTAGAGGTTAACAACAATGTTCAGCTAAGAACAAAGATAGGTGAGATTGCCACCACAGATAAGGTAATTTGGAAATAGTCTGGTTTGGGGACGTATTGACTACCATGATTCCCTTCCTAAATATTTTCCTTGATTTAAGAGAAGCGGGGAACACACCAGACAAACACTCCCGGTGACGAGTTAGTAAGAACAAGTTTTAAGATATTACATGTAGATTTTGAAATGCTAGTGAAATGACCTAGACCCTCAGTGCACATCTATTCATTTTATTATCATTATATACTTATTATTACTATATATCATGTATCATTCCTTTATTATATTCATGTATATTTGTATATATAGAAAGCACGATTCGGATTATAAATGTGTGACATTTTGATAGCAGCGTTGTTACCATCTTCAGATAAAATGCACTAAACAAGTTTTAACCACAGCAATATATATATTTTTTTGTTTATTTACCATAATATATTCCCATATCAATGTTATTTCCTTCCCATATATCATATTCTTCAAGAAGTTAGGCATATTTATTATACAGAGGTGATATTTTCTCATTTAATGTATCATCCACCATGTTTACCCTTTTCCCTAATTACCTGCATGAATATATATATAGATAAGACACAGTTTGAGCTATAGACTACAAAGAGATAAAGATAACGAGACCGATTCCAGAACAAATAATTAATATGTGTGACATTTTAGTAACAGCATTGTTACCATCTTCGGACAAATGTACCGAATGAAGATTTTAATCACAATTTATATATTCATCTGTTTACCATAGTATATCCTATATATATATATGTAATAATATGTTGAGTCGACTTATCTGTGATTAGGGATCCTGTCGACTCTCTGTAATAATATGTTGGGGTTTGGTAAGCCTGTTGTAGAACCTCGTCGACTCTCGCTATAAGTTGTGGCAACCGAGGGTCAAACCTGTAGTAACCGAGAGGGACAGCCAGGGCGTGGAGAGTTTTCCAGTACCTCTCTGCACCTTGTAGGACCTTTAAACAGTTCTCACAAAGTACAGGCAGTCGTGGTCGAGGCAGAGTGGAAAAAGCTTGGGAATGTCCACACACACAAAAACGAAGCGACACAGTTGTCGAAGGAAAATTCCTTGAATAGATAAAAAGCGAGCCAAAAGCAAGATGGAGATAGTTGATTTCTTACTGTTTTACATGGTCGATGAGTTGGTCCTTGGAGATGATAAGGGGTGACGCTGACCGGAAGACTCACTGGAACTGAACTGGCTGTTGCTACGTGGGGGTCCTATTTATACAACTCTTTGGACCAGGAAGGGAACCAGGAAGTATTGCCTTTCTGCACGTGTCCGCCAATCGACACTGGCACCAGTCTGTCGGCTTCCATCTATCTCTAGAAGTTACTTTGTGATTTACTCTTAATCTTGCTTTTAACTCAACTTTTAATCTATTATATAGTTTTATTTATTCATCCTCAGTACATTACATATGGGGATACAAGGACACACGTCAATATGCGTATAATTAGTTATAGTTTATAATTAGTTCTATATACAACATGACAATCTTGTTATACATATTATAATATAGGGTTATTGGTTTAAATTATCATAGATATATATCAAACCATTCCCTTCCTACTTATAGTAAATATCCATTTTAAGATATTTTTTAAATTCAACATCGCGTATATCTACATTGCTCCATTTTGGCATACATCGTATCCGTGCAACTTTAATATGTATATTCACTTCCCACGTTTCTGTTTTGCCCTATTATCAATGTCATTGATAGGAGTTGCAATTTTAGTTTTTTTTTTATTATCATTATCATTGTGACCATGTATAGCCATTCCTTTGCTGTCATATGTATCATATAGAGTTAATAAAGTTTTTTATTTATTTTTTCTTAGATATGTTTTAGGAATTGTACATATCTATGTTAACACGCACAATTCCTTGGCGCCCTTAATAATTATGTTTACCTAGAAGGTACTAAGAATTTGTTTGTATAGAATCGGTGCTTAGACCATCCCATACCTCCACCATAGGGACTATGGCTGGGAACATGTGGACTCACCTCACACCTGGGTCAAGACCCTCTGAAGTACAGACAGTGAAAGACGGGCTAGTACTTTACCCACTAAATGGTAGGATGAGATTTCCCCCAATACTGCGTTGAGCTAACATGTTCCAGGTTCATGGCCCGTGTGTTCCTCCTTTGCCCGAGTGTCAGTGATTGCATACTGATATCGTAAAAGAATGCATTTCCCCCCAATTTCATATTTCTCATAGGGTATGAACAGATATGAATTGGAGTAAACACATTCTTTCACTCTGGCAGGGGAGGAATTGTTGGGTCAGATTTTCCACCAGACAAGACCCAACAAAGATGTAAACGTTTACATCATATAAATATATATGCAGTGTCTCGCCGAAGTGTTTGTTGCCTAGGTGGAGAACTCCCAACGATGGCCGACGATGCTCTAAAGACCCAAAGCCCGCTGCAGAAGGGCCGAGACGAAGGATGTACAAAGAGCACATGTACAAATAAAACTAGACACTTGAGGACACCAGACTTCCATGCCGAAAGCTGATGCCTGGTGGAGAGGAAGACACGAGTGACATCCAGAGACATCCGTGCTGGGAGCTGCTGTACCATATGTACATATATCCCCCTCATTTTAGATAGAGGTGACCAAAAGAAAATAATTTGTCATATAAACATTTAAATCAATAACCTTTTTTTTTAATACTCGGGATATATATATTATTTAATTTCCTAAAGGAATTAATTTGTTTTTCAATATACAATTTTTTTTTCTCGCGCGGCAACACGGTAAATTGGAGGCGTGGTCATGATCACGTGGTGTGTTTGCTTTCGACGAATGAAAATGCCAGCCAATAGAAACTTTGGCGTGAGCAGCGAATGAAAATGGAGAGAGGCAAGGATAAAAGAGGCTTTCTTTGCAAAATCAAGGGACACACAGAGTCGCTCAGTGAGAGGAGAGATTCAACCAGAGTCGACAGTCGGGCCTGAGACGCAGACCTTGCCACCGCTTTCGAGAGAAGGTAAGCCCCTCGCCATTATGGCTTAGCACTTCCCCTTTCGAGCAGAAACTATCGTAGATTTCGCATGGGCCCTAAAGGACTTTAAGTAACTTAAAAGGAATGATAGGGTTCTTATATTTTGTCCCGCCAGAATAGATGGAGATCTAGACTTTCCCCTTTATAAAGGCAAATTTGAATTTTCAAGTCACCTCTATCTAGATCATTATGTAAATAGCATATCTCGCTAGTATGGAAATGTCCCCAAGTTTTATCTAATCTGAATAAATATCTAGTATATAACTTATATGGAGAGTTTTGTTTCCCCTCATACATATTTAATTCTTTTGTTTTATGGTACTACCCCCCACATCTTATTATTACAAATTGTGCTGAAGTATAGAACTTCCGGCTCTAATGGAATGGAGTTGTGTATTGTACCTTATTGTGATACTTTAATACAGAAACAGCGGTAAATACGATTCTACCCGCTTTGAGGGTATCTCTTTGTCAGGTTTTAGTAATATGTATCTTCATATGAGGAATTTGCCCTTCTTTCACTGTTTAAATGAAACATTGTATGATTATTACGGGGTATTTCCAATATGGAGGAAGGTTACTAACAATCAAGTCTTCCAATAAATTGCTGTCACATT
>CP092886.1:122271815-122342120 GCA_030710605.1 Cordylochernes scorpioides | reverse complement strand
CATTTCCTTCCAGAAAACTTTTCATTTCACTACCAGTAAACTGAGGTCCATTATCAGACACAAGTTCCTCCGTAAACCATAGGAAGAAAAAAGTCGCGTAGTTGCTCAATGGTTTTGCGTGTGGTGGTCTCTCTCATTGGGATGGCTTCGATCCACTTTGAATGACTATCTACTACTATTAATAAATTGATGTTTTCCTTATTTGCAAAATCAATATGAATTCTTTGCCAAGGTCTGGTTGACCATCTCCAGGGTTGCCATTTTCCTTTATTTGGCCCATCCTGGGATTGCTGACAGCTTCTGCACTTATTCACCAAAAACTCGATTTGGGTATCTAGATTTGGCCACGAAAAATGTGATCTTGCTACAGCCTTCATTTTGTTCATACCGGAATGAGTCTCATGAAGACAGTTCAACATTTGTATTCTGAGAGATGGTGGAATGACGACTCTCATTCCCCAAACCAAACACTCCCCATCTACAGTTAGCTCAAGTTTCCTTTGAAAATAAGGTCTGAGGTGATCAACCACCTTTTCAGGCCAGCCTTGCTGAGTATAAAATTTGGCCAATGAGAGCACTTCGTCTTTTTCAGTTTCCGTGGCAATTTCCTCTGCTGTGATCGGCAATTCTTCCACATAGGATAAAGCATAGACATTATTTAGTCTTGGAATTTTTGACAACCCACAGGAAAACGTGACAGAAGATCTGCATTCCCATGGTCTTTAGTTCTTCGAAATTTAATATCGTAAGTATAAGCTGACAAAATAAGCGCCCAACGCTGCAATCTTGAAGTAGATAAGGTGGGGATTCCTGATCTTGGGCCCAAAATGGTCACCAATGGCTTATGGTCTGTAATAAGAATAATTTTTCTTCCATAAATAAATTGATGAAACTTGGTTATTCCATAAATAATGGCTAGAGCCTCCTTCTCAATCTGAGAATAATTTTGTTCTGCTCCCGATAAAGTCCCGTGAGGCAAACATGATCGGTCTCTCCTAGCCTTTTATAATATGTTACAACACAGCGCCCACTCCAATCTGCGATGCATCAGTGGCCAAACACAAAGGCAAAGTCGTATCATATGGGACTAGCACCCTCTCAGAGGCAATGCTATTTTTGCACTTGTCAATGGCCTCTCCACATTCCTTTGTCCAAACCCAAGGACGTTTTTTGTGAAGAAGCTCATGAAGAGGCTTTAAAAGCTCTGGCAAATTTGGTATGAACTTCCCATAAAAGTTAACTAAACCAATAAATGATCTCTCTTAATTCAGAGATATTCGTAGGCGTTTTGGCTTTCTGTATTGCTTGTACCGTATGATCCAAAGGTCTGATGCCCATGACAAGATGTCCTAAATATTCAATTTCTTTTTGCAAAAATAGGCATTTTTTCTTTCTTTAGTTTGATATTATACTTCGCCAAGCGAGCAAATATAGTCTTCAACAACGCCAGATGTTCTTCAACTGATGCTGTGGCTATAAGGACATCATCAATATAACAAATTACGCCTCCTATACCCGACAAAACCCTATCCATTACAGATTGAAAATAACTGGGCGCATTTGCCAATCCAAATGGCATTCTCTTAAACCTGAAAAGCCCTTTATGAGTATTTATCGTTAGCAACGGTCGGGTGCCTGGGTCCACCTCTAATTGCAGATAAGCGTTCCTCAAGTCCAATTCAGAAAAGTATTTTCCCTTGGCCAATGTGGAGAATAAATCTTGCTGTGTGGGAAGGGGATAGGCCGCAGTGTCCAAATATCTATTTAGAGTTACCTTGAAGTCGCAGCAAATTCTGATCTCTTTATTTTTCTTCGGCACTACAACCACTGGAGTGGCCCATTTACTGCTCGCCACCTGACATAGATAACCCTTAGCCACCATTTTGTCTAATGCTTCAGTAACTGCTGGCCTAATGGCGAAAGGCACCGGACGAGCCCTATGGAAAATTGGACTCACATCACACATGTTTACTGAAATTGTGAAGCCTTTTATTGGTTCAGTTGTCTCCACAAATAAGGCTTGATTTTCCTTCAAAATTTCCTCAATGGTAATTTCCACAGGTATATGTTTTACCGCGAAACAGCCCAATTTCAATCTATTTATCCATTCTCTTCCCATCAAAGCCCTCTTTTCAACAAATAAAAAAAGGGATGATGATAACCTGCGTCTCGCAGATTAACATTTTCATAGAAACATATATATACATATTTATTGCTAGCTATATATCACTGGGGATAGCCGCAATTAAAGCAGAAAAGAATTGTATTTTTTCTTCATTAATCCATTCTTTTTTCTCTGAGGGGGCTTTCAGGTTGTGGTGTCTGATTATATACAGATGTACAATTATGGTACTGCTGGTACTGGTATCATTAGTCTCCCACTTTTCTTGAGCTTTATGTTTCTCCAAGTGCTGAATTTTTACAGAACTAACAAGAAGCAGCAAAATAGGGTCAATTATATTTTAGTTATACAGTAAAACCCCTCTATAGTGAACCCCAATGGGACAAAGCTTTTGGTTCACTATAGCCACGGTTCACTATAGCCACGGTTTGGCTATTTTTTTTTACTTTTCAAAAATTTTAGACTGTATAATTAAAAAACAGCCATACACACAAGTAGAGGCTGCCTCTTAATAGTGGTCACTTTATTTTAATTCCCTTAATTGACTAATTTCCTTATATTAATACTGAATAATAATAGAAATCATTAGATAATAGGTTCTTCTTATGATTAACATACATGTACCTCTATGTCTAAGTTAAAAATCAAGACAAATCCTAGGCAAAGTTTTATTAAATATATATTCAAAGATATGAAATGATTTTAAAACATCATTATCACATATTATATAATACAATTTTTACTTGAAAAAATGGCTCTAATACCTTGTTGTTTCAAATCATTCTTCCAAGCATGTTTCCCCATATTCTTCTAGGTCTAGATTTCGTTTTTTTTTTAACCTGCCATGCAAAACATTGCTGACTTTAAAATCACCATAGTTAATGGCATAAAAATAATTTTTGTTTCATCACGGATCCGTTTATTTGGACTTTTTTTTTTTAGCCCTAAAACGTACGATCGCGATCGCGGCAAAAGTTGAAGTTGATTCCTCTTTGTAACAATTTTTAATAACTTTATATTTTATCTTTTATAATAGAAAAGTTATATTCTCTTATTTTAATATGTTCTTAACATTTTGCCTATGTTGTTTCACTTTGAAAAGTTCTGAAAATGGCCTTTTTTTTTTTAAAGAAATAATGCTTTTGTTTTTAAAATGCCTTTGTTTTCTTCATTTTGGAAGCCATTTGTATTTTTTATATTTCAAATTTAATGGATGCAAATATATTCTAATTAATAAAAAGTATAATGTGTAAAAATTTATACAACATACAGCAAAAATAAAGTGCAAAAATCAAACAAACAATGCCGCTAAATTTATTGTTTTGAAATCGCGATCCGCGAGCTTTAAACATGCACAAAATTTTGTTTTTTAATTTTTTTTTTAAATTACAATTCTAAGTTCGTTTTAAGCATAGTATTTTTAATAGATTTTATCATTTTGGGACCCGAAATAGGTTCGTTATAGGGGTAGTTCGTTATTCTAAAAATCGCAAAGTTCGTTATAACGATGGTATTTTCAATGGAATGGAATTGGGAATCGGCGTGGGTTCGTTATAAGGGAAGGTTCGTTATATCCAGGGTTCGTTATAGCGGGGTTTTACTGTATAAGGTTATTCAAAAATTTCATAAACACTTGTAAAAAATTAAAATACCAATATTATTCACCATTATATATTATGTATTTGTATTATGTATAAAGTATTTCTATTGATATGTAGAAAGAAAAGCACATCCCAGATTGGAGAGAGAATGTTCTAGAACGTTTAAGAATAATGTAGAAAGAGCGGAAGACAACTAATTGGTTAATCCAAAGCGATTGCGCAAGGCTTAGTTCTGGCGGCTTTCTGATTGGCTGACTAAGCATGACCTTTCTAGAAAGATCTACTCCAGGATATATATGAATGAGAAATTCATGCCAGGAGAAAAGAGAGAAGAAGAAGAAGGAAGCTATATGGTGGACTCCAAGCAAACGCTGCTGTCTCAAGAGGTCAGACTGCTGCTTATCGCTGATGCCAGTGTACTTCCTGGAAGATTCTAGAAGGTTCTAACAACTTCTGTCTCCTGTTCTGCGCCCACTTTCCTTCATTGTGCTGCAGTTTGTGAGTTTGTAACTGCTGTTTTCTTTATTGTTGTTTTATCTTTGCACTCTTCTGTAATTATTTTATCTATTAGGCTTAAATAAAGTCCTGAAGATCCCTTGTACCCACAGAAGTTATTCTTTGTCAACCAACAACGCAACAGTATTATGTATTATTATGTATTCGCGCAATAATATTGTTCACCAAATAATAAGAAAAACACGAGCTTTTAGGACAACCTTGTATAAATCAATTTATTTAATTTTATATTAATTTATGATTAAATTAATATTTCATTGAAAATATTATAGCCAATATTTCAAAATACTATGTTTTTAGGTTAACACACAACATTTGTGATTTTCTCACAATTCTTAAAGACATTTTTGAGATTAAATTCTTTGAGGCCAAATAAAGTCAATATTTATAGTGATACAAATTATGATTTTTCAACTAAATTTTTTAGCATTTAAACAGTGGTAATAAGAAATATATTTCAAGACCTTTTTGAAAAAAGTATATTTCTATATGAATTGAAAGTTATCGCCTGCAATTGAGAGCGATACCTCATATTGTGTACTTTTAAAATAGGCTATTAATGAGAGAGAAACAATTATAGTTTTAATAATGTATTAGAATTTTATTCAAAACATTATGAATGACAGATGGAGACAGGTGGTGACGGATTTACCCTATTGCTGATTTTTGGTAGATTGTTAAGATTGATTAGATCATGTATTGTTCTGGCAAAATTCTATATTGTTTTAACAAATTAAAAAGACAGTTCTATAGATGTCATTAGGTGTCGCAAAACAACTGCGTTGTAAAATTAGGATTAACTTTTAGGCAGGAAAAGTACAGTACAGTACAGATGGTCCACTTGTATATTAAAAAATTAGGCAATATATTGAGGGAACATCATTACTAAACCCATTTACCTTAATCGCGGCAAGCATCATCCCGTGATTCAGCAATTCAGCATACTTGGAATTGATAACTTTTAAGATATGCATTTTAAAATTTGAAAGTATCCAGTGCAAATTGTGTGTTTCTAACAGTCTACAGAAACTAACTTCCCACTTTTTAGAGAATTACCTATGATATTAGATATGCTGCTTCTCTCTCTCTTCCTTGTGATGAGCCGAATATCTGTCGCTATTAGTCCCGATATCCATGAGCCTCTTTCTTTCTCAGGGAGTTCACAAAAATAACACATCCTGCTATAAAAAGATATATAGTTTGCGTGTATCCTGCACGCACTAGGGTTAAAAAAAAGGAAGGACATAAACTCTGGTTAAATTTACATTATATATTTATTTATCTCTTTTGACCAAAAGAAAAACACAAAGATAAGAAAAAATAAATAAATATGCAATGACGATTGAGTGGGAAAGTTTACATATGTATAATATAATACCTGTTTAAAAAAAATCATTATAAAATGAAAATACTTAACTTTAGTGCTTCAGCTGGAAGGCTGGAAACCCCTCCCCAAAAATTCTTTTAGAACTACATTTTTTTACGAGTTTCCCTCTACTATCCTTTTTTTTTAACCAGCACCGCCCCCCCACTAAAACTTCCTCGTGACTATCTTATATACCACTGACCAGCTCCCCCCAAAAACTTGCTTGCCACTAACTTTTTCCTCCCAGGGTGACCAAACAAAAATTAAAAAAATTAAAAAATAAATCTTTATCTGTGATAAGAAAGACATTTAAAAAAATAAAATATAATAAAAAAATTATCTTTCAAAATATTAATTTAAAAATATTAATTAAAAAATAGAAAGCCCAAAAATAACTGCTTATTTAAAATAAAAGGAAAATTTATTATAGTACTATATGTTATTTAAAAAAAAAACTAGAAATAAAAAAGGAGGTGAAGAGATGGGCTGGTTTTTTTACAGAGAAGAATTCTCGAAGTCCGCTTCATTGTCCACCGGCTTTTCTTTGATTCTGTGGGTGACTTTGTGGAGGCCCCTGAAGTGGCCTCTACAATCCTTCCCCGCCAAGACCACGGGATTTGGGCTTGCGAGGGAGCAGGACTATCTCCGGGGTCAAACGTGGAGGTCATGGATGCTCTGGCTTGCGAGGGAGCAAGGCAAATCTCCGGGGTCAAAGGTGGAGGTCATGGATGCTCTGGCTTGCGAGGGAGCAAGGCAAATCTCCGGGGTCAAAAATGGAGGTCAGGGATGCTCTGGCTTGTGAGGGAGCAAGGCAAATCTCCGGGGTCAAAAGTGGAGGTCATGGATGCTCTGGCTTGCGAGGGAGCAAGGCAAATCTCCGGGGTCAAAAAAAAATGGAGGTCGGGGAATGCTCTGGATTAGCGGAAACAATAGCACTGTCTAAAATAAAAAAAAATGTCAAAACAAAGGGCGCCATGCATTCTATTTATTCGCCAGTTGAATGCAAGACTGGCTTTTTTTTTAATTCCACTCTGTGACACGGATAGTATTGTGATAGGTATATCCGGAGTCTTAGGGTGCCTGGAACACAAGGGTTATAAACACATATATACATCTATTTATATGTAAGATTTGACACATTTGTGGGAAGGTGCATGTCTACTAGTTTAAAAATAATAATGCTTAGTGACCAAAATAATAATAATAAAAGAGCCAATAATGAATTCAAACAAAATTAAATAAATGAGAAAACCAATAATGAATTCAAACAAATTGAATAAATAAAAGGCCAATAATGAATTCAAACAAAAATTAAGTAAATAAGAAAGCCAATAATGAATTCAAACAAAATTAGATAGATAGGAAAGCCAATAATGGATTAAAACAAAATTAAATAAATGAGAAAACCAATAATGAATTCACACCTGAACTATAATGAATTCAATCTGGAAAAATAAATAAGTAAAAGAGCCAATAATAAAAAAAATTAAATAAATGAGAAAACCAATAATGAATTCAAACCGAAAAAAATAAAGTAAAAGAGCCAATAATGAATTCTAACCTGAACAATAATGAATTCAAACTGGAAAAATAAGAATAATAATAAAAGAACCAATAATGAGAGAAAAAAAAAAAACTGGTGACTTCACATCGACTTGACACGGTGCCTGTCAGTCAAAATTTATCTCTATCAGTTCCATGCCTTTTTCGTTGAAACATGTCCAATTCTATATGGGTTTGCTACTAACTAATTTAAACTAACATGATCAAGCTCTAAACTTGTTTAATACCTAATAAAAAAAAATAAATAGTGTTTTATCAATGTACTACCATAGTACGTCTGGTAGGGAGTCCTTTATAAAGACTGACTGGGCCGAGTTGGTTCTTCAGGATGAACACATCATCCAACTCATCATGAGTAAATACGACATTCAGCACAAAGCCCGAAATGCCAAAGACCTCACGTCCAGCACAAAGCCCGTGGCGTGATTAACTGGCCTATTCTGCACTTATTGATACCCTCGCCGAAGAGTCCTCGTGTCAGTCATCTGAAGACACTACGAAACCTCGCGCGTCCCTATTAATGGTATCAGACCCAACAAATGGGTCAGCGCATAGAACCGATCAAGTCCCCGACTTGCAAGACCCATCCTAACTCAGTCTTTTACCACTAACGTTATCCGTATGGAAGGAAGCATACCTATAGCGCACACTTCCCCTACTGGGGTTTGAAACCAGATACCACCCAGTTATCAAACCCTACATTGATTTAATTGAATTGTATGTAGCCATCTGGTGCGCCGGTGAAAACCCGCTAAGTCCACCAAAGTTTCACACATATCAAAAGTTAAAAAAAAAAAACTCATATTCCCGAAGGAAGCCTAACAAAAAAGGAGCGATTATTTTCTAATTTGAGAATTGCATTGTCCTGAGAGGCTTATATCCCTAACAAATTTGAAATCAAAATAAAATCGATCCTATTAAAATTCCCTAACACTATTCTAAATTCGTAGTTTGGTCTAACAATATAATAGTTTTTAACCCTTTTATTCATTCATTATTCCAATCCTTTCATACACCCTCCCCCCTATCATTCGCGGAATGCAAACAGACTAAAGTTAAAAATTGCTATAAACGCCAAAATACCTCAATTATCATTGCTAAATTTACCCTAACAATAACTAACTTCTAGGACATCATGAAATCAAAGAAATATTTAATAAAACTTGGGAACTAAAAAGCCCTTCACTATAAATTAACCTATGCCTCATACAATCTCTTACTCACTATTTATATTCAATGACTGATATCAGTCTCAACTGTAAGTTAACCTAACCTTAAAATAATTGTAAAATATCAAAAGTCCCTAAATTGTCTTTGCCTCAACACCTAGTACCACTGCAAAGATAATTTAATAGGACAATTTACTAATTAGAGCGACAAAGAATAGGACATTCAACTCATGAAGGCGACAAACAATTGGAGGCGCTTCCTCCACTGATAAGATCCTATCGTTGACCTTCTCTCCTCAAACACGCTCCAGTCACAGCAACCACTCTACACCACTAGTGCAACAACTTTATTCTACCTGTTGACTGTAGGCAACACGCAATAGTTCTAGGATATGGAATTAAAGGGCGTCTGTATATACCCAACCGATATCTGTACTAATGTGGAAACCTACACTCTGCTGCACCACTGCTCTAAACTACCTGGCTTCTGATTGTCTATGTCTACTTAATCTCAATTCAAGGGATTATTGAGCGTCATACGATGGCTCCCGTATACTCAACCTTGGACGTCACTAAGAACACAAACAGCTCGCCGCCAAACATTACTCCGACCTCGGCAGTACATCCTTTCCTGGAGTTGTTGTGTGGCTCTGGAGTAAACTTGATGTCGCCCAGCTATACCTGTACATCTATTTAGCTGCTTGCGCCACCGATCCTACTGTAAAGTATGCACCATACTGAAGTACTAAGTATTAGCTCCTTGATCAAATAATACCTTATTCTATTTAAATCTAATCTTAATACAAAATTACCCTAGACTTGAATATTTGTGCCAAATTGGTTAGACCTAATTGCCAAATATTAACAAGACTGATTGTCTATACTATATGCTTTGACATGAGAAAGTTTGAAAATTTTAACATAAAATTTCAAAATTTAAGGTTTCATGAAAAAAAAAAATTCTACAAAAAAAATTCTGCTTAATTTGGTGTCTCAAATCTAATCTTAATAAAAAAAATTACCCTAAACTTGAATATTTGTGCTAAATTGGTTACACCTAATTGCCAAATATTAACAAGACTGATTGTCTATACTTACAATATGCATTGAGAGAGAAATTTAAAAATTTTAACATGGAATTTCAAAACTTAAGGTTTCATGAAAAAAAAAATTCTATAAAAGAAGAGTTCTGCTTAATTTGGTCTCTCCTGATACATATTAAAGTTTTACGAATTTACGCTTTCTATACATGCACTCTCTTCGCACTACATCACGTCAGTGACTATGGCCACCGCTCACATCACAAAGTCTACACTTACAAATGCACACTACACTTAAAAAATTCAAAATTTAAAGTTTCATGAAAAAAATTCTATAAAAAGAAAATTCTGCTTAATTTGGTCTCTCAAATCTGATCTTTAATAAAAAAAATTTACCCTAAACTTGAATATTTGTGCTAAATTGGTTACACCTATTTGATAAATATTAACAAGACTGATTGTCTATACTTACAATATGCATTGAGAGAGAAATTTAAAAATTTTAACATGGAATTTCAAAACTTAAGGTTTCATGGAAAAAAAAAATTCTATAAGAGAAAAAAAAGATTCTGCTTAAATCTGTCCCACCTGATACATATTAAAGTTTTACGAACTTACTGTTTCTTATACAGCTTTCTTAATTTACCTAGAGTGCCTATCTATGGGAAGGGTTTGTTTTACACGCATTTTATTTTACTTATATCAGGGTCTACTATATTGTTCTTTTCTTTAGTCCAGCCTGGACCTTCTTTTAACTAAAATAAAATAGATTAGACATCATTATATTAGATTGTCCTATTTGCTCTGCTAGGGATTATGTTTGCTCACTACGCGGTAGTTCAAAAATTTTTACTATCAACTGCAGGCTAATTTCTCTTACACCTTCGATGATATCATGTGTATTGACTTGACCTGGTTTGACACAGCACACTTTCCCATTGAGGTCTCACTAAATTGCGGAATTGCATGCTAAAATATATATATCGTTATGGTACTAAAGGTTTATCTCGTTAAGACATGGCTGTCGCAGTGTTTTCTCGTGGTATGACAGAGGTGAACCGAGCCTAGACACATCTGAACAGGTGCGAGCTTGGCATAACTACATCTTGCGTAGGTTAACTTGGCATGCCGGTTAATCAATCTTGGAAATTCTGAGCGAAATTGGTGCATCAGCCTGCAGGTGGATGTATATAGATTAAATCTATATTTTATAAATGATGCATATATTTCAGATGATTCTCTCCACATCCTACCACAGTGACCCACTCTTCAACTGGTTCATGCCACGTGGTTTTGCGCGCGGTGGCGTCCATCGGGATATTGTTTTATGTCGTTATTCACTCACGTCCACCTTCGTAAGTATCTTTAAATCCTATTACATAATATACAAATTTGTAGGCAGAATTACATTCTCCAACATCCATAGTTTAAGACTACGCAAGATACCCTCCTAAATCTTCAAGGCCTATTCCCGACCTCCCAGAAATGTGGTCTTTGCTACTGGTTACCAATGCCTAACGTCACATTTCATAAAACTACGAAAGCCGATGTCGAAACGAGTTTTTATATCTGCTATAATGCTATAAGTTTCTTTTGTTACTGGCTTCTGCTGCCATACAATCTGAAGATAAGGTTTTCTGGAAAGGCTTATCAAAACCAGTCAAGTGCAAACACACACGAGGTGCAATACTCTCTATCTCTGTTTATCTAAGGTTATCAAAACCAAATATCTAGTAAACTGCTAAGTTCGTATTCCGAAATAGAGTCACTAATTTCCAAAGGACACAGGTTATATATAAAATTAATTTGATCTTTGGCTGGAGCTAAAGAAAAGAAACAACAATTTCACTACTTTCATTAAAAAAAAGGAAAACCTTCCCCACCAAATTCTGTAATATGGGTTATCATATAAAAAAATCGCTATTGGATTGAATACGATAATAACTAAATAATAAAAATATAAATGCACCTATAAATGGGAGAGATAAAACTATATGCCGTACTATTTGTAATGTGCGTGACACATGCAAAAAAATATAATCGAAGGTGACTGGAAAAAAAAAAGGCTAGTAATCTATACACAGAAGGTTTTTCTGTCAATAAACGCTATACTGTTGTCACGCATTTCCCTCCACGGAGTTACAAATGAGAATATACAATTCTACAGAATTATAAAACACTATTTTGCGTACTCGCTACTATGCTTGACAATGAAAGAAAATTACAATACCAGTTTAAGATTCCCATGCATAAAAAGATAAAAAAAATACAAGACCAGTTTAAGAGATCATCTACACTGTTAAAAATAAAAATTGGAACACGTTTTTATCTAGAACTAAAATTGAACAAACATATTTATCGCATAAATTAAAGTAACAAAAAAAACTAAAGTAAATTAAAATAAATAATGGAGAAAAAATATTATTATACATAACTGTAATCTAAATGGTAATAAAACATTTTACACAAGAGAATTGCGTTGCGATACTTTTACCATAAAATTGGCCTTACTGGCATCCATAAATATATTATCTTGTCTCAATGACTTTTACAAAAATTGTTTTTAAATATATTTGGCATATTATTAGAATATTATACTAAATTAAAATGAATAGATAAATAAAAGAAATGGAAGAAATATGTGGCAGGCATAGTGCCAAGCCTAAAGGCTAAGCCTTTCAAAAAACGTACCTTTCCCACCAAACGCTTGGTCTAGCCTGTCTTTGTTAAAAATTTCCTTGTAGGCGGGAAAAGCGGTTCTCTTGAAACCCTTAGTATCTCGCCGACTTGTCAATCAAACTTGCGGGGGAGGAAGTCTAGAATTTGACATTGATTGATATCTTTATTTGCTTTCCCATGGTTTCTCAGATTCTTTGCATTTTTTCCCGCTAAAATATTTTCCTTGTAATTTTCTATCTACCAGCTAGTATAACGGAATTTTTAAGATTGTTAACTAGTAAACACAAAAAAAATTATACTCTAAACTAATGTATCTTGCTAAAAAAATTACTGGTGTTGACAATATATATTTAAAAGATAGATTACAAAATGATGCAGTGTTTTAAGTTATAACCCAACTTCTATAACGTTCAAAATTTTTATACTGGACACATGGTGACCTCGACACATATTTGTTTAGAATTGGCAAAATTGGTTCACTTGCATGCACTTGTGGAAACTAACAACAAACCCCTGAACACCTTCTGATAAAATGTCCATTAACTTCTGATCCAAGGGAAGAAAACCAACTTTACCTGACCGATACAAATAAGCTGCTTGCAATAAAGACCAATACATCAAGTTTAATAGATTCTGCAGGATGTACATTTAGAGGCGAAAGTGCTGACTGTACATATTTTTAAGCCACTACTTATAATTGCTATATGTAAAATTTGACGTCGAACGCCTAATCCCAATGATTTCCAATGTTCAATTGTATTAATTTAAAAAATATAATATGATGTTACACAATAGGCTAAAAACGACGTTCTATTTTTATGCGAAAATCTTTTTACACATAGTACAAATAGTTTTAAATATAAATTTGGCATTACTGTAAATTTTAAAACTAAAATGTAAGTGGACAACTGCGGCCTTCTAGCATATTATTTGGCTTAATTAAAAAAATATGGCTCGTTTATCTAATATTTAAAAAAAAAAAGGCACCACCACAAATGTATCAAATCTTACTGATATATAGCTAGCAATAAATATTTATATATATATGTTTCTATGAAAATGTTAATCTGCAAGACGCAGGTTATCATCATCCCTTTTTGATTTGTTTTTGTCACTTTTTGGCGTTCCGAAAATAAACAATAAAAGGCTGTATCAGACTTTACTAAGACAATAAAGATTTGCTAAAAATAAATGTGTACGAAGATGTTGCATTTGGCGACGAGGATATAAGAGTAAGTACCCTCGAATTTTGAAGTAAATATTTTTAGAAAATATCTTTGATTTTGCATATAATTGAAAGTAAATTTTAAAAGACACAAATTGCAAAGTTTTAGGATGCAAATTTAAGAAAGAGTGAAAAAAAAATGGCTAGTTACCAATTTAAGGAATATAATGAGGAAACTGAAACTTTTGAAACGTTTTATGAACGATTGGAACAGTTTATCATATTGGAGGAGGCAGGGGATGAGAAGAAAAAGGCTTATCTCCTAACCCTCATGGGAAGTAAAACATATGGTGTTTTGAAGAATTTGTGCAGTCCTATTCTACCTAAAGATAAAACTTTTGATAACCTAATAGATATCTTGAAAAGGCACTTCTCTCCAAAGCGCTCAATTGTAGTAGAGAGGTTCATCTTTTTTAAAAGAATGCAATTAAAGGAAGAAAGCATCTCGGATTACTTGGTGGAAATTAAGCGTTTGGCTTCCTCATGCAACTTTGGAAATTTTCTGGAGGATTCTTTACGTGATAAAATGGTTTGTGGATTATATAATGCCAAAATACAAAATAGAATTTTGTCGGAGGGCGACATTTCTTTAGCTAAAGTAATTGAGATAGCATTATCTATGGAAGCGGCCGAGAAAAATACAAAATTATTTCACTTGGAGCAGGGTGAAGATTGTGTAGATAAGTTGAGGATGGAACGCAAGGTTGAATCAAATTTCCAGAATGGCAAATGTAAACATTGTGGTAAACAGCATAAAGAACTATGTAGATTTAAGGAGGCGATATGCTTTAAGTGTAATAAAAAAGGACACATTGCCTCAATATGTTGGAGCAGTAGAAGAAATCTAAGGCAACATCAGAATCAGCCGGGAAATATACATCAGATAGGAGACCAAGAAGAGGAGGAAGAGTATGTCCAGAAAATTATAAGCGTGACGATACCTGAGTATAAAATTAATTTTGCCTCAAGTGACCCTCCCTATCTGATGGAGTTAAAAGTAGAAGGAAACTTTATTAAATTTGAAATGGATACGGGTAGTGGTCTAACACTGATATCAGAAAAGGATTTTAAAAATAGTCTTCAACACTTGAAATTGGAAAAAGCGAGTATTATTGTAAGAACTTATGATGGTACCGTGGTACCCATTCTGGGTAAAATCAATGTCAAAGTGGAGTGTCAAGATATTACTTACAAACTTAGAGCGTTGGTGGTGAAAGGAGAAAAGAGGGCTTTGATGGGAAGAGAATGGATAAATAGATTGAAATTGGGCTGTTTCGCGGTAAAACATATGCCTGTGGAAATTACCATTGAGGAAATTTTGAAGGAAAATCAAGCCCTATTTGTGGAGACAACTGAACCAATAAAAGGTTTCACATTTTCAGTAAACATGTGTGATGTGAATCCAATTTTCCATAAGGCTCGTCCGGTGCCTTTCGCCATTAGGCCAGCAGTTACTGAAGCATTAGACAAAATGGTGGCTAAGGGTTATCTATGTGAGGTGGCGAGCAGTAAATGGGCCACTCCAGTGGTTGTAGTGCCGAAGAAAAATAAAGAGATCAGAATTTGCTGCGACTTCAAGGTAACTCTAAATAAATATTTGGACACTGCGGCCTATCCCCTTCCCACACAGCAAGATTTATTCTCCACATTGGCCAAGGGAAAATACTTTTCTAAATTGGACTTGAGGAACGCTTATCTGCAATTAGAGGTGGACCCAGGCACCCGACCGTTACTAACGATAAATACTCATAAAGGGCTTTTCAGGTTTAAGAGAATGCCATTTGGATTGGCAAATGCGCCCAGTTATTTTCAATCTGTAATGGATAGGGTTTTGTCGGGTATAGGAGGCGTAATTTGTTATATTGATGATGTCCTTATAGCCACAGCATCAATTGAAGAACATCTGGCGTTGTTGAAGACTATATTTGCTCGCTTGGCGAAGTATAATATCAAACTAAAGAAAGAAAAATGCCTATTTTTGCAAAAAGAAATTGAATATTTAGGACATCTTGTCACGGAAGAGGGCATCAGACCTTTAGATCATAAGGTACAAGCAATACAGAAGGCCAAAACGCCTACGAATATCTCTGAATTAAGGTCATTTCTTGGTTTGGTAAACTTTTATGGGAAGTTCATACCCAATTTGCCAGAGCTTTTGAAGCCTCTTCATGAGCTTCTTCACAAAAAACGTCCTTGGGTTTGGACAAAGGAATGTGGAGAGGCCATTGACAAGTGCAAGAATAGCATTACCTCGGAGAGGGTGCTAGTCCCTTATGATGCGACTTTGCCATTGTGTTTGGCCACTGATGCATCGCAGATTGGAGTGGGCGCTGTGTTGTCACATATTATAGAAGGCCAGGAGAGACCGATTATGTTTGCCTCACGGACTTTATCGGTAGCAGAACAAAATTATTCTCAGATTGAGAAGGAGGCTCTAGCCATTATTTATGGAGTTACCAAGTTTCATCAATTTATTTATGGAAGAAAATTTATTCTTATTACAGACCATAAGCCATTGGTGACCATTTTGGGCTCAAGATCAGGAATCCCCACCTTATCTACTTCAAGATTGCAGCGTTGGGCGCTTATTTTGTCAGCTTATACTTACGATATTAAATTTCGAAGAACTCAAGACCATGGGAATGCAGATCTTCTGTCACGTTTTCCTGTGGGCTGTGAAGAAATTCCAAGATTAAATAATGTCTATGCTTTATCCTATGTGGAAGAATTGCCGATCACAGCAGAGGAAATTGCCACGGAAACTGAAAAAGACGAAGTGCTCTCATTGGCCAAATTTTATACTTAGCAAGGCTGGCCTGAAAAGGTGGCTGATCACCTCAGACCTTATTTTCAAAGGAAACTTGAGCTAACTGTAGATGGGGAGTGTTTGGTTTGGGGAATGAGAGTTGTCATTCCACCATCTCTCAGAATAAAAATGTTGAACTGTCTTCATGAGACTCATTCCGGTATGAACAAAATGAAGGCTGTAGCAAGATCACATTTTTGGTGGCCAAATCTAGATACCCAAATCGAGTTTTTGGTAAATAAGTGCAGAAGCTGTCAGCAATCCCAGGATGGGCCAAATAAAGGAAAATGGCAACCCTGGAAATGGTCAACCAGACCTTGGCAAAGAATTCACATTGATTTTGCAAATAAGGAAAACATTAATTTATTAATAGTAGTAGATAGTCATTCAAAGTGGATCGAAGCCATCCCAATGAGAGAGACCACCACACGCAAAACCATTGAGCAACTACGGCGACTTTTTTCTTCCTATGGTCTACCGGAGGAACTTGTATCTGATAATGGACCTCAGTTTACTGGTAGTGAAATGAAAGGCTTTCTGGAAGGAAATGGAATTAAACAAACATTGATCCCGGCGTACCACCCGCAAAGTAATGGCTTGGCTGAAAGAGCGGTTAGAACAATTAAGACTGCCCTGGATAAAAATAAAAGGAAAATTGGGGATACACACACACACACACCATTCAAGACACCTTATCAAAAGTTCTTCTGGCATATCGAAGCACCCCGCATGTGACAACGGGAAAGACTCCATCAGAGCTCTTTATTGGGCGTGCGCTTCGAACCAGAGTATCGTTGATACATCCCAGCTTGGCATCTAGAGTTAGGGACCAGCAAGCCAGGCAAATGAAGTATGATCGGCGAACCTATTTGGAAGAATTCCAGATAGATGATTTAGTGTGGTGTAAAAACTTTAGAGGTGGTGATAAATGGATCCCAGGAAAAATTGTGGGCAAGAAGGGAACTAGAGTCTACACCATTTTGATCCACGGACAGGTAAAGGCCTATCACAGGGATCAAATTAGAAAAAGGTGGAGGAATGGTGAGGAAGATGAGAGTGGAGATGGAGAGCGTCAACCCGAGCACTCAAGAGGAGCAGGTCCCAGTGCCATAATCTCGGAGGTTGTACGAGACAGAGGTTATATGGAGTCGCTGTCACCAGGACTAACTAGCCAGCGGTCGGATCAAGATTCAGAGGTTCAGAGTGATACAGACGATGGAAAGTCATTGGAGCCTCTTCGCTCGCTGGACCCCGAGGCCTTGAAAGAGGAGGGTCCTGTCCTGAGGCGGAACCCACCTCGAGCGAGGAGACCGCCTGTGAGATTTCGTGTTTAAAGAGAGAAGATGGTGATATATAGCTAGCAATAAATATGTATATATATATATGTTTCTATGAAAATGTTAATCTGCAAGACGCAGGTTATCATCATCCCTTTTTGATTTGTTTTTGTCACTTTTTGGCGTTCCGAAAATAAACAATAAAAGGCTGTATCAGACTTTACTAAGACAATAAAGATTTGCTAAAAATAAATGTGTACGAAGATGTTGCACTTACCTTAAAAAGAAAATGGCGGGATCCGTTCTCCACGTGGTTGGCCGCCTCGTGGACTTTCCCATTCTTTACTGGATTTTCCGTAGCCTCCAACTAGCACACATTTATCTATTAGTTTTATGCTTTAGACAGGATTTTACAAGTTACATGTTTCAAGCAGCAGGGCGCTATTTTACCGTGAACTTTTCGTGGCCTTTTTGGAATTGATCGTCCCACGTTTAAGGCGTCATTGATGAGCTGAATATCTGACGTTATTGTCTGATATCCATGAGCCTCTTTCTTTCCCAGGGAGTTCACAAAAATAACACATCCTGCTATAAAAAGATATATAGTTTTCGTGTATCCTGCACGCACTGGGGTTAAAAAAAAGGAAGGACATAAACTCTGGTTAAATTTACATTATATATTTATTTATCTCTTTTGACCAAAAGAAAAAACACAAAGATAAGAAAAAAATAAATAAATATGCAATGACGATTGAGTGGGAAAGTTTACATATGTATACCTGTTTAAAAAAAATCATTATAAAAAGAAAATACTTAACTTTAGTGCTTCAGCTGGAAGGCTGGAAACCCCTCCCCAAAAATTCTTTTAGAACTACATTTTTTTACGAGTTTCCCTCTACTATCCTTTTTTTTAACCAGCACCGCCCCCCCACTAAAACTTCCTCGTGACTATCTTATCTACCACTGACCAGCTCCCCCCAAAAACTTGCTTGCCACTAACTTTTTCCTCCCAGGGTGACCAAACAAAAATTAAAAAAATTAAAAATAAATCTTTATCTGTGATAAGAAAGACATTTAAAAAAAATAAAATTATAATAAAAAAATTATCTTTCGAAATATTAATTTAAAAATATTAATTAAAAAATAGAAAGCCCAAAAATAACTGCTTATTTAAAATAAAAGGAAATTTTATTATAGTACCATATGTTATTCAAAAAAAAAACTAGAAATAAAAAAGGAGGTGAAGAGATGGGCTGGTTTTTTTACAGAGAAGAATTCTCGAAGTCCGCTTCATTGTCCACCGGCTTTTCTTTGATTCTGTGGGTGACTTTGTGGAGGCCCCTGAAGTGGCCTCTACACTTGCAAGTTCATATCTTTTCTGACTTTAAGAATTAATTTGTTCTCAACACAAAATATTAATATACCTGAACGTTCATATTATATATTTAACTTATAGTAAAAAGGCATATATTGCATTGAATAAAATATTTATGTGCCAATATTTCGGTTGACTGAACGCCAACCTTTATCAAGACATTATCAAGGCAATAAATATTTTTATAAAGGATTCTTTAAATACTTTATTTTGGATAGTTGGCGACTTTTGTACTTCCAGAGGTTGGGTTACATCAAGATAATATTATAAATTATTCATAAATATTTTATGAATATCATTTTTAGAATATTTCAAATCGAGAATACCCTTCCTTATGAGAATAGTCAAGCATTTAATATAATATGAATACTAAATTATAAGAAATTAAAATATAATAAATCCTTATTTATGACTATTGACTCATTGTTTATGATACATATATTTTGAATTGTAAATATCCTAAATGATCTAATATTAATCATTAGAACATGTTAATCTCAAAACGTAAATCATATATATAATCACTACATCAATTTTATATTTAAATGGCTTCTTTAAACGAGTGCCGATTAACCAAAGCTTTTTATAATAAATCGTGCCAAGATTTAGCCAAAGCCCTGTTGGGAAAAATACTTGTTAGAAAAATTGATGACCATATTATTCTAAAAGGAAAAATTGTTGAAGCAGAATGTTATTTAGGAGGCGAGGATAAAGCATCCCACTCCTATCATTTTAAACAAACTGAAAGAAATATTGCCATGTTTATGGATTCCGGAACTGCCTATGTCTATTCCATTTATGGAATGTATTGGTGCTTCAATATTTCCAGTCTAGAGCCTGGTAGTGCAGTATTAATTCGTTCTATAGAGCCATTACAAAATAAAGAATATATGCTTCAATTCCGAATTGCAAAGCGAAAAGAAAATTCAAAGCCATTAAAAGAATTGGATCTCTGCAATGGACCATCTAAACTATGCCAAGCATTTCAAATTGATAAAAATAACTTTAATCAAAAAGATTTGTCAAATTGTGACAATCTTTGGCTTGAAGATGGGGAAGATATTGTAGAATCTTCTGTTGTTAAATGCAAAAGAATCGGCATTGATTCCTGTGGTCCAGAATGGTCTGAGAAGCCTTTGCGGTTTTATGTATTGCATAACAAGTTTGTAAGTATTAAAAATAAGTTAGCTGAAAAAATATTAAATTAAATGTTTAATATTTTTCATTTATGATATGATTGTACACATTTTGATATGCACTTAGTCACATTTGAATTTATCTATTCCTCAATGACTTTTTGCTTAACAGCCATTGATTCTCAAAGAAATAACAAATTAATTCCCAATGGCTATTCAATATCAAGTAAATATAAACTTATATATATAGTGACCAGATTTTTGACATTTAAACTTCTTACAGAAGTCCAACCTCACCAGTGAGTGCAAGTAACCAAATGAGGCTCTTGCACATTTATAATATGCTAAAGTTCAACTGCTTTCTACATGTGTAGATATATCTGGTACACTTTCAGTAAAAGAAGTCTCTAACTGACCATAATGATTATCATGGTTTATACCAAATATACTTAGGATAAGGTCAATAAAACATGTTGCCATGTTTGAATATTAAAAACTTGGAACAATAATAAACCCTCAGACAGTATATGAATAATATTTTTAGGGTTTGAAAAACATCTTAAAAGCTACTCCCCTCTAATTTATTACAAGAGTTATCTTGCAACCTAAGTCTTTTATTTACTTTTGAATATTTTTAATGCACTTCATAAAAGAAAAAATACCAGCAAAATAGACACAAACTACATTTTATCAGAGATTTTTCACAAAAAGGCCACATTTCCAACAAATTAATTTTCAACTGAAATTTTATAACAACATAAATATAATAATAAAGCTACTATCTAGACTAGTATAATGAACCAATTTCTCTAGTCTAGATTTTGGTCTCAATGATTTTATAAAAATATATCATAAATATTAAAATAAAGGCTAAATGGCTTGAAAATACAAGTACAGTTTCCTCCTTAGGTAAGGTTTGCTTTAGAGAGATTTTACTGTAATTATCAAGCACTTTGCAAAAACAACAACAAAACTTAATACAGAATATGCTTTTTGCTACACTACTTTTGCATAATAATTAGAATAATTCACAACATTTTTAATACTACCTGCAAAAATTATGCTTATTTAAATTGACATTTTATTAAATTCTTTCTGTGCAAGGAATTTACAAAAAATATGATGACACAATTTTAAAGTCTAAAAACTAGGTCTAGAAACATTTATCTCAACCTAAAATCAAATTTATTATTATTTGCTTAGCTTAAAAGGAAAGGCTGATTTGTAGTAATATTTCTTTGAAAAAAAAAGCCAATCAATCATTTGAGGTATTAAATATATATATAGACCTATGTGGACTTTTTAAAGTACAGAATCTTAAAAATGTTTTGAGGATGACTACTTCTTTTTTGATGATATATATATATATATTAAAAATAAAGAAGGCATCTCCTGACCACGAGCACATGTGCTTTTTAGATGGCAGAGCGCCATCTAGTGGAGCAAAAATAAACGTTTATTTAGCTTGCTCCGAGATATTTGGCCAACCCAATTTCTTGATAAATCAAGATAAGCCATCCATGAACGCGTTTCACGCTGTTGGCGCTCGTCAGCGTGGAGAAGGCTGTAACCACTGCGACCAAAAAGATTTTTTGGTCCCAATGGCTTCCCGAAAAATCAAGAAATGGGTATTTAAGGCCAAATTTGCGTAAAGACACTTAACACATGAAAAAAAAAAAATAAAAGATAAGTGGGTCAGGTGTTGATATTAAAAATAAAGAAGGCATCTCCTGACCATGAGCACATGTGCTTTTTTGATTAAATACCCATTTCTTGATTTTTCGGGAAGCCATTGGGACCAAAAAATCTTTTTGGTCGCAGTGGTTACAGCCTTCTCCACGCTGACGAGCGCCAACAGCGCGAAACGCGTTCGTGGATGGCTTTTCTTGATTTATCAAGAAATTGGGTTGGCCAAATATCTCGGAGCAAGCTAAATAAACGTTTAGTTTATTTTTGCTCCACTAGATGGCGCTCTGCCATCTAAAAAGCACATGTGCTCGTGGTCAGGAGATGCCTTCTTTATTTTTAATATCAACACCTGACCCACTTATCATTTATTTTATTTTTTTTGTTTTTTCATATATATATATTAAAATATTCTTTTATTTAAAATTATATTTCATAGGTTCAAATACTCTGTTAAATCGATCACCCGAGGTCACGCTTCCCCTATAAAAACTCATTGTTGTTGTTTCCCGATGGCCGGCTCAAATCTTTTGTACATTATGTAAATAAGTTTTTCATTTTTTAGATTCTCACGCCTCAAGCCAGGCATTAATTCTATCAAATTATGTTGTTTTTATATATCCCTTTAGCTCAATTAAAGCTATTGCTAATCTTCACTATTTTTATTGTTATTCTTTCAAGATTTTAACCATGGCTGCATTAACATAGCATAACCATTAAGATAATTCAAAAATCAACAGAAATCTTTTTTTATATAACATATATATATATATATATATATTAAAAAACGAAATAAAAAAATAAAAGATAAAAAGATCAGGTGTTGAAATCAATATAAAAAATGGCATATCCTGACCAGGAGCACATGTGCTTTACAGAAGGCAGAGCGCCATCTGGTGGAACAGAAATCAACTAAACATTGATTTAGCCTGTTCCCTGATATTTGGCCAACCCAATTTCTTGATAAATCAAGAAAAGCCATCCACGAACGCGTTTCGCGCTTTTTGGCGCTCGTCAGCGTGGAGTAGGCAGAACCATTGAGACCAAAAAAGATTTTTTGATCCCAATGGCTTCCCGAAAAACCAAGAAATGGGTATTTAAGGCCAAACTTGCGTAAATACGCTTAGCACATTAAAAAACGAAATAAAAAAATAAAAGATAAAAAGATCAGGTGTTGAAATCAATATAAAAAATGGCATATCCTGACCAGGAGCACATGTGCTTTACAGAAGGCAGAGCGCCATCTGGTGGAACAGAAATCAACTAAACATTGATTTAGCCTGTTCCCTGATATTTGGCCAACCCAATTTCTTGATAAATCAAGAAAAGCCATCCACGAACGCGTTTCGCGCTTTTTGGCGCTCGTTGATTTGGCGTTCTTGATTTATCAAGAAATTGGGTTGGCCAAATATCAGGGAACAGGCTAAATCAATGTTTAGTTGATTTCTGTTCCACCAGATGGCGCTCTGCCTTCTGTAAAGCACATGTGCTCCTGGTCAGGATATGCCATTTTTTATATTGATTTCAACACCTGATCTTTTTATCTTTTATTTTTTTATTTCGTTTTTTAATGTGCTAAGCGTATTTACGCAAGTTTGGCCTTAAATACCCATTTCTTGGTTTTTCGGGAAGCCATTGGGATCAAAAAATCTTTTTTGGTCTCAATGGTTCTGCCTACTCCACGCTGACGAGCGCCAAAAAGCGCGAAACGCGTTCGTGGATGGCTTTTCTTGATTTATCAAGAAATTGGGTTGGCCAAATATCAGGGAACAGGCTAAATCAATGTTTAGTTGATTTCTGTTCCACCAGATGGCGCTCTGCCTTCTGTAAAGCACATGTGCTCCTGGTCAGGATATGCCATTTTTTATATTGATTTCAACACCTGATCTTTTTATCTTTTATTTTTTTATTTCGTTTTTTAATGTGCTAAGCGTATTTACGCAAGTTTGGCCTTAAATACCCATTTCTTGGTTTTTCGGGAAGCCATTGGGATCAAAAAATCTTTTTTGGTCTCAATGGTTCTGCCTACTCCACGCTGACGAGCGCCAAAAAGCGCGAAACGCGTTCGTGGATGGCTTTTCTTGATTTATCAAGAAATTGGGTTGGCCAAATATCAGGGAACAGGCTAAATCAATGTTTAGTTGATTTCTGTTCCACCAGATGGCGCTCTGCCTTCTGTAAAGCACATGTGCTCCTGGTCAGGATATGCCATTTTATATATATATATATATATATACAGTTAAACCTGTCTATAGCGACCCCTCTTGGGACTTACCAAAATAAGGTGCTATAGAGAGGGGGTGTTATAGACAGGTTGCTTAATAATTTATGTACAAGGGCAATAATTTTGTGTGTTTAATGTTGTATATAGCATTTATATCATTGGCATTGTTTAAATAAAGTGTATATATACTTATTAATTAACTTAAAAACAATAAAGGAAAGTTGATAATTTTTTAAAAACAAACCATATTAAGATCTACAACAAATCTTGGGGGGTTATAATTCGAAATTATGTGGAAAACCTAAAAGTTAATAAATTTGTAGTTTTATGTGCAAATAAAGCAAAATGATAGTAAATACATGAGTACTGAATAATATAATACATTTATTTTTATTAACCTCAAAAGTATCGTTTCAAGTGAATTTACTTGAAAAAACTTCTAATATCAGCTTGTCTTGGATCTTTCAAGGTTATTTTCCAAAATTCTTCTTCAAAGTTCATGATAAGAATAAAAATTTCAACAGAATCCTTTTGGGCTGAAAATAAGTCCATCAATATATGATCTAGCTTCTGAAAAAGACACTATTTTTGCAGATTGAGATTCCTCCTTTTCTTCATCTTCACTTTTGTTCTTATCCAAGGCCATAATCAATTCAAATGGATCTATTTCCCAATCAATTTGGTTGTCACTTTAAAAAATACATTCTTCTTCAAATCCCATTAACTGCTTTAAAGTGCACCCAAACATCTCTTGGGCCATAGTTTCTATAAGGTCTCTTTCCTCATTATCTTTTTCAAATTCATCAGGTTCATCTGAAAGAAAATTGAAGCCCGTTCTATAAAAGCATTTTTGAATAGTTTCAGGTGAAACTTCATCACAAGAGCTTTTTATCCAAAAAGTTGGGTCCAAAAGATTAAATAATTTGTAAATCTCAGGGTCAGTCATGTCAGGACAGTTTGTGGCTGTTTCAACAATGAAATGCCTCTGTCTAGTCCTAAATTTCAACTTAAATGCCTGAATGATTCCTTGGTCTAGGGGTTGGACAAGTCCAGTACAATTGGCAGGAAGAAAAAAACAATTTGACATTATCAAGTTTTATTTTGACATGGGTGCAATATATGCATTGTCCAAAAAAAGAAGAACTTTCCTTTTGGTGATACCCATTTTCGTATCAAAATCCTTGACTATTTATGTAAAAATATCACTTGTGATCCAAGCACTATTGTTACTATCATAGGTAGCTGGAAGATTATGGGACTTTAGGTTTTTGAACACCTGGGATTTTTAGCTTTTCCAATTACAATTGGTTTTTCTTTCTCTCCAAGCACATTGGGCAAAAGGACTATACTCCTTCTCTCTTTACTATTTTTGACCCCTTTAGTCGTGTCACATTTCATTTTCAAATACTTTTTTGATACTGCCTTGTAGAAAAGTCCAGTTTCATCAAGGTTAAAAATATCTTTAGGGGAATACCCATTACATATTTTTATCAAACTTGCCTTTCAATTTTCAAATGTGGCCTCTTTCACATTCCCAGTTTCTCCACTATGGGAACCAAAATTTATTCCATTCCTACTTCTAAAGCTTTCCAGTCAACCATTTGATGCACTAAATTTTGGAAGCTTCAAACCACCGGCAAATTTGAGTGCTTGTTCTTGTAACATTGGACCAGAAACATAAATGTAGCAGGCCTTCATATCTGTGAAAAACTTCCAAACAAGATCATTTACCTCATCAAATTTGTTGACTTCTTCATTCTTTTTCTTTTTAGAAGAGGATTTTGATTAAATTCTTCTTCGACTTCTTTTTTCTTAATCAACGTTTCAACTTGTGTTTGGCTAATTCCATATTTATTAGGCATGCTTTTTCCTGATTCACGTTCCTTTATCACTTCGAGTTTTTGTGGTAAAGTTAGGTGCTTTCGGGACATCGTTATATAAAGCAATAACTTGATGATTAAAACTATAATTTAAAAAATAAAAAAAGAGAAATTGTAGTTAAAATTAAAAAATTAAAATCATGTGATCCAGCAAAAAAAAACATTGAAATAAAAACATGCCTCATTATAATCGTTCTTTTTTGAAAGGGAGCTCTATTTTTTTTTTATCATTTCGATTCAAAGAAGCATTTTATTAATCCATAGAGTTTAATAAATTTTAATATATGGTCATTATTTAAAGGTATTTTTAAATAAAAATTTAGAATTAGGACTTTAAAAAAAAAAGGGGGGGGGGGGATGGGCTATTCTGAGGTTGCAAGGCACTATATACAGGTCACTTTTAATGTAAATCGCATTGTACTATTTAAAATCGGGCTCTATAGAGAGGAAGGTGCTATTTAGAGGGGGCGCTATAGACAGGTTTAAATGTAAATTCATTATAAAATTTGAAAATTTGTGTGGAATTATTGTAAATAATCAATATTTTTTTTGTGGATTATACCTATGTCTTCATTACATGTGAGTAGTGCTTCTTGGGTAGTCGGCTTTATGTGGAGTGAGAGATATAGTATGTGCAATATACATTCCATAAATAAAAATTTCTTATTTAAAATATTGTGCAACAGCTAATCGAGAATTTGGAAAGAACTACATGTCATTTGTGCTCTACTCCACAAATATGATATAAATTCTAATACCCATTTATTTGAGATATTTTATGTTTAATAAAGTTATTTATATAAAGAACTACATGTCATTTGTGCTCTACTCCACAAATATGATATAAATTCTAATACCCATTTATTTGAGCTATTTTATGTTTAATAAAGTTATTTATATGTATATATTTTGTGTGCGAGATTTACAAATATTTTAAAAGAAATTTCAAATAAAATATTTTAAGAAAAAGTTATATTTGTTCATTTTTTACATATATATGTTTAAGTTTATATTAAAAAGGCCGTACCTGGATCTGTAGAGAAAAAAAAAATTCTCAAAATATTTTGAGAGATTTACGTGTGTAAATTTTGTATCATTTTTTGAGAGTGAATTTGTCACTTAAAAATAAATTCGTCGCCTTTAAAAATAAGATTTAAAAAAGATTGACTGAATACATTTTACATTAAGTTCAAATCACTAATATAGGAGCAAATAACCACGAAATAAATTAGAAACAGATTTTATTGGATAAACTGGTGTTATTGTGTGGCCAGGAAGCAATTTTTGCGAGTGCGAGTAAACCATTCTTCACAGTCTCCTGATGTAATTCTACTGATTGCATCAGTGATAACCTCGCCTAACGTGATGTCACGTGAAGGAAGCAGAGACCTTACCAATGTTTTAATTTTGTAAATGAAAATTTGATTGGATTTAACATATATGAATATGGTGACAAAAACTTCTTGCTGCTTCTTAGCAGACTAACATATGCTCGTGTTTGTGCGGATGTGTGCGCTCTTGCATTATCCATGTAAAAACAGGAATCATTAAATCCATATCGTGTGGCTACAATTTCAAGCCGACGTTAAAATTCAATGAAAAAAGCGGCCGAGTTAGCACTCTTTTAACAGCGACGAACACATTTTTAAAGGTGACGAATTAAATGCTATAAAATAATAATATAATTTGGGTCTGATCCTTCATAGACATTTAAAAACAGAAATTGCCACCAGGCCTTTAATTCTTGCCAAATTATGACTTCTGTTATGGCAATTACTAAACAGTTGACAGTTATTTGAGATGACCATCTGTATTTTAAAAGCCGATATCTCTCTATCCACAAATCTTGTAATCAATTTTTAACATAACGGCAGAGTACCCAGAAGTCTGATAAGGTACAATTTGGATTATAGATTAGAAACATAAGATATAACAAGATCAAATCCAAATTAATAAATGTTTGTAACATTTTGGTAACTGCATTGTTACCATCATGAGACAAAAGTACTAAATTAGGAAAATATCTCAGCATGTTTTTAAATAGTCGTTTTCTTGAATCTTAAAATAATGCAGGATATATCGTGTAAATTAGGTATAGCCATAATGGAATATTCTAGCTGAAATGCAAGTAAAAATAAAAAATTGAAATTTTTTAAAGTAGTAGATAAAAGTACAGTCGACTCTCGATAATTTGAAATGTTTTTCTGGTCCCTTGAAAAATATATACTCGATAATTTGAATAAAATCAATATTAATTGGTCCCCTCAGTAATTTGAAGTTGAAGGAATAGTATCTTACCAAAAATGAATATTTGTGAATAACTGTATAAATGTTTGAAATGAAGGCGATAAAAACGTGATTTTCTTTTAATGGTAAAAACACAAGCTTTCAGGCAAGAATGCCCTTCTTCAGGTTACAACTTGGAAATATTTTAAAACTATGAATATAAAAGATAGCCCAATACAGTAGGTAAATAGTTCAGCTGAGGGGATTGGCGAGGTAAAACACAGAGTATTGGGGTGGGAGGTCGATTTTTCGGTTAAAACTGGGCGTGCAGTGCGAGACCAGAGATTCAAGGACTAGGCGCTGATACTTGTTCCCTACACCCTTGTAAACGCATACAGCGCTGTCCAAATTGAATGAGTGGCGAAATTCTGTGATGTGTTGGCATAAGAGAGACTTGTGGTTGTTGGTGCGTATGTTGCGGCTGTGTTCAGATAATCTGGTGCGGATAGATCGACCGGTTTCTCCGATGTAAAATCACCACTGTAAAAAACCATTTCCAAGAGAATTTACACTCACTGTTTCCTCGACTGTTTCAAAAAGAATGAGAAACGTATTGTATATAATCATCTCTCATCCGCCGGTTATCCTAATGATTTTATCCGTCATCATTTTTACTCGCCTAATTCCACCAAAACAGTCCCTCCCCCCTACAAAGACCTTTGTGTTCTCCCGTTTTCGGCCAGGAACTCCGACATTTCTTTCTTTTTACACAAATTCGGAATACGTATCTATTTTAATAATACCCCTTCCCTCTATACTTCCTTACAACATCCGATTACAAAAAGTTCGATTAAAACTAATCCCCTAACCGCCACCAACGCAATTTACAAAATTCCCTGTCTCGATTGCGAACAGTGTTACATCGGAGAAACCGGTCGATCTATCCGCACCAGATTATCTGAACACAGCCGCAACATACGCGCCAACGACCGCAAGTCTCTCTTATGCCAACAAATCACAGAATTTCGCCACTCGTTCAATTTGGACAGCGCTGTATGCGTTTACAAGGGCGTCGGGAACAAGTATCAGGGCCTAGTCCTTGAATCTTTGGTCTCGCACTGCACGCCCAGTTTTAACCGAAAAAATCGACCTCCCACCCCAATACTCCGTGTTTTACCTCGCCAATCCCCTCAGCTGAACTATTTATCTACTGTATTGGGCTATCTTTCATATCCATAGTTTTAAAATATTTCCAAGTTGTAACCTGAAGAAGGGCATTCTTGCGTGAAAGCTTGTGTTTTTACCATTAAAAGAAAATCACCATGTTTTTATCGCCTTCATTTAAAATATTATTGCGTGGCTACGTCATGTCTGTATAAATGTTTAAAATAATGAATCACGAATTTTGATCAAACTCCTGTTTACTTTATTTTATTAATATGTAAGATTCTTAGATAATAAAAGTCATATATTGGATTTAATAAAATATTTATTTTGCCAATATTTCAACTGGCTGAACGCCAACCTTTATCGAGGCATTACATTTTTGTATACAGATTCTATCTGAAAATTAAAATTTGAGGAAAAATGTTGCTCATGACTTTCTCAAAGCCAGACTAGCCTGTGAACTAACTAAACAATGTTAGAGCTTAAATTTCCCACAGCGAGCGTGGCAAGGAGATCTCTTACAACCCTAAGCTTCAAAGCACCTCAGAACCAACACAAGTAATGATTACTTTGCAGCTCTCACTACTATCAAAAATTCCTTGGACAATGATAGACTGAAGTTGCTCACTCAACAAAAAATAACTGACTTCTTTTTAAAATGAAAATTTGTAAATAATTGTTTAAGTTTTTAAAATAATAAATCTTTAATTTTGATATCAAACTTTTTTGAGAAAGGGCAAGACCTGAAAGCTCCCAATAAATTTAATACCTTAAAAACTTGTGGTAAGTCACTTATTTAATCTTGTGTCAACATAGTATGAATATCCCGAAACAGCCAAAATTTCAAACTCTTGTTTACTTGACTTTTCCCTCCCTCCCTTTTAGTTGTTCAAACTCCTGTTATTTTGAACTCTTGATAAATTGTAAATTTTCTCTGGTCCCTTGAGTTTCAAATTATCGAGAGTCGGTTATATATACTTTTGATTTATTCAATGTAGTGTTTGATTATTAGTTACAACAGTTTCAAGGCGAGTGCGAAATGAAGCGCAGGCCTTAGAGACGATGTTTTTTCCATTTGGGTCATCATAAGGTGAACTGTTTCTTGACAAACTAGATGATGTGGTGGAAGATTTTTGTTGACATCTTTCCACATCTGCCCTATACATAGTAGGCGAAGAGGGTTGCGTTCTGAAGAGTTAAAGACAAATATCAGGACTCCAGTGACTGGGAACATTTAGTGCCAGCCCCTATTGTCCTTTTGCCTTGTTGGTTGGAACTGAGTCATTTTGGAACACATACTTCCTTACTGCGGCCACTATGTCCATTCAAGACTTCACAATGGTCTCCAGAACATTGGTGTAGGTGTAAGTGTTCATGCAGAGCCCTTAAAGAAATGGGGAGGCATGACATCAGCTTCACTGTTGATAGTGTCAAGGACCATCACGGAGGCAGGAAATTCCGTGTGCTTCACAACAGGCACCTCTGAGGGATATATACAAATCCAACGATCATTCCTGGGATTTACCTTTTGATCTATGTCTAAAGTTCCTTTCATCAGAAAAGAACCTCAGCATGCCACAAGATTTATGTTTCAGGTTATTGAGGAGGGCATCAAACAGCCTTTCCTTTTCTGTTTTCCTTCATATCCTCAACCAGTAACTGGCCTTTTGATCTATAGAAATATAGGGTGCCTCTCCTGCCAAATTAAATGTCAAAACGACGGCATCAGTTCTCCAAAGCTGGAGTTGTGGTTTTGTCACCTACCCGAGGCTGCTAGTTTGCGGCAACAGTCGATAGATGGCATTTAGTTTTGACGTTTAATTTGATAGGAGAGGCGCCCTATGCTTCTATAGATCAATTTCCTCCCGACAAAATTCCCATCTATATACATGTATATATATACATATATATATGTATATATAAAGAAAAAATTGTAGCATTGGTATTAAGGACAAACATTTTGAAGAGAGAAATGTACATGAATATATATTTAACAGAGATGGCATGCTTTCTCTGATTTAATATAAATAGAAATTAATGAAGATTAAGAGAAACAAAATTAGTAGGAGAAAGTTTATATTTTTATTTTTGAGGTGAATATTCTTAATTTATCAATAAATATTTCTAATTTTTGACCGCAAGATTTAACAACGGAACCAAGATTATAAATTGGCTTTTATATGTCATACACTTATTTTTTTGAAAAATTGGGAGGTCGTTCTGGTCTCTTCTGAATCTGACGAGTCTTTTTGTCTCAAAGTCTTGGTTAGGTTTCGGTTTAAATGTCTTTTTTTACACTTACTCCAGGGGGAAACACATGCAAAGCTCTGTTTTAAGTCCTCAGTTTTGGCCTTTTTGGGGTTTCAGGCATTGTTGATATAATGCTATTAATTTTAATCTAATTTTTGTCTGTCCACTATTTTATCATAATCTATCACTGAAATATTTTCGATTATTGGGTCAGCAACTATATTGTCCCATTCTACTGGATGAGTGTAATCAGTATCCCTTGCTTGCCTAGAATATGCCTTACCACTGGCTCAAGCTTTTGAGCATATTCCATGTGCATTGTTTGTTACACTTTACTGAAATATACCTTTGGTCAAATTTGAAATGGTAGTAACACTATTTTCCATTTGGATTGCATTTTCTTTTGAATTCCTCATGATTCACGTGTTTGATTGAATTTTCTGGGAATTGACAGGGCTGCCTGCATTTATCTGGGCAACATTTTTATCAAACCTATATAGTAAAACCTCCATGAGAGGACACCCACACTAGAGAGGACACCTCTATATAAAAGTTTTCATTTGAAAAATTACCATTTTTACTATTCAGCAACTCTCTGGTAGGAGGACACCTCTACCTTTACAGGGAGGTTCTACTGTATTAGAAACAGCAATATTTGGTGTTCCTTGGACAGGGTTGAGAATTTTGCGCCTTGTCAAGACAACTCGGTGAGTTTGTTCTGTTTAGGGGAATTTAGCTTCAGGGCTGAGATTTCCTTTTTTTTTGGGAGGCAATTGTGACACTCATTGCCTCTAGTTTTGTGGTGTCACATTTAGCTGCAAAAACCTGAAGACAAGTATTTATTTCTTGAATTCTGTCAGCAATTTCAGCATTCTTATTGGACTTCCCTCACTGCGAGGATGTTTCTGCCATCTCTTGTAATATTTCCACCCAGAGTACTTTGAGGGCCTTTTCTGAAACATTCTTGAGGCTCTGCAATTTTCTCAGTAACTGGCTGGGCTCTTCATCACCAAATTCCAGTCCTGTAAGGACCTACTCAAGATTTTTGGCCTCTCTTTATATATGTTGATGGGGCAAATTTTTGCAGTTGATTATGGTTCTTAGAGGATCTTGGATAAAATACCAAATATAGTATAACCACATTAATTCGACAACCTATAACTTGCCATAATTCAATCATATTTTCATGTTCTGACCAGCAGCTTATCACATAATCAATGTTAATTTGGCCACACATTAATTCAAGACTATCGATAATTTGACCAATTTTTAAAATCAAATTTTGACATTAGATAATTCTTGATTAAATATAAATTATTTTCTGAAAATACAAAACTTTGGCCTGGCAAGCACAGCAGCCATAGTTAGTATATGGGTACCATGCATGAAAGTCTTAAAAGGCATTGCAAAATCAGTGCCAAAGATGGACAATTTAGGCCTAACCTTAGCAGCCGCTGAATTACTGATGTAAAAAAGTGTCTTAGAACTTTTTCCTTTTACCCTTTTCTTTATTTGCTTTTTATTCCCATTGCATTTATTCACTTATATTAGAATTATATATGTGATTTTTCTTTGTTCACAAATGTATTAATGAATTTTATTCTATACTTAGTGTTTATCATGAAACATTCTCTGAAAAAAAATAAAAGTCCCAATATCAAATTCACATTAATAATTAAAATGTATTACACAACAGTATTTAATTAAATTATTATTTCAATTATATATATTTGATTCTCCTAGAAAAATGTCCACAAGCAGTGGATGATTGATGAAATCATCTAAATAACAAATTCAAAATTTACTTTAATTCAACCGAAAGCTCTGATCCTTTGGGGTGCCAAATTGAAGAGGTTATACTGTATTTTGAAAAATTTGGGGTCCCAATTGCCGCCAAGTAGTTGAATTTTCTTTCCTCCTTTGTAATGCCATTAATGGTAAACTTTGCCTCAACCGGGAATGCCCTATTTCTGGTTTGTCTGACCAGAATGGCGGGATTCTTATGATTACTTTATAGGCTTCTTGCTCTTCTTTCATTTTCAACAGCTTATATTATTCTATTCATTTGATAACCAGCCTGTAGCTAGCTTTTAGCCCATTTGTCCAAGGGGTTCTATTATAGCTACCAAGACATCAGTCTTGATTAATGGTTGTGCGAAAGATCAAACCAAAATATATAGTATTAGAAATTATTTAACAGGGACAGCCCAATTGTGGTTTGATAGAAGACTTTCTGATGAAAATAATTTCAACTGGGAAGATTGGAAAGAGAATTTTGTTTCATCATTTGGGGATAATCCCATAGATAGGTACAATAGAGCCTTTAGATGGAGATATCGGGGTGGCTCTGATCGATTATTTTAATCAAAAGCAGAGAAAGATGCAAATGGGAATGCCTGGCTTATATGAGAAACTCTTGATAATTGGAGTGATCCACGGACTTCCCACAGAAATACAAAATCAATTGTCCATTGTAAAGATTGAAAACAAAGACTTCTGCTCCGCGCGTGTGTGTGTGTGTCTACTGGAGAATATCCATCCTAGTATAGAGAAAAAAACCTATTGAGTCCAAACCTTACAGAAATTCTGAAAATACTCCCATCAGGAAACCAACTTATTTTTTTGAACATGGCAAATTCCCCCAAACAGTGAGTAATCAAAACGATGCTTTTTCATCCCTTCAAAAAAACTAGTTAAAGAGGGTTGTTCAATCCCAATGATAAAATTGACCTTCTTACTATCTTGCAACTCTCCCGACTATGTTATCAGTAATGATAAACAATGCAAAAGTCAATGCTTTCATGGACCCGGGCTCTTTCATCAGCCTTATTCGAAAAGATATTCTGGAGAAATATAAATGGGGTAGTTACCCTTCAGAGACCAAAATAACCATCATTGGAGAAGGCCACATTATTTCTACTAAAAATGTGAAGCTAAAGCTTGTGAGGTGGGTGACTATCGACGAGAGATATCTGCAGCAGGGCTGAGGGATATGCCTTTTGAGTTTTTGATGGGAAAGCCTACCATGAAACTTCTCGGAATTCAATGGGCTTTGGTACTGATCATATCACCTGCTTGTCTTTAGTATATAGAGAAGTCATTTTTACCAAGGATGATCTAAAGACTATTCTTCGAACTCTGTTATATTTTCAAAGGGAAATCACCTATCTAAGAGGTCGACTTTTTATTGAAGCCAGATCACACTATTGTGACATGCAAACCTTATCCAAAGTCGGGACAGAGGAAGTCATGGACTGCTGGAAAAATTAGGGAGATGCTGGATGGGGAATAATTACGCGCTCAACTTCCGAATACGCGTCACCTTGTGTTTTGATTCCCAAAAAGGATTCGTTCTACCGACTCAGTGTTGACTACGGACGTGTGAATAGACTCTCTTGGACCCTTTTCCCTTCCCTAGAATCGACACTATTTTCGATAGATTTGGAGGCCGTCGATATTTTACAAAAATTGACTTGAAAGATAGTTTCTGGCAGGTTGGTCTCACTGAAGCCACCAGAAAGTTTTCTGCTTTTGTGACACCAGATAGACTATGAGTTTACTAGACTACTGTTTGGATGGAAAATTTCTCCGAGATTTCAAAGGGTGATTAGCCAAATAGATTATTTATTGGAGCTCAGGGTGATTGTCTACAATGATGACATCTGTTGTGGCACTCCCACCCTTGAGTAATGTGCTAACCTTACTTACAAAATCCTCCATAGGCTCAACCATCATAAAATGACTGTAAACCTGGACAAGTGCCTGATTTGTGTTTGGGAGGTAGAACTTTTGGGGAGGAATATAAACGGAAACTTGAAGCAAATGAAAGAAGAGGTGATTGTGAAAGCTAGGCTCATGATACGCCCGTATGACCTTGAGTCACTACAGTGCTTCACCGGATTTACTAGTTATTTCAGAGCATATATACCTGATCATGCCAAGATTGTTCGGCCATTGGATAATTTGAAAAATAAAGATTGTCTTTATTTGGTCTGAAGAGTGTGAAAAGGCCTATTCAAAACTGTTCGTGGGCATCACCTCAAAATCAATCTTGGCCATCCCAGACAAATCCTTACCACATGAACTTTCTACTGATGCATCCTATTATGGTACCGGGGCTGTCATTTACCAAAGGGATGTGAACAAGAGGAGACCCCATCAACTCAGAGTGATTGGTTACTATTCTTATACTTTTTCTAATGCTGAACAGAATTTTGCCATTATGGAGAAAGAATGTCTTGCGGTGTTAAAGCTGTCAAACACTTTAAATTCTATTTAGAAGGAAAGCCGTTTGTGGTCCACATGGATCATCGTGCTTCAACTCAAGTGCTTTCCTGTTGTCATCTGAGGGATCAACTTGCAAGATGGCAACTTTTCCTGAGTTCCTTCGATATGAAAGTGAATCACCGTTCTGGCAGGGAGCTCAGCGAAGCTGACACCTTGTCAAGATTAGCTGTAGAGATACCTCCGGACAGTGATCACACCGTGCTGTTTCCTAAACACCAGAGCATCCCATTGAAATTAGGGGACCACTGTAAATACTTTGTGCCTCGTGAACATAGAACCTCGGTTTTAACCATGTACCATGATGATCCATTATCAGGGGTACATTCGGGTTACTGGAGGGCATATTATAAGATGAAGCAACATTTTTACTGGCCTGGTCTAAAGAACAATATCAGAAAATATGTAGCATTTTGCCTCACATGTCAAAAGGTCAAATTCAAGTACAGGTGTCGCCCTCTAAGATGAGTTTTCCTCCTCAGTCCCAAATACTGTCTCATACGGTGCACATAGATTTTTCCGAGGCTCCTTTTGACATTGGGCTTAAAAATTCCACCTTTTTATTGATCACCGATGAGGCCACAAGATTGGTCCAAGCTAAAGCGATGAAGCAGCATGGTCATGCTCTGATTAAATATTTTGAAGATCATCAGGATCTCAAATTAGTAAAGACTATCATCTCGGATCAAGGAAGATCTTTTGTACATGGAGAATTCCACAGGTGGGCAGCCTTTAAGGGCATCTGACTGATAACTACTTATCACCCTGCTAGAAAGGGTCTAGCAGAAAGAGCCATTTGAGACAAAAACTTTCCTCTCCTGTTATCCTAATTTTAAAGGCGGATGGAAAAATGCCTTAGAAGCAGTATCCATTACTATAATAGATCCCACAACTCTTATCTGGGTTGCTCCCCTTTTTCAAACTCGCCAAGACTTCTCCTGTATTGCCTGCAGATAAGGAGCTCAACCTTCAATGTTACCTTTCTGAAACGGATAGATATCTTGAAGAGCAGAATATCTATAGACAAAGAACACAATTTTATTATAACAACCGCAATATGACACTACGGCCAGAGCTGAAGATTGGCGATTACATTCTGGTTAGACATCAGAGAATTCGGAAGGAAAGGCAACAAACTTGTCCTCACCGAGTGACAAAAGTGACCATTATGGATGGCCACCAGAAATATGTGGAATATGAAAATGATCACAAAACCTTAAGGATGGCTCACATATCCAATATCCAACCTGATGTACCTCGATATCCCAGGAGGGATGGAGTTGCTTGAAGCTGCGGGAGTTGTAGCATGCTTTGTGTTAATTTGTGTAAAATATTTGATTATTCTTTAATTTTTCTTTATGGTTGGGCAGTTGGCAACACTGTACTTTTCTTTTGGTAATTTTGCATAAGTTTGTTTTGTTGATATATAAATATATATAGTATATTTTAAACTGTATAATAATGACACCTTTAGTATATTTCAAATATCTTCCAATTAGTTAGAGCCGATACTTTATAAGATCATACCCTTCTATTAAAATGTAAACTCTTCCTATTTGCTACCACTCCCATATTTTGTATATATGCTATATCTTTATTAATATAACCTGTACACGCCTATTTGTATTCAAACTAAAAATGATGATGTCAAAATAAAAAGCCAGAGGGGGCAGATAGTGATAGCTGGGGGCAGAGGAGGAAATAGCCGCCACCCAGATGTAGCCTCCCTCCAGGGCTTTTTATAGACGACCCCTGTAAACAGGACAGGTTTTAGCAGGGGTTCAGCAGGAGTATGTTATACAGGGTGTCCATTGGCAGACCGCTTCTGTCTCTCTCCATGTCTCGGTGATAGGCATCCAAGTTTGTGTCATGGCTTCTACCTCTGTCGCATGGGCTGTCCTCCATCACTCTCGATGCTAACATCTAGCCCTGCTATTGAGGTTCTCCTTCTCCATATAGATTGGTGTCTCTCTTTACCCCGAGAGACGACCTAGTGCCTTCAGTCCAGCTACCCGACCAGCTCCGCAACACCAAAGGAAGAGGCTTGAAGAACGACTACCAAACGTTCAAAATCTTATCCAGAACTCATTTTTATTAAAAACACGCTCAATTTATACAACAAAGAAATTTACATAACAATTTATACAACAAAGAAATTTACATAACAATTTATACACACACACACAACACACACACAAAAGCCTTTATTAAGACACACAGGTCTTACAGAGGATTCTCCTTGGGGTTACAAAACGGAGAAACCTATGAAAGTGGGAAATAAAAAATGGAGAAAGATTATAACAATTTATACAACAAAGAAATTTACATACTTTTTTCCCCTAGATTTAAGTTAAATATATTTGCATAAAGTTGACTACTTTAGTAGTCGTAACATACTCCCCCCGCTGTTGAATAGGAGTTCAACAGAAGAAAAGAATGAAAAAAATATACACATATTTTCACAATCTTCTAGGTTGGAAAATTTTTCTCCAGATTTTTGAGGTACGGGATACATGATCAAAATCATTAATACAATCATTTCCCGCTCGAAGATTGATTGAACGTCTCAGTTGTTTCCCACTGACGAAGTTCCATTCCAGCTCTATTATTTCAGAAGCCTTCCCATTTTCATCTGCTTCAACGGATTTTTTCTCAACTTCAGCCTTATGACTTTCGTCAACTTCTACAAAAGACCTTTTCTCAACTTGAGCTTTTTCACTTTCTTCAACAAAATACTTTTTCTCAACTTGAGCCTTTTCACTTTCTTCAACAGAATACTTTTTCTCAACTTGAGCCTTTTCACTTTCTTCAACAAAATACCTTTTCTCAACTTGAGCCTTTTCAATGAAATGCGATTTGATATCTTTGTCCTTTCCCCCTGTGAAATATTTTCTACAGGGTCTCGTACACCCAACATTTCTAAGTTCCTATGATCCTTTATATTATGACTCATTGGACGATTGAAGTCACCTGGCCGTAAAGCTGTACCGCAGCGACGAGGTCAGCGTCCTCGATGAAGAATTGCACAATGCCGAGCACTATTCGTTCGGCCCTTTTTTCAGTTAAAAAGCTCGCAGAATTGCATCCTTGATGCCGAGGACTTCCTCTATCAGCTTGTAGGCGAGTTGAAAGCTGTAGAAGCCGACCAGGATGTGCCCTTCCATCTTCGTCAGCTGGTAGACGATGCCCTTGCCCAGCTTGGCTTCCGGTGTCTGGAAGAACTGCTTCTGGGTGAAGTCTGGGCAGAACTCCAGGTAGACACTTTGGTCCGCCTGCCCTGCTGCCGACCTTGCTTGGAAGGTTGCCTGCTTCTGCCTGGTGTTCTGACATTTGTGCACCTTGCTGGATGTTAGCGTAGCTCGTGGCCTGCTGGTGTTTGGAGGGATTCTCGGTGCCTGAACGCAGTCCCTTTTCGTCCCTGAATTGGGGTGGTCAGGGTCCTTTTCTCTGAGCCTCCCACATCTTCGCTCTCGGGAAGCTGGTCGTCCTGTTCCAGGCAATCAGCCCAATTGCGGCGAGAATTTGCATGTTTACCTTCCGCCACCAGCTCAAAACTTACATCTTTGCGATTGTTTAAATCAGAATGGGTTTCAGCCAATTCCGAAACTTTTGCCGATATTTCGGCCGAGACTTGAATGTTTTGGGTGGGGTTTGTTTGGCTTACAGACCATTTTCTTGGCTTTCAGCCAATACCCCAAAGGGGTTACAATCTTCATCACCTCCATCCCATTCGCAGAAAACGCGGAGCTCGCGCGCCGAGTGGCCGCACGGCCGAGAGAGAGAGAAATGTGTGTGTATTTTAAATATATAATACTTCTTATGTTACCTACTTTGGTTTTTATTATTATTATTATTATTATATATATATGTACATACATAACTTTGAGAAACTTGAGATTACTCGAAACAACAAACTATAAATCACAGCCAAAGCACTGGTGAAGAAGCCAAATTGTCTTGCTACGAAAGCAAATTAAAACCTACATGCAAACTTCAACGAAGCATGTTATTCGAGAACTTCTGACTGACGACAGTGACCAAGCGTGTCACAGGGGAGGGATGCGGTTAAAAGTGAGTACAAGCGGCTGAGAGATAGAATCGATGCCAAGTCCTCGTTAATAGACTCAGAACGATTTTTAAATGTTTTTTTTTAATAAATATTATTTGTGTATGGAACTAAAGAGCCTAAGCTTCATATCCAAAGAGCTGCAAGTGGCTCGCGAGCCGCAGGTTTCAGATCCCTGCCTTAGACAAATGGCAAGCAGTGTCTCAAAATAGTTGAAATTGAAAGAGAACTATAACAAGGAGATGGACCTTCATCACTATTCTTTGTCATGTGCCTCAAACTGATAACAAGGGAGCTCAAAAAAGAAGACAGTCCCCAGGTGGAGATGAGAGTAGGAGAGAAAAAAATTAAAATAAACCACTTATTGTTTATTGAAGATGTTGGGCCAGATTTTCCACAAAATAAGACCCAACAATGATGTAAACATTTACATCATATATATATACGCAGTGTCTTGCCGGAGTGTTTGGTGTCCAGATGGAAGTCCCACAACAATGGCCGACGGTGCTCTAAAGGTCAAGGCAGGGGAGGACGCAGCCCTGGACGTGTATCCCAAGACCTGGTGTAGAAAGATGACATCGGCCCTGTTTAAGTAGCCAGAAGCCAGATGCAGACAGAACCAGAGGAAGACCAGAAACCGGGAAGGCACTCAGTTGGAGATGACACCTATGCATTTAAAGTCCAGAAAGGTGGAGATGACACACATGCCTTTAAGACCAGAATCGGGGAAGGTGAACAGCTGGAGATGACATCAGCCCTGCCCAAGTAGCCAGAAGCCCATTGCAGAGAGGTCCAGCGGAGGACATACAAACTATATATATATGTACATATGTGCATAATCCCAATCATTTTTTCTTTTGCAATATGAAACGCCCAAAATGGGTTATATTACCATCTCAAAAATTCCCTAAATTTATTTATTTTTTATTCTAAAAATGAATAAAAGCCAATTACTGGCACATTCAGATAGATTGGAAAATATTTCCTATTTTTAGAATTTCTTAAAGAAGAAATTATTATGTAAATTTCTCAGAGGGGCAAGCATGATAGGTTTTATATAATTTCATTACTAATCTAAATCATCTCTTGATAAGAAAGATAATTTAAATTTTCTTTAATATTTATTTTATTCTAAAATGAATAAAATCAACCACAAACATAGCTAGATAAAATAGGTGTGTCTAGTTATTTAAATTTCTTGAAGAAGAAATTATTATAAATTTCTCATAGGTTAAGCATGTATATTTATTATTTCAAAATTTCTCTTTTAAAAAATAATAATAATATTATTTTTTATTCCAAAAAATTTCTCTTTTAAAAATAATAATAATATTTTTTTTTTATATATTCTGAGAGTATTTATGTATAAGTTTTATTACTCTGTAGGAAAATTTTTTACCCTGAGGGCGCTCTTTTAAAACGACAGCAGTCTTGATCGATTCAACAAGGCCGGATCGAATTTATCGGGAGGACGCCCCGGGCCATGAGGGTTACCGAGGAAAGCTTTAAGAGGGTATGTAGTGAAGATGCTTGGTAAGTCTTTCCACATCTTAAGTTTCTTAAAGATTTAGACCTAAAGAGGTCCGTATAGAAAGCATGGTAAAAACCATGGCAGATATCAAATTTTTGATAGACTCGACTATTTAAGATATATGGTGAATAGAGGTTTCAACCTTATGTTTTCTTCAAAGTATTAATTATTTTTGATTGATCATTTTTATTTAGATGTGGTAACTTTGTAGAATTACCATATAACAGGTCCCCAGTCAAAGTTTTCTCATAGGAATTTAAAATTTGCAAAGGGAGATATTCTTTATGCCTACTCATACTATCCACAAATAAAGAATGTTTTTGTGTAAATTTCATAATGGTAAATAAATTTTAATGTTACAATATTTAACAAGGCGTGTTGGTATTATTCCTTCTATAATCAGCCATAAATCACATGTAAGCTCTTGGCGTGTGTTACATTTTCTGTGTATATTTACTTGAATAAAGAAATTTTTTTGCCCACTGAGCTAGTCAGGATTACAATAGGGATGTTCTTAAATGGAACGCTAAGAACTGATCTAACAAAGATATAAAAAATTTGCCCATTGCTATTAGGTTCTTGAGATATTAGTGAAAAAGACAACTCAGATTTTAAATAAAATAGGTTTCAAAATCAACCTGACAAAAACAGTGACAAACTCCACAAAAATTCAGGAATTTGGGGCACACACTAATAGAAAAAAAAACAGATATTCAGGTGTTCTAGAGGATAACACAAGCGCAGTCGTTTCAGAAAATGAAGAAAGCATAAAAAGTCAAATAGTAGTCAGAATGGAATCTCAAGCTGACACCAAGCTGAACGCTAAGAACCTCTTTGCTGCTTTCTCACTGTGTATTCGCTCTCGCTCATAAACTACTACTTGGAAGCGTCGAGCTTAGTGAACGAGAACTAATATGATGGACCAAAAGGTGAGAACAAAGCTGAGAAAATATAAAATCCATCTTAAACCAGTGAATAAAGAAAGATTGTAACTACGAAGTGAATAAATGGGAAGGGAGATTGATGAACTTAGTCCAGAAAAACAAACAATTCTGCTGCGCCTCTATAAATATGTATTTGGTGGGGAGGCCAAACATACAACACACACACACACAAAAAGAAAGGAAGCCATTAAAACGTGTGAACAGGTCGATAATACAATGCTCGCACACATTCAGTTAATAATATAATAACCAATTAAAATATGATAGAAATAATTACAGGAAGACTAAAAAAGGTAAATTGAAAATACACTGCGTGACATTGAAAATGGAACACCAAGAAATAGTGGCCAGAAAATTATGCAAATTTCAGGGTAGACGCGCCTAACCGAGTTATGCAAATGATGTAAAATGCGCAGCTCTCGTGCGCACATGGAGTAAGATATAAGGAAAGGAACTTGCAGAAAGGACAGTATTCGTGTCGTTATTTCTTCAAGGAAAATCATTGTAGAAATTTTGTTCTTGTGTCAAAAGACACGTGTAATAATAGAGAATGCCAGGTCATCGTAAACGGAGGCAGTTCAAGCAGACAGACGAAGGGCATGGTGATCGGACTGAAAAGGGCAGGTTGGTCCATACGTCAAATCGCAGCTGATACACACCTTGGTGCGTACACGGTGCAGGTGCACCGACTGTGGAGAAGATGGTTGGAACAAGGAAATGTGGCAATTTATAGGAATGTCGGTGCAACCAGAGTGACGTCAGCACGTGTGGATCGGCGTATCCTTCGACGAGCAGTGGCGGCCCCACAAGCCACTTGTACCGCCACCCTGCAACATGTGCAAGACACCCTAGATCATTCCATCTCGACCAGAACCATTTCCCGTCGATTGGTTGCTAATGGCTTGCACTCATGCCGTCCGCTAAGAAGACTGCCATTGACCCCACCGAATAGGCGCCAATGTTTGGAATGGTGCCGGGCTAGATCGACGTGGATGACGGAATGGCACAGGGTCGTGTTCTCAGATGAGTCGCGTTTCTGCTTGTCCAGTGATAGTCGCCGTGTACGCGTGTGGCGTCGACGTGGAGAAAGGTCCAATCCGGCAGCAATTGTGGAACGCGCCACCGTGCGACAACGTGGAATGATGGTTTGGGGCGCAATCGCGTATGATTCCAGGTCACCTTTACTTCGTATTCAGGGCACTATGACGGCCCAACGATACGTTGATGATGTGCTGCGACCGGTGACACTCCCCTACCTTCAGGGGGTACCCAATGCCCTTTATCAGCAGGATAACGCCCGACCGCACACTGCTCGCATTAGCCAACAAGCTCTGCAAGATGTACAGATGCTTCCCTGGCCACTGTACTCTCCTGATCTCTCACCAATCGAGCACGTCTGGGACATCATTGGACGCCGTTTGCATGCCTTGCCACAGCCGCGTTCAGAAGACGAACTGTGGCAAATGGTTGAGAGGGAATGGAGAGCCATCCCTCAGGACGCCATCTGTACTCTGATTGACTCTCTACCTAGACGTGTTGCTGCGTGCATCGCCGTCCGCGGTGGTCCTACTTGCTACTAAGCCGACGCCGTTCTCGCTCTGTATTATGACTATCATTTTGAAATAAAGATCACTTATTGTTCGTCCCTGTCTCTCTCTGTCTGCCGAGTTTCATCCTTTTCTGGCCACTATTTCTTGGTGTTCCATTTTCAATGTCACGCAGTGTATAAGAGGATTCATTAGCCAGAAAAATATATACAGAGCATTTGAAAAATGAAGACCAACCGCTATTGAACATGACAGAATCCACACAATGGTTCTAAACAGGAAATAACTCACCTCAAAATTAAGATTTATACAAGATAGAAATGTGTGTTCCCGAAAGATAAAAACCTGAAGGAACAGAGGACATTGGACCACCTTGCTACAAACTGTGGAAGATTGCTTCCTTAAGACTACTCACACCGAGAGGCATAATTAAGTGATGAGATGCGTCCATATCAATTTGGCAAGAAAATATATTTTCAATGAAAATAACAACATAAAGCTCCACAAAATAACAGCTAAATTTGAAAATTCATATGCGAGATAATAACAGACCTGTCTATGTTAAGTGAAATCCATATCAGAGCTAACAAACCTGATTTAATAGTATATGACAAAATCAAAAAAAAATCATAACAATCATAGAGATAGGCATTACCTCCCAAGACAATATCCAAACAATGGAGGTGTTGGGGCACGTTTTTGTAACCATACCCCAACAGAAGGCGTATGTATAATCAAATCAAATGGATACATGGCTTCCCTCCCACATAGACTTACAGACCATTCTTTTTGCCCAGAAACCTAGACAACAGATGACACCAGACTTCCATGCCGAAAGCTGATGCCTGGTAAAGAAGAAGACATCCAGAGACATCCGAGCTGGAAACTGTTGTTTCATATGTACATATATTCCCCTCACCAAAAATTTAGGTAAAGGTGACCAGAAAAAAAAAAAAATGGAGAAGGAAGATCTCTAAAAGACTGAACCTTATAAAAAAATCCTTCCCGAGAAAGGAAAGCGTTATATTACAGTTCAAGTGAAAAGGGACCTGTGTCAATTTTAGCTAAGACGGAGGGGGGGCGATATATATATATCGTCCCGAGAAAAAGGGAGGATTTTATTTCAATCCATGTGGAGGGGAGGGGGCTGGGGTCTGAAATTTTACACTATCGCCGTAGGTGTTGCTCTCTTTAGATTTTTTTGTTTTGGTAATACTATATGTTCTATTTTGATGGAAGAGGCCTGGAGTCTGAAATCTTACACTAGTGCCGTGGTTGTTTCTCTCTTTAGATTTTTTTGTTTTGGTAATACTATATGTTCTATTTTGATGAGGCCTGGGGCGTCTATGAAATTGATACTGGAGCGTTGGCCATTTTGATTGGTGTTTCTTTCGGCGAATGAAAATGGAGAGAGACATGAATAAGAGGAGGTTCTTTGCCAAAAGGCGGGATTTCGATCGGAGTCGCTCAGTGAAAGGACAGTCTGCAGACAGGACACCAGACCTTTGCCGGCACTTTCGAGAAAAGGTAAGCCATTTGTCATTATGACTTAGCGCCTCCCCCCCCCTTTTGTGTAGTAGCCAACCTAGATTTCGCATGGGCCCTAAAGGGCTATAAAGTAACTTCAGGTCACCTCTATCTAAATTTTACTATGTAAATAGCATATCTCGTCAGTATAGACATGTTCCCAAATTTTAAGATATTTAAATAAATATCTAGAGAAATTTTCTTGTTTCCTCTGTTACCTATTTCATACATAATTTGCCTTATGGTGCTATTCCCACTGTTTAAATGAAATGTTGTATGTTTCTTACCTATTTGAAGGGAATGTTACTAATAATCAAGTCTCCCATAAATTACCGGCCACATACATTGCCGCGAGTGTCTGTGTTTCAGTGTTTTATAGATTGCCCAATTTAATAACGATTTCATGGGTTGTCTGATGAAATTGTATAATAGTGTCGCGGCTGTTTCCATCTTTAGACCATTGTTCTGACAATATTATATGCTCGATCCTTGCTTTAGCTCAACTCTTAATCAATTACAGAGTTTTTCCCCCCTTTTCTTTTTTATTTATTTTATTTATCCTGTTTGCACAAATTGCATTACATGTGATGATGTAAAGACATATGCCGATAGTGCATCACTGACAGCTGTGCTGCTATTATACAACATTAAGGTCTTGCTGCGGGTTATATACATGGGGTTGTTGGCCTAAATTGCTATATATATATATACTTAAGTAAGGAAACTTTAATAAGTCACATCGTGTACCCTCCCTTTTCAACTATCCAAACCGGGGAACCCAACAATGGCGCCCAACGTGGGGCTCGAATTTAGTATATGTTTCATCCCCTATACTTTAGAAATATATACCTAATGAAAAGCCATACTATTTTTAAGTATTGGTGAAGTAGTCCACGCATCCTGAGATTAACAGTCTATTATAAATCGTGAATTTTAATTTATGCTTTCCGTTTCACTGGCATTTTATCAGGCAATGAAAGTTATGTTGAGGCGGTGTATACCGCATCTCTCGCCGCTGTCTTTTACGATTCACATTGTTTGTGGCAAAACCTTAATATTATCATTGATTTCTGATATCAAAGTAAAACGTTTATGGGGATGAGTATCTTTTATTCTGGTCTTCTCAAGCTTTCGAGCTTGTCCGCCCTTCTACAGGAGAAATATATACAATATATCAAGAAAATATAACGTCACCTGATGCTAAAACTATTATGATTCTATGTACATATATATATATATATATATATATACATTAGGAAGTTTTGCATATTATTTGTTTTATTAAGACACTTTTTTTTTGGTTAAGGTATTTATACATGTTCTACTATTCTTTGCTATATTCTATGAATTATCTTATAGGTTAGAAATTCTATTATTTAAGTAGTTTTATAATAGTTATTAGCTATTACATATAAGTTACTTATATTATTGTTGATATTATTAGCTGGTACTAGGAAATATTGTGTTATATGTTTCGGGCAAATCTATTTTCTATTAATGCTATTGTGTTTTCTGAATAATAGAGAATCAATTATAAGCCTTTGATATTTGCTGTTTATGTTATTGTAATGTATTCTAGGTTCTCCTAATGCGAAAGTGTGACCTGTTCCTTTGCAGTATTGGAAAATTAGAGACCTATTGTCTTGATTAATAACGTTGCGTCTATGTTCATATATTCTATTGCTGACTCTCCTTCCTGTCTCCCCTGCGTATTACTTGGCAGCTGTTACACTCTACGGAATATATTGCCTTTTATTCTCTGTTTTGGTTAGTGGGTTTTATGATAGTAGGATTATTTTAGATAGCGGACTTTTATGGTGGAGCCTATGTTAGGGGAATTACAGTAATACGTTTGGATGCCAGAGTTTCTTAAGTAGTTGGCTATTGTTATAGATGTTTGTGAGTATGGAATGTAACATATCGCCCTATAGATATTTTGTGGAAATGTTGTAATATAAAGATGGTTTGGTACCCTGCTTGCTGGACATTATTTATAATGTTCTGTGTCTCAATCATTTTGAATTCTGTTGCGAGCACCATTGATTACAATTTCTTTATTTTACTTTCTCAAATTATTATATACAGTATGAGAAATGAGGTTGGATTTCCCATGGTTCAAATTTAGAACGGTGATCAGTGTTTTACAGTAGTCTACTGAAATGACTTAGCATTTTTTTTCATCATAGCTCTGATATAATTTTCTCACAGCAGAGGTGAGTTCTGATAATTATTGCTGGATACAAATATCTTAACTTCATTTTAATAGCGCTTTCTATCAAATCATACTAGCCTGTGCATCCAGATATATGAGCCTTAAGGTGAAAATAGAATTGAAGATCCAGTTAGCGTACCCGTGAAGAGAGAAATTTGATCACCATAAAAAGACGCGTCAGGCAACCGACTTTTTTTTTTTTTCATGATGCCTCCAACTGCATATGATCTTAAATATCCTGTATACACTCTGACAAGGGAAGGTTATCCTGAATTGACAAATGTATAATTTTTGTCTTTAGTAGAGATTTCCAAGATTCTATTTCTGAAACATTTTTTTTGGATGAAGACAAATAAAACCATCTTGATAGTATTGAATTTTTACAGTAAATATTTGCCAGCAGAAGGCATGATGAGATTACATGAAATTTAAACCAGTTATATGCTTAGTATGTTTCTTCCGCTGTAATTTGACACAGTCATCAAATGAAGAAATGGGCAGTACGCCATATCTTGATGCTGGACACTTCTGTGTCAGGAAGGTGTAGTTAGTCTGTTTAATGAGAATTTCAATAATTATCGAAATTTAGCAGATTATCATTGGGGATTTGAACAACTGTCTTGAAAAATTTTGAACAGCCTGAGTAGATAAAGGAATCCTGGAGTTAGAGTGGAGAATTAGTAGTACAGACTGACCACTCGACGCAGATAACTCTAGGGAACAATTATTGTGTTAATCCGCCGTAGACAAGAAGAACATTGATTCTCAGGATACTCGATAGGCAGAATTTTGAGAATTGATAAGGTCATGGTTAAAGTTTACACAGGCATGTGGGAGTAAAGACAGTGATTTAAAGAGGCAGCCTTGTGTCTTAAATACTTTCAGTGGAAGCAGATGCCACTGCAAATATTCAGGTCTAATAATTTCCAAATTTGAAGTCATGCATGACGGGTTAGCACGGGATTGACGCCTGAACTGGCTTTCACTGGGATTAATCGAGCTTGCGAAAGAACTAGAAGAAGTGTGACATGTCACGCCACTGTACTAAATTAATAATTGAGAAGATTTATGTTGAGCCAACTGAAATTAGTAAAGAATAAAGATATTAAGGTCTTATTCTTTGAGTTTTACACTAATTTCAATTACGCGATATGGACGGCGTTATAAGTTGGGTGGAAATGATTCGGCCGCAATGGGATGGTCTCCTGGAGGTGGTACGATCAAATACTTACTTATTGAATGCCGGGCGGGATCGCATGGAGCATTAAATGACATCGAGAAATGCTTAAAGAAACACCCTAGAAGATTGGGGATCGACAAAATGACGACATGGAAAATGCTCAACATTGTACATTGGCAGCAAAATGATATCTTGCTATTGTATGGACGACCACTCCTTCCTGAAATGTGCAGCGGATGTTAGTCCCAGAATTAGGTCCTTTGAGGCGACACTTTCCTTTGCAGATGACATAAAGACGCATGACAAAACAGCACATGAGCATTTAAACTAGCTTCAATTCCTGCCATTTATTAATTTAGTTGACCAATAGCTATAGAACCGCTGGAGACCTCCATACCCTGTGTGAATATTTTAGTGAGAAATGAGCGATTCAATTCTATGAGCCATGAGGTATCCTGTAAGATCAGAGATGTACCCCATTCAATTTTTTTTATAGTAGCCAGTGCGAGATATTTCCAGAATGCTTGTTTTTTTTTTTTTTTTTTTAACTGTCATATAATTCGGAAACTAGAAAACTACACTATTTTGATACAGTTTACATCTAGCATCCATGTGAACTCAATATGACTATTGAACGTAGATTGAAGATTAATGAGCGAGCCAACCTAAAGAGAACGAGTTTAATAGGCTTACAATCAGTAGTTGAAACAGACTATTCGCACAATTTTGTTATGTTCTCCCCCTAGCTGATCTATGACATTATAGATTTTTTTTTAACAAGGTGACTACCCCGTCGAGTGTATATGAAGGAATAAAGGTTTAAAGGTCATAGGCTGTTGGAATAATAATACACTAGTAATAATTATAGTTCATTCTGATGTACAGTAGAGGAAGTGAGAACAGCGCCTCTACCATCATGGCTAGTTAGTTTCAATACACCCAGAAAGAGCATTGATCTAAGATTACTACCCACCCACATGGATGAACATGTACCTCTCCCATTTCCTTTCCCTTTTGGGCCATGAACCCATCTTTCACCCCTCGGTTCCCTGCCCCCATTAATACATGAGATTCTCTTCTCCAATCCCCACTACTAATCTGGAATATTTCAGACAGCAGACTGAGAGAGAACCATGCACCCTGGAGATGACCCCTCACCCAGCCAGACGCCGTTGCCGTCTGCGCTATACCATTTGGAGAAGTTTGAGGGAAATGGGCTCATACCATTCGACAAGTTCATCCGGGACTTCGAATTGGTCTACGATGTGAAAGCCCTGGATGATTCTAGGAGGAGGATCCTCCTGGACAATCACCTTCGAGGAGCTGCGAGAGAGTTCGCCCTCCAGGCCTCCCAGATCAAACTGGGATACAACGAATTAAAGGAAAACCTGGAACAGAGATTCTCCAGGAGGGCCCCCAAGAGAGAAGCCAGGAAGAAGTTCTTCTCCTGTAGACAAAGGCCCGGAGAAAAGGTTAAGGAATACGCGAACAGAGTGCGGAGCCTTGCCTCAGAAGCCGAGTCAGATGGCCTGAGGATCGACATCACTGAAGTCGCTGATATCTTCCTCACTGGACTCTGTCCAAACCTGTGGCAGAGAGCCCACCAACTCCAGAATGAGTCATGGGAGGTAATTGTGAGCAGTCTCCACCAGATCGAAGAAAGGGATGACGAGTACTCCAGATGCCAAATGGAAGATGAAGAGGGGAGTGCCAGGAAGTTGAGGGAGTTGACGAGCCAGATGGCCCGGCTGGAATCCAAGTTAAAGAACCTGGAGACGGAAAACCAGGACCTGAGGAGGACCCACAGGGAGCAACCCAGGATGAATATGGGAAACAGGTGGGACACCAACCAGGCCAGAGGTTTCCAGCGGAGAGGAGGTTCCGCTCAGAACAACCAGCCCACTATACAAGGGACCAGGCAGGAGAGACCCCAACAGAACCCCAACGGTAGAGCCCCACAAGAACAGCGCAAGGAAGGCCCTCCAGCAACAACCAAGGGAGGAGCGCCAAGGGGGTATGAGGGCCCCGAAGCAACGCGGACACCCATCAGGTGCTTCAGATGCGGGGAGACAGGCCACATGGCAAGAATTTGCACAGCCATGACAAAAAAATAGGTCCGGCTTGCCTCAAAGCAGGGAATGGGGGAACTCTAGCCGGCCTACCTGTAATCACTTGTACATTTGTAGATAAAGGTTGGTCTCTGAGTAATAGGACTATCAGACTAATTATCGATACAGGCTCAGAGGCCAACATTGTAAATATAGATTCCTTGGATATTAGCGCTGAAGGTTTGGGTAAACCCACCTTCCTTAAGGGGATTAGTGGGAGTGAATTAAGGTCACTGGGGAGTGAGTTAATAGAGGTTAGGGCCTATATCAGGGGAAAACCCATCAGGGAAGTAAAAACAACATTTGAATACTGCCATCTAGGTGGGCTAGGCTTTGATGGAATCCTAGGTATGCCAGGATTCAAGGCTCTAAGACTCACTCTCAACCATGATGGAAGCGTCAGATCAGACTTTGAGCAGGACGAAGAACCGACTAAGTCGGCCTTCCTGTCCTCGTTACAGGCCAGTGAGGTGCCTGTCAGACCACCCAGTATACCTCTACATAAAATCAGGACAGGGGAAGACGTCCTTAGGGCATATAGTCACTGTTTCTGTGACGACATCTCCGATATGGGCGATGGGTCAACCATCATTGCCCCTAAGTTAAAGATACTGACTGGAAAGCCAGTCTATAGACGTCAGTATCCGATCCCAAATAAGCTGGTCTCAAAGGTGAAGGCCTTAGTAGACGAATTGGAAGAAGCTGGAATTATCGAGGGGAGTACATCCTTATGGAATTCTCCCCTATTCCCTGTTGCTAAAACAGACGGCAGCGTCCGCATTACAATGGACCTGCGATTAATTAATGAGGTGACAGAATTCTTCCCGTTCCCAATACCTCGTGTTGAAGACAATCTGCGTGCTTTTGCAGGCGCAAAGGTCTTCAGCACATTAGACTTGACCTCTGGATTTTTCCAGATTCGCATCCCGGAGGGTGATAGAGATTATTTCACTTTCTCTCTGCCCTGGGGGAGATATCGTTTCACACGTCTACCACAAGGAGCGAAGAACTCAGCTCAGATCTTCCAATGGGCCATGAATTTGGTCCTAGGGGATTTGTTGTATAAATGCGTTCGTTTGTACATCGATGATGTCATCGTCTACAGCGACTCTCATGAGCAGCATGTGGCGGACCTTGCCGCTGTACTCGAACGCCTGAGTCGCTTTAATCTAAAGGCTAGGTGTGGGAAGAGTTATTTCTTCAAGGGCTCTGTAGATTACCTCGGTCATGTAATTGATCAGGATGGGATAAAACCCATGTGGGATAATGTCGCGGCTCTCAGGGATTTGAAACGTCCCCACAACATCAGGGGGGTCAGAAGTCTTTTGGGTACTGTAAACTACTACAGGCGCTTCATACCCAACGCAGGTGAACTCCTAGCTCCACTAAGTAACTTATTGAGAAAGGGGCGAAGATTCACTTGGGGTACAATAGAGCAGACAGCCTTTGAGACCATAAAACAAGTACTAACCAGTGAGCCTTTACTGGCTCATCCAATGATAGGGCGACCATTTATCCTCAATACAGACGCCAGTGGAATAGCGGTTGGCGCTTGTCTCCAACAGGAGGTAGACGGGGTTGTCAAGCCAATAGCTTACTATAGCAAACGGTTGATAGGCCCGAAACTCGCTATTCCACAATCGAAAAGGAGGCTTATGCCGTAGTGTTGTCTCTGCAGCACTTTAAACACCTCCTGGCGGGCAGTAAGGTTGAGGTGCATACCGATCACAAACCGATCACTTATAACAAGGGGTCTGATTATAAGAACGCTCGATTGTCTAGATGGGCAGAGATCATCCAAGACTTCAATGTGACATTTGTGTATGTCCCGGGGAAATAAAACACGGTAGCCGACTTCTTCAGTAGGTTCCCGTGTGAGGATGATCCTGAACCATCACGAGATAAGAGAGTTGTGGCCGCAGTAATTAAAAATCGTGGGCCCCCCTTGATAGATAGTGATCGGACGTGGGAAGGTTTGCTTAAGGACAAGAAATGGGCCCCCTTATTGAAACTAATAGGTGACAGACGGTCTACCGAGACTGTAACTTATAAAAATAAGGATTATAAAATGCACGAGGGTTACCTTGTGTCTAAGAACAGTGGGGGTATCTGGGTGAAGGTGGTTCCGTCAGACATTAGGGAGATGGTGATTAAATATCACCACGACGTTCCGACGGGAGGTCATTTTGGGGTCAAGAAGGTAATGAGAAGGCTGAAGGACGATTATTATTGGCCGGGTATGAGGACACAGGTCCGAAACTATATATACAGATGCGAGGGTTGCCAGCTCTCAAATCAAGGTGTAACCAAGGCTGGTAATGCTCCCCACTTCAGGCCTGGAAAACCATTTGAGCATCTTGCTCTAGACTTCATAGGACCCTTAGAGAAGACTTCCAAAGGACATTCTAGCATCCTGACCATAGTCGATTTATTTACCAAATTCCCTATTTTAATACCTACAAGAGACCAGTGTGCCAGTACAGTGGTTAAAGCGCTGTTGGAAAGCGTAATTACTATTTTTGGAGTACCGAAAACTATACTTTCGGACCGGGGTTCGGCATTCATTAGCTGTATTTTCAAAGGGATTTGCAAGGCCATGGGGGTAAGTGCAGTGAACACCACTGCTTGGAGACCTCAAAGTAATGGCGCTGTAGAAAGGCTCAACAGAACAGTAATTGAATCTTTGCGTAGGTGTGAGGCAGGTTCTAATTGGGATGACATCTTACCCATGGTAGCTTTAGCTATCAGAACCACTGAACATTCTAGTACAGGATTTACACCAGCGAAACTCGTCTTCGGACATGAGCTGAGGCTCCCGCAACCCTTTCAGGAAGCGGGACAAAGTCCTGTAAGCGAAGATTTGATTGCTCAAACGGCAGCCTTCTACGAGCGGGAATTAACAGAGGAGGTCGAGAAGATAAGAGAGGTAGTAAGGCAAACCTACTTGAATGAACAGGAAGAAGCTAGGATTAAGTTCGAAAACAAAAGGCTGAGAACTTTCAATAACGGGGACTTAGTCCTAGTGGAGAGAATGCATGAGACGAAGGGGCGTCACAAATTTGAGCCAAGGTATGGGGGTCCATATGAGGTACTAAAAAGAGCTGGTGATACTGTATATCTCTTGAAGAATCTAGAAACTGGGAATTTGGATAAATACCACATAGATAGGTTAAAACAATACCATATACCAATTAGGAGTTTCCCCACAGAGGAGGAGGAGACTAGTGATGGTAATTCAAGTCAAAGTTCCAGTGATGAAGATCATTGGATTCATCTTACAGGTCCAGCTTATCTCCCTAATAGGTCTGTTAATGTAGTGGTTCCACAAGGGGTGACAACCAGAGCGGACTCAGAAGTAATGAGACGAGGGGAAATTGACAGAGTTAGTGTGAACAGTTTAACTTTACGCAGGTCTACAAGGGTGAAAAGGCCCACACAGGGTAAATTCTGCTTAGACTGTCGCCACTAACTAGGATTTTGGAGTGTGTACGGAGAATCAGCTCGATAGAATGAGAAGTTTAGAGATTTCAACCTTTTTTTTTTTTCATTTAAAAAACCTTTTTTTTTTTAAAGTAGAACTTCATTGGGATTCCTTTTTTTTTCTATACAAACTATTTCTTGTTAAAACCCGAGTTTCAAAGACCAATGAGAATAATGTATACCATTGTGAATTAACTATTTAGTGTAAATCTGAAATTTTAGTTATTATCAGGAGTAATAGGTGAAGGAAGGTGTAGGAAATCACAACTTAGAGGGGGGCTATGTCTAAAACAACGAACCTAATAGGCATCCTATGGCTTGTGTTGGGTAATTCAGAAACCCTATAATCCCTGGCCTTCAGGTAGTAGCTTTGAAATAGGTTTCTAATGAGGACATGAAAGGTCAATCTTTCAGAGTAAAGTTGTGAAGTATAGGGACCCTAAGCCAGGGGTAGAAGTTAAGTAGGCCCAGACCGTAGTCGATCCTTGGAAAGCACTTGAGAATGTTAGTGTTGGGTAGTGAATCATAAACCCTATAAATCCATCTTTCAATAGAGTGTTGAGGTCGGACTACTGCAAAGGGGACAGACGCACGATGAAGTAAGAAGATAGTGACTTCACCCACGGTGGCTAGGGGAGTGACTCAATCCGCTTTTATGAGGTGTCACATTTAATGGTCCTTTATTCACCATTATAATTTGTGTGTGTCTTTATAGAATTGTCGTGAAAAGTCGCTTAGTGTCAAGGCAAGGGCAGTTTTTGAAGTTACACTGATTCTTTTTTTTTTGGTAGGTTAGCTTCCAGATTATTTAGAATTGTTAACAATTATTGTTAACAATCATTTATCGAGTATAAAGTGTTAGTATATATAGAGCTTGTACAGAGGCATTTTCTTTGAGTAACCTAGGGCTTTAGTTCCCAATTTGTTTTAATTAGAAAACTTTATTTGATTTCACATTAGTCCTGGAATTTAGAAATTGTTAGGGTTTATTTGATAGAGATTATTGAGTGTTTTGGCGTCTATAGCAGCTTTTAACTTTAGAATGAATGCCCACAGTGACTGAATTTTTTTTTTTGTATGAATGTGAAGTGGAATAAATGATGAGAAGGTTAAAAACTAGTATACTGTTAGACCAAAATTACTTTAGAGCGTGTTAGGGAATTTAATAGGTTCAATTTTCAATTTTGATTTCTTTATTTGTTAGGAACGATAGCCTCACAGGACTGTAAAAACTCTATTGTTAGGAAAGGTATTCGCTCCATTTTGTTAGGTCTCCCCTTTCGGGAGTATAAAATTTTAATTTCTATTACTAGGGTAATCAAGTACTCTTTGTTATTTATATCAACTTGAATTTTAAGAGTCGTAGATAATGATCATATCTTGATTCTCAGACTGGAAGGTTGTGGGAGGTTATGATCAGACCAGGAAACCCACAAAACTTCTCCTCATTAGAGGAAACGAAGAGGTATAGATTGAATTTTATGCAGGATGGGGGATTTGTTTTAGCCATGCCATATAGCCTGGGGTATAACGGCGCGACCTTGGGTAACCGATCTGACACCGTAGTTTCGACGTTTTTAGCGTGGCTGGAGCGAGGGTATTCCAGACGGGAGGTCCTGTAAGATTGGCATGTAGGCAGAGATTGCCCAGTTATTCTAGACGAAGTAGTTTCCGTCTATTGAATTTTTTTGGTACCAGTTTGATCCCCCATAGCTAGCGGAAGTTTCTTCTAATAAAGGATTCGCCCTGCCATACGTTTTGTTGGAATGAATTCGAGCATAAGACCGATTCGAGAGGCAGAATAAGTAATTATTAGGACCTTCAACGAGTTTAAACTCGTTTCATGATAGGATAAGATTTTAAAGTATTAGTTAACTATAAGGACCGCGAACGAGACGCCAGAACGAGCCAATGAGTCAAAGTTTTAGAAGTGTTGTATTGAGGACAGTAGAATTAAGAGCAGTTATACAGGGAGTAGAATTCTGAAGGAATTTGTAAAAGAACCAAAATTTCAGATTGATAAAATTCAAATTTATAAGATGTAGATTTGTAGGATTCAGGTCAATGAATAGAGGGTATATTAGTAGATGAAAGTAATATGAATTTCTTGGAAGGGGGAGGTAGCTGAACTGTACACACCCCAGAGACAAGGTAAACGGAGTCACAAACAAAATGGGAGAAGTTGATTAGTTTCTCTGTCAAACAGAGAGCTTTCTTCATACGGTTGTCACCCTAGATTTAAATGGACTGTGTAGTTTAATAGAGGTCTGGGCTATGTTCCATTTGACCAAGATTCTAAATGACGTACCCATCTGAGTTGAGAGTATTGTAACAGAGGAATCTAACACAAGAGAAAACACACCCTCCAGTAGGATCGGGATAGACGAATATTACCCAGTGACCAACTCGTGATTCCAGACTGAATAAGATTGAAAAACTTAACTGAGATACTAAACCTTGAACCTTCAGCGCACAAATATATATAATGTGTTTTCATTTTCTAATTGAATATGTTATTATTTTATATCATATATATTATATTATAATCATATGCTATTCATTTCAACAATTTTATTTCCTTTGATATTCATGATATTAGTAATATTTACCGGCCATGTTGCGATTTTTTTTTAACATGTTGTCATGGCTTATTCTTCCCTCAAGGCATGATCTATTTTATCCTTATTGTCTTTTATCCGCCTTACTTGTATAAGTATATATATTTTGTCATCATATATAATTTTGTAGTAGTTTTCTTTATCATCTATCATGGGATGATTTTTTATCATATTTAATCACTATCTGCATGATACGTGTTTTCTTCAATATATATATTATACCCATCATATAACATGGAAGGATTCATTTTATCATTACATATTTCGTGCCTTATTTAATAATTACTTTCACAATTTGTTTTCTGTAACCTTTTTTTTTTTATTTAGCAAAAGTCATCATGTCATAGGCTAATCATTATGTATCAAGATATTTCTTTCAGCTAACTATAATTATCCTTTCCTTTGATTGTATATGTATAACTATACCACACGAATGTCTTGATTGGTACTTAAATAAAGATGCTGGCATGTTTTAGGAGTTGGACTAGTCAGTTATTTCTAAACGACTTCTTGGCGCCCAAATTTTTATATATAATATGTAATAGGGAAATGCTCTAACTGTATTGTTAGCAGAAAGAAGGTAGCAATGAATCCAGCACCACAAGAGGCAAGGATGGGGTTGAGGGGACTTACCACAAGGAGGGCCTACTCCTCAAGGCCAAAGAAGAAAGTGGAAGGGTGGTATATATACCCATGAATGGTAAGACAGATGACCTTGCTTACTTCCATACATATGATATGACTGTCCCCCATAACCTATGTTGATAACAGTGTGCTGACAGAATAATAACACATAAAAACCCCTTTGCCAGGATGCACAATGCCCACTAATGTTCGGAATAATAAACATCTAGAATAGCATACCATCATTTTGATTAGCCTTATCTTCCCTATAGGTTTCGGTACACCTGGCTTCACCTAGTAATGGAAAATGCATTTTGCTAGAAATGGGCCTGCTTTCATAGTAACTGATGAAAGGCAGATGAATAATGAATAGCACAAACGCATTTGTCCATTACTTGGCAGGGGGAGGATTGTTGGGGCACGTTTTTGTAACCATACCCCAACAGAAGGCGTATGTATAATCAAATCAAATGGATACATGGCTTCCCTCCCACATAGACTTACAGACCATTCTTTTTGCCCAGAAACCTAGACAACAGATGACACCAGACTTCCATGCCGAAAGCTGATGCCTGGTAAAGAAGAAGACATCCAGAGACATCCGAGCTGGAAACTGTTGTTTCATATGTACATATATTCCCCTCACCAAAAATTTAGGAAAAGGTGACCAGAAAAAAAAAATGGAGAAGGAAGATCTCTAAAAGACTGAACCTTATAAAAAAAATCCTTCCCGAGAAAGGAAAGCGTTATATTACAGTTCAAGTGAAAAGGGACCTGTGTCAATTTTAGCTAAGACGGAGGGGGGGCGATATATATATATATCGTCCCGAGAAAAAGGGAGGATTTTATTTCAATCCATGTGGAGGGGAGGGGGCTGGGGTCTGAAATTTTACACTATCGCCGTAGGTGTTGCTCTCTTTAGATTTTTTTGTTTTGGTAATACTATATGTTCTATTTTGATGGAAGAGGCCTGGAGTCTGAAATCTTACACTAGTGCCGTGGTTGTTTCTCTCTTTAGATTTTTTTGTTTTGGTAATACTATATGTTCTATTTTGATGAGGCCTGGGGCGTCTATGAAATTGATACTGGAGCGTTGGCCATTTTGATTGGTGTTTCTTTCGGCGAATGAAAATGGAGAGAGACATGAATAAGAGGAGGTTCTTTGCCAAAAGGCGGGATTTCGATCAGAGTCGCTCAGTGAAAGGACAGTCTGCAGACAGGACACCAGACCTTTGCCGGCACTTTCGAGAAAAGGTAAGCCATTTGTCATTATGACTTAGCGCCTCCCCCCCCCCTTTTGTGTAGTAGCCAACCTAGATTTCGCATGGGCCCTAAAGGGCTATAAAGTAACTTCAGGTCACCTCTATCTAAATTTTACTATGTAAATAGCATATCTCGTCAGTATAGACATGTTCCCAAATTTTAAGATATTTAAATAAATATCTAGAGAAATTTTCTTGTTTCCTCTGTTACCTATTTCATACATAATTTGCCTTATGGTGCTATTCCCACTGTTTAAATGAAATGTTGTATGTTTCTTACCTATTTGAAGGGAATGTTACTAATAATCAAGTCTCCCATAAATTACCGGCCACATACATTGCCGCGAGTGTCTGTGTTTCAGTGTTTTATAGATTGCCCAATTTAATAACGATTTCATGGGTTGTCTGATGAAATTGTATAATAGTGTCGCGGCTGTTTCCATCTTTAGACCATTGTTCTGACAATATTATATGCTCGATCCTTGCTTTAGCTCAACTCTTAATCAATTACAGAGTTTTTCCCCCCTTTTATTTTTTATTTATTTTATTTATCCTGTTTGCACAAATTGCATTACATGTGATGATGTAAAGACATATGCCGATAGTGCATCACTGACAGCTGTGCTGCTATTATACAACATTAAGGTCTTGCTGCGGGTTATATACATGGGGTTGTTGGCCTAAATTGCTATATATATATACTTAAGTAAGGAAACTTTAATAAGTCACATCGTGTACCCTCCCTTTTCAACTATCCAAACCGGGGAACCCAACAGAGGTAACAAAGAAAAGAAAATACCAGCTACTGGCGAGGCAAATGGCTTAAATAAAAAAAATGCCCCTAAAAGTAGTTGCAAGTAGTTTGGATAGTGTTAACATGGAATGGAATAGCAACAAAATATATCAAACAATATAGAAAGAAAATAAATATTAGAAAAAAGACTTCAGCATATATTCAATCCTTGGTCCTGAACAGAAAAGAACAATGAACCTCAAGATAAGTTCCAGAAAAATAAAGAAATAGAAACCATGGATCGATTTTTGGAACTAGAGGTGGCGTGTGAATACGAGGAAGGTGGAGCACCATGATAATCAGGGAGCACAGGATACGAGGACAATAGAAGAGATCCAGGAGAACGACCTAGAGCAGATGACAGGAGACATGACAGACAAAAATGGATCAAGGCCAGGGACCATTTTATCGAGGAGAACCAAGAGAGGCCATAGAAAGGCTGCTAGAGAGCTGCAGTACATCTAAGGACCATATCTGCGAGGGCCACAGCACTGAGCAGGAGTCAAGATATTAAAAGTAAATATCTTTGTTTGCTTTTACAGTTATTATTTAGAAATTGTAAATAAAAATTTGTAAATGACTGCCCATTCGTTACACTTTTTAGAGAAAAACTTGTAACCTCTTTTTGAAAAATAAAATTATTATTATTATTAATATTATCAAATACATTCGCGAATAATCTTGATTTAATCAACTTCAAATAGGTTATATTAATCACATTTATAGATATGAAAGCACACACTAATGAAACATTAATTAAAAGGCTTTCAAATCACCAAAATGAATAATAATTTATGAATAGTCCCCAAATAATTTATATTTAACTAATTCTGATAATATACTTTTATTAGAGCCGATTTTATAACATATATTTTATATCTGTGAAAAAAATAAAATAAAAGATGCGACACGTGTTGTATTGTTTACCTGATAGTCTCAGCGCCAAAATTATTATTTTTTTTTTTGGTTAAGCTATATATATAAATAAAAATGGCACCAAGAATTAAACTTCATACATGGAAAGATTAATACGAAGGTACATTTTTATTTTTCATATTTTACAAAAACATTTTTTTAATCGAGAAAAAAATCTTATAAATTAATAATATACAATATATATATATATATACATATATTTGCTAAATATGGTATATAAAAATAGTATCATTATATGTTTGCCTTTTTTTCTATGTAGGTGTGTTTAATATTTTTACATATCTTCAAAAAGTTCTTTTTTTTTTTTTGGCTTATCCCTAGTATACGTGGTACAGGCCATGGTAATCATGGTGGGTAGAAGTAGGCGACTGCTTTTACTGTAAGTGTATCACATGTCTACACATGTGAAAAGCAGTTCGACTTTGCACTTACAAATGTGCCAGAGCCCTGTTTGGTTACTTGCACTCCCTGGTGGGATTTCAAAGAGTTTGAATGAGTGCAATCATAATAATAAAGATGCTTTTGGCAATTTAGCATTCATTAGAAAGAAGAAAAAAAGGGGGGGTATAACTGACTCAATTTTAGAAAAATCTTCAAAGAATGTTTTTTCATAGTTCTTGAATGCCAAACCCTTAAATTCATCCTATATCCACTGAATATAGATAATGATAATCTGTGATTATTATATTTGTACACTAATGGACAAAACTTAAGGAATTTGTACCTTTTAGCATGTATATCTAGATTTAGACAATTTTGAAAGATATTTTATACACAATGGCCTTTATTGAAGATGAAAGAGATAACCAAGTATGAACAAAATTGCCTTTCTCCTTAAAATAAATAGATAGCTGGGACATCAGAGACTTTCCACTTCCTTAAGTTTTGTCCATGAGTGTATTTTGTGCTAATACTATACCATTCAAGGTCCCAGTAATAATTTATGCATGTGATTATCCTGGTACCAAATCAAGTTGAGACTTTGACTTTACCAAGTTATTGATTACTTGTATATATTCTTCATTAAGAAATGTGCATGTTTAATTGGGGCAGAGTATTATCATGGCATTGAAACTCAATACCTCCCAAAATATTTCATTATTTAAAAATAATTTTACAAAATATTTAATGTTTCATCGTAGATGATTTAACTTATTGAGATTTAAATTTTGGGGGCAACTATTTGTTTTATAAAATAAATGGTTTTTAGTATTAATTATTTTAAAATTACACCACCATATTATGGAAAAATTTAGAAGGTCTTGTTTCTTATTGGTAAATATTCCTGCATTATCCTGGCTTCTTAAATTATCCAAATACATCCATTATATTTATTGGAATGCCCAAATTGCAGCAATGTTTAAATGGATTCTAAGGATAAGTTCTTTTAATGTAGAAATATGCAAAAATTTAACGTATCAAACTGATGTAAAAGAAGAGAAAGATATCACAAACTTGCATTTTGGTATTTAAAAAAATTAACTTCTTTTATATTGGGTGAGCAAGTATGAATGTGCTTTTTTCCGGTTAGAAAATCTAATGAAATTGAAACAAAATTATACAAGACCATTCATTTAAAATAATTGCCATTGTGTGTGTGTTAAATACAAGATTCTCCCATAATTTGGGTAGTTAATGGATGCCATCATAAAAAAAAAGTTTCGGATTCAAGACTATTCAAGCTATTTTTCAACTTCTTCGTGATTCTGGAAGCGCTGGTCAACCTGCCCATGTGCCATCGACCAAAAGAGGTGATAATCCGATGGAGTGAGATCTGGAGAGTATGGTGGGTGGGGTAAGACTTCCCATTTGAAGTCTTTCAGGCTGTCTTTTACTGATTGTTTGGCATGTGACCCTGCATTGTCATGAAAAATTATCTACTTGCCATGCCATTGCACCCATTCTGGTCATTTCACTGTGATTTCTTGGTCTAACTGTTAGTTGTTGATAACAATGAGCAGTGACTGTTTCGCTTGGTTGCAGAAGTTCGTAGTAAAGTGTGCCATGCTGATCCCACCAGATGCACATTATAACCTGCCGTGGATATTGGGTTTGGGTGTCAAAGTTTTCGGCTGTCATGGGCTTAACAATGATTTCGTGCACTTCCAATTGTGTGTCAAAATAAATCCATTTTTTATCCCCAGTCACAATATGAAGAAAGACTTTCTTTGAAAACTTTCCAACAGGATTTCAGATATTGTTCTTTGATTTTCCTTGTTCTTTTCAGTCAATTCGTGAGGCAACCATTTTCCTTCTTTCTGGATTTTTCCCATACCATGAAAACAAAGTGAATGCAAACAGCCTGTCAAGTGACGTGAGAGATGTCGTGAACTGTTCTTGTGTTTGAGCATCGTCTTCATCCAATAATGCTTGAAGTTCATCATCCTTAAACTTTTTTGGTGGCTTTCCATGTTCCTTGTCATTGACATCAAAATCCCCAGAATTGAATCATTCAAACCACTCTTGACAGATTTTTAATGAAGGAGCATTGTTTCCATAGGCACTATATAGAGCATTTGATGAGCTTCAGTTGCACTTTTCCCGAGGTTGAAGTTGAAAAGCAAAGCTTCCTGGAAATGAGACTTTCCAGGCACCAAGTAGAAATCTAAAGCACTTAATGCATCAAGTTTTACATATGAATAGCTAAGTAATAGAAATTTCATAATGAATTAAATAAAAATGCAGTCATTTTTGCGCACCCAATAAATGCTCTCACTCATTTAATGATTAGCCTGAAAGATATTTTGAAAAAAAAAAGCCATTTAAAACTATTTTCTCACTGATTTTAGTCAATATTTCACATAGAGGATAAATTATCAGTACTGTCATCTATTCACCTTATAAAAAGAGCTGAGAAATAAATGAAAAGTGCTGCTGTCTATACAAGAAAGTGAATTTTTAATTATATTGTTGGGTTGTTGCTTGACAAAGAATAACTTCCGTAGGTACAAAGGATCTTTAGGACTTTATTTAAGCCTAATCAATAAAATCGTAGAAGAATGCAAAATAAAACAAGAGCCGATACTTTATAAGATCATACTCTTCTATTAAACTATACACTGCTCCTATTTGCTACCACCGCATATTTTGTATATCAGTGATATCTTTATTAATACAACCTGTACATCTGTATTTATATTTAACCTCAAAATGATGACGTCAAAAAGCCAAAGATTGTGGCAGCTGGGGGCAGAGAAAGAGGAAAATGCCAATGCCCAGATGGGGCCCCCCTCCAGGGCTTTTTATAGATGACCCCTGAAAACAGGACAGGTTTTAGCAGGGGGTCAGCAAAAGTATGTTCTACTGCGTGTCCATCGTCAGACTGCTTCTATCTCTCTCGGTCTCTCTCTCTATGTATCGGTAATAGGAATCCGGGTTTGTGTCATGGCCTATACCTCCCTCCTGTGGGCTGTCCCCGGTCACTCAATGCTAACATCTAGCCCTGCCTCTGCTTCTTGTTGTCTGCCTGTTGGAAGAACATCAACCCTCGCCTCACGTACATGATTGCCAGTTTATCCATATGTTGACAGGAACATTTGCAACAATATTACAGAAAGTCAACAAGATTACTAAGGACAGCGGCATGCAGAGGATGACAGAGGCACCTGTGGTCAATGGCGCATTCATGTGGATGCTCCTTCTACTTGCCCTCCATCTTGACGATCCAGTGGACCATCTCAAAGATGCCATGCGAGGACTAGCCGTACCTCACACCAAGGAGGTCATCATCGCCCCCCATCGACAGCTCCTGCGCCACAAGCACCTTCCTCCATCGGCTCGAACAAGCATACAAGATCTATTGAAAAATCCTCGCTACGCTCCGCTTACCAGAACCAACGATGTCCTGTGGCAACCACTACAAAAAGTGATAACCCAGCTTCATTGCAAGCGACTCCACAAGACCCATTCAAGACATCCATCTGGTAGGAGAATTTTCTCTACAGAACACTTAATGTACACTATACCGTTTTTTTAATCAAACGATACCCTATTTTTCATGGCAATAGCATTATTTTCATCAAGTTCTTCATTTTACCTGCACATTACTATTTCAATTAATATAACTTTAGATGTGGATAAATATTTTAACACTAATCAATTATATTATTCCTTATTATTATTTTGTGTATCATTCAACCATCTTTAGCAATGCCGTCAGCTATCAACAACTAATTATATATATTTTTTCTTTAATTTGTATTTTTCATTATGTCTAGGCTTATCACACACATATTATAACTTCTCTCAACCACCTTTTATATAATTTAAAACTTTGAATATATTGACAGCATTTATATATTTTTAATAGTTTAAGATATTTTTGTTTATATATTTTTCTATTTCGTTTTTCTAATTATATCGTTGACGTCTCCTAACTTCCCCTGCCCATACATTCTCATGCATTACCCCAAGGGCTTCCTTTTCGCCAAACCTTTTTTTTCATAGATTAATCCAAATGAGAAATCCTTCCTCGCTATATCATTCTCAATAGTGAGTTCAGGATACCCAGCTAGATTATTTTTCTTTTCACCCAGCTCATCATTACCAATAATTTTTCTTTTTTTTTATTACCTTTAAAGTTGGGTGAAGTCATCACAGGCAACAGAACAACCCTTGCAACTACCTTCCCTTTCTTCATTCCCCAATCTCATATATTCCCCATAAGAGATTCTTGCTCGCCAGAATTTTTTAAATTTGATTAATCCAACTGGAAACATGCTTCCTCGCTATATCGTTCCCAATAGTGAGTTCAGGATACCCAGCTAGATTTTTTAAAACTCTTTCTTTTTATTACCCGGCTCATCATTTTTATCATTTGGAATCATCTTTTTTCTTTTTTTTTTTCATCTTACAAGCCGGGTACCATCATCATTGGCAGCAGTACATCTCTTGCGTTTACCTTTCCACATTCCTCATCCTTTGTAATTCACAAATAAATAAATAGTGTGTGACATTTTGGTAACAGCGTAGTTACCGAAATGTCACACTATTTATTTAGATTTGGTCTTATTACCTTGTGTTCATTTTATTTATTGAACAGGAAGTTGAAAAATGGTATGTTAAAATGATAGCCTGAAAGGACTGTGCATAACAGACTGAAAGGGTTTCAAGACTACATTCTTTATCACCAGAATTTGAATGGTCACTATTTTGCCTGTTTTTCTTGTTGAAATAAGTACTCCAAGTATTTCAAAGTCAACAAGGTGAGGGATAATGTCTGCATTAGCTGCCTATTTCCAGGTTTGATCTTAAATTTTGCCTGGTCAACCAATTTAATCTCATTCTATGGTTAGACAAGTTGCTAGAAGTTCACTTCAGGTTGAATAAGTTGACACCACAGAAGTGTATGCCAATCACTGTCCAAATCTTCCAATTCAGAGATTAAACACTAAATGCATCATAAGATTTAATTCACATTTTTCCTAAAGCCCAGATCTGACTAGATAGATGAGTTTGAGATGTTGATATTGAGCCAATTATTTCTTCAAAGGTAGTTGTCAATTTAAGTCTCTCAAAGTTATAGTAAGTCGTAGAGTAAGTCATAAAGTTATATAGTTTAATGATAACACACAATTTGGATCGAAGATTATAAACACAAGGTAATAAGACCAAATCCAAATAAATAAATAGTACTTTTGTCTGAAGATGGTAACAACCCTGTTACTGAAATCTCACACTATTTATTTAGATTTGGGCTTATTAACTTATGTTTATACAGTTCAAGATATAAATAAAAATAAATATTTGCAACACCAAGAATTAGTGGGCAGAAAGTTGTGAAAATGCATAGAGTATAAATATAAACAATATATGATTTTTATTAGAACAGAATACACCTAAACATTGAGCAATGTCACTATCCACTCAATGTTATGGGACCACCATAGGTGGCTATGCAGGCAGTGACAGATCTTGGTACTGATTCAATGAACATGCAGGTGGTGTCCTAAGGGATGGCTACCCATTCCTTTCCAACCATCAGCAATAGTTCATTTTCTGAAAGAGACTAGCAATGCACACAAACGACATCCAATTAGATCCCAAAGATAGTCTATAGGTAATATTAGGAGAGACTAGTAGTCGGGAAAGCACTGAGGTTTCATGCAGGGCATGTTGGCTGACACTTACTGTGTGAGGTCGGACATTATCCTGCTGAAAAATGGCATTTGGTGCCGCTTCCTGAAGGAAGGGTAGTGTCACTGGCCACAGCAGGTCAACCATGTTTTGTTTGGCTGTCAGTGCCCCCAATGTGAATCAGGGTTGATCTGCTATCATAGGTGATGGCTCCCCAAACCATAATGCTGTGTTGTTGTGAGATGCTGCTTTCAATAGATGCACTCGGATTGGACCATTACCAAGATGCCGCCAAACTTTTACTTAATAACTGTCATTGCTGAAACAAGCAAAATTCATCTGAGAAAACTACCCTATGCCATTATGCTGTCCATATGACTCTATCCTGACAAAATTGCAAACAAAAGTGTCTGTACTGTTGTGTCAATGGCAGTCTTAAGCCCATAAGTTTAGGGCGCTGGCGACCAATCTGCATATAATGGTTCTGGTCAATACAGGAGAATCAACAGTGCCCTGCACAGCCTGCAAAATGGTGACAAAAGTGGACTGTAGGGCGACAATGCCATCCGGGAAAGATGCATCGACCCATGCATGCTAACACCACTCTGGCCTGCACCAGCAACCCTCAATCATGCCACATTTCCTTGTTCTAACTATCTTCGCCATAGCCAGTGCGCTATGAATATGTCGAGGTGTTTGTCTGTAGAAATTTGGCATATAGACAAACTGGCCTTACTGAGTCAAATCACCATACCTCTCGTAGAATTGTCTTTCTACTCGAACTGCCTCAGCTGGCAGCATCCTGTCATTTTCTCGAGTTAAAAAACAAAAATTCCAAATACTCTCAGACAGGTCTGACAGACTGTCAGACAGGTGCGAATATTGGCAAATTAACAGGTTCCTTTTCTTATATCTAAATCAACATGCACAGGATAGATGTGCAATTTGTATCATTTACATAACTCAGTGAACTAACTTTACCCTAAAATTTTCATATTTTTCTGCCCAATAATTCTTGGTGTTGCAAATTCAGAGTCATGCAGTGTATATACATATCCTTGACCTTAATTAATTATATATATAAATTTATCTTTATACATAATCCAAATATATATTAACATTAAGATTGTGTTGTGTTTCATTTAGATGGAGGTGTATCATTCCTTCAGTCACTCCCCACTTCAACTCAAGATTCAGTAATACGTCAACTGCACTCTTTATCAAGAGATAAAACCTGATGGAGAAACAAAAAAAGCTTTCCAAAGAACACTACTCATGTCCTAATTGTGACTATAGAACTGTAAATGCCAGTTCTTTAAAAATACACCAATATACACATACAGGTGAAAAACCTTACTCATGTCCTCATTGTGATTATAGATCAGCATATATATGTCATTTGAAAAGACATAAATATATGCATACAGGAAAAAAGCCCTACTCATGTCCTCATTGTGACTTTGAAACTGTAGATGCCACTATTTTAAAAAGACATAAATATACACATACAGGTGAAAAACCTTACTCATGTCCTCATTGTGACTATAGAACAACACATCTAGGGTATTTGAAAACACATAAAAATACACATACAGGAGAAAAAACCCTACTCATGTCCTCATTGTGACTATAGAACTGTAGATGCCACTAGTTTAAAATGTCATCAATCAACACATAATGATGAACAACCTTACTCATGTTCTCACTGCGATTATAAAACAACAAATCCTCGACATTTGAAGTCTCATCAATCTGTACATACAGAGAAAAAACTTTATTCATGTACTCACTGTGACTATATAACACCAGATGCCAGTTGTTTAAAAAGACATCAATATACACATACAGGAGAAAAAACCCCACTCCTGCCCTCATTGTGACTATAAAACAGCAAGTGCTAGAGATTTAAAAGTGCATCAATATACACATACAGGAGAAAAACCATACTCCTGTAATCAATGTGATTATAGATCAACAACTTCGGCTTTATTAAAAAGGCATCGATACACACATACAGGTGAAAAGCCTTATTCCTGCAATCAATGTGATTTTAGGACAGCAAATCCCAAAAGTTTTAAAAGGCATCAACATACATATAAAGGTAAAAAACTATACTCCTGCACTCACTGTGAATATAAAACAGCAAAAGCCAATCTTTTGAAAACACATCAAAATATACATACCAAAAAACAAAATTACTCATGCACTCACTGTGATTATACAACAGCAAATGCCAAAGATTTAAAAAGACATCAATATAAACACACGCAAGAAAAACGTTATTCCTGCAATCATTGTTATTATAGATCAACAACTTTAGGTTCATTAAAATTACATCAATATACACATACAGGGGAAAAACCTTACTTATGCTCTCACTGTGACTTTAGAACGATATATGCCGGTGCTTTAAAAAGACATCAATACACTCATACAGGCGAAAAACCTTTCTTATGCAATCAATGTGGCTACAGAACCACAACTGCTGCTAATTTAAAAAGACATCAAAATACACATACACAGTAAAGGCCTCCCAAAGCTCTCTGCATTTATAATTCAATTACATCATCAAATGCATCAATTTAAACTTCCAGTTAGCATGACCCAATTGCATTATATGAACAAATTTCTCAATTGAAAACACTAAAAAAAGGCAATAGATATTTCATAAAATTATTTAAAAGGATTGTACAACAACACAGACATTTCTTACAATTTTCTAATTGACCTATATGCTATTTAGTCAAAATTGTTGTCAGAACTCATGATATCAAGCCAATAATTTGTGACAACATGTATATTATTATTTTGAAAGATATATATTCATTACCAGCAATCCAGCGTGTCGGTGTTGAAAAAAGGCTTAAGATCTAGTAAAGAGAGGAATGAATCAGACTTACCACCTTTTGCAATTAATTGTTTACCCCCAACAAAGGAAGAAAGTATCAATGCAAAAATTCCATCTTGAGCATTGAAAATCAATATAGTTTAACTAAATTAATTCATGTTTAGAAGTTAAAAAGGCTCAACTTTTAAACCAATGGATGATAATATTGGCCCTCATCAAGCACACATACAACAAGAATATCTTGAAATTGAGGGTGTTGAATGTATGGATTGGCCTGTAAAATCATCAGACCTCAATCCAATTAAGCATGTCAGGGATGCTCTTGGAAGGCAGATATCAACTGTCAGTCACATTCCAAAACTTTTAAATTAGTTTAATTCTGTTTTATAAGAGTGGCCACAAAACCCTCCAAATTGATCTACACTTTTGTGGACTGCATAAGCAGACATCTGCATTACTGCCAGGAGTGATGATATCCTTTATTTTTATTTATTAATTGTTTGTCTTTTAACTTTGTCTTATTTTCACATGATTGTATAGATGTGGTTATAAATAAAATTAACAAATTTTTTAAATTTCCTATTTTATCCTTCAATTATTATAGCATATTATTAGCTGAATTAAATGAATTGTATATAAGCTGCTAAAATGTATTTAGGTGCAAGTATCCCAAGTTGGGATTTCGCGTCCAATATGTCAAATAAAATTAAATTAGCTGAAAAAATTACAAATTTCCTATAATAATTTCTGCAATTTTAAAAAATCATATTATTGTTTGGCCTTAAATTTTGTGCACCTTTTCATATAGCATTTATTGATTAGAATGTTTATGTATTCACACTATCAACAAAATATTTATATAGCACTATTTAAAATTATATACACCCATACCTCGCTTTGCGTCGGGGTTACGTTCCAAAAAAACACGACGCAAAGTGAAATTTCTATATAAAACCATTTAA
>CP092886.1:121870333-122271715 GCA_030710605.1 Cordylochernes scorpioides | reverse complement strand
TAGGCTGATAGTTTTTAGTTCAGTTTTAAACACGGAGCTCCCAAATTTGATGGTGACCTTGAGTTTCTGACTTTGGTTTCTGTCCTATATGAGCACACTACTCCCTTTACTCTCATATAAGAATCTAGAGCCATCAGTGTCAATATTTATAAAATTCGTTACAAATTGATTTACTTCTCAAGTGCTAAGGACTTGAGTATATATAAGTTTTCATTTTTCTTGTCATGTTCATTTCCTAGCTCTAGATTAAAAAAAAATTATTTGCGCTTGAGATTTGGTGGGAAGGGATTGTTGGGATTTTGTTTTCCAAAAATGTGTGCATTAGAATTTTTTTTAACATTCTGTTAGAGAGGGTTGCCAATTATTTATCAATTTATTTTTTCAATAAGGATTAAAAAGTTTTTTTTTTTTTCTATGATTTTGCTATTGCTACTTGCCATCGGCGCTCTAAATGGGTTAGATTAGCTTCATGTTCTTCAATAACTCCAGGTGTAGTGTTTCGCGCGCGTAGTCTACAAATTATTTTTTCAGCATTTTGTTGGATTCTTTTGAGTTTTCTTAGGTTGTGTTTGGGGAAGTTTGCATCCAGATTGGAGAAGCATATTCTGATATGGACCAGATCAGTGATCTATAGGTGATTTTAAAGGTTTGGGCATCAGCCTTCCAGTCTTTCCAAGAGATATTCAAGGATTTTTTTTTCTTTTCATTGCTCTGATTGCCATCAAGCTCTGGGGCATGAAGTACGCCACCAACACTGCCTGCACCATCCTGCAGATTGACCAGATCATCATGGCCAAGCCCGCTGGAAGCCCCAAGCCTAAGGCAGGCGGTGGAGACTGGGACGCTGACTAATCTCCAATAAATCTTTGCCACGCCAGATCTTCCACATTGGAATCTATCTCCCCCACTTCCTAATCTCCTTGTCACAAATTCTTGTCATCTCCTCTGGGGCTCACTAGGGCTGAGCTCTTGTTTTTTTTTTTTTTGTGCTGTAATAAGACTGTCATCAATAAACACGGCTCTTTTGTGCACATGATAATCATTTAAAGCATCATGGTAGAGGAAGAAAAAAAGGAGCTTTAAATGCTGCATTATTTGATTTTATATATTTTGGACAGTTTATATTGCTTATATGTTTGTTAAAAGTGAGAGATGCGGCTGTAGTGACTCCTAGGTATCTTGGGTTGTAGCGGCATTTTTTGTATCTCTATCATTTACTTTATTTTTGGAATGAAAGATCTTAGCTGGTTGTTTATTGTGAAAACACTTGTTTCAGATTTATTAGGGTTAATTTTTATTTTGCGTTTGGTAGTGAATCTTGTTTGATTTTTAATTTTATTGGGCAAATTTTATTGTAACATTGGTCTGTGTTGAGGTTATTGTGTGCTGTAATAAGACTGTCATCAATAAACACGGCTCTTTTGTGCACATGATAATCATTTAAAGCATCATGGTAGAGGAAGAAAAAAAGGAGCTTTAAATGCTGCATTATTTGATTTTATGTATTTTGGACAGTTTATTTTGAAGACATACTTTGATTGTTCGACTGTTTAGGAATTCATAAACCCAGTTTTAAATTTTGACCTTTCTGCCAAGTTTAGTCTCAGGAGTTTCTTTCTCCAGATCTTATCGAAACTAGAACTAAAATCAATGAAGGCTGCGATTCGGGATTTAGTTGGGCTTGATTGAAAGTTGTTATGGATGGTTTGGGTCAAATAGAATACTATTTCAGTTGTGGAGTAATGTCCCTTATAGGCCTCTTGGTAATTAGGTACAAATTTTTCTTTGATAATAAAATAAGTAAACCATATAAATAAGATTTTTCTATAAATTTCCCAACTTTTAATGTAAGAATATAGGTCCGTAACTATCCGGAAGGTCTTTAGGTTTATCAGGTTTAGGATTAAAACAACGATAGCAGTTTTTTCAATAATTAGAAAGATTTCCTTTTGCTAAAATGGCATTAATATTCTTAACTGTCAGTTTAAGGTCATATATGGTAGGTATTTTATCATATAGCCGTGAATGTTGTCAGGACCACAGGATTTGTTTATATCTAATTGATATAAAGCATCTGTGCGTTCGTGGAAGGTGACGGGGGATCTTTGAATATTGCCACGTGGAAAATTAGGGAAGACCAATTTCGAGATGAGACAGCAATTTATTTCAGGTAAGAACAAACTATGAGTGGTAAACAAAATATAAGCCACGAGGGAAATATACAGAGTAACAAAATATAAACATAAAAATGACCACTCTGTTAATAAAAATAATAAAATTAATAAACACCTTGTTACATAGCTTCTTCCCTATGGGAGCTGTGACCCACAGCTAGCAATTATTGTAGATACTGACATGGATCTGACGTGCTTCTGCCAAGGATTCCATCGAAGTCTTGGAACTTTGTCCCTAGTACCTTTGCGTCCTGTTTCTTGCGGCGTGAAGAGCGGCTTTGTCGTCGTATCGTCTATAGGGACATCGTCTTCTTTGAGGGAAGTCTTGGCTTTGACACGTCGGTGGAATCCTGGAGCCAGTCTCCGAAAATGTAGATCACAGAACCCATGGCCTCTTGGTCTTTTCGACGATCTTCAGTTTGTCCTCCCTAATTTACCCAGCATCTCCACCAAAATGCAACGTGGAAAATTAGGGAAGACCAACTTCGGGATGAGACAGCAATTTATTTCAGGTAAGAACAAACTATGAGTGGTAAACAAAATATAAGCCACGAGGGAAATTTACAGAGTAGCAAAATATAAACATAAAAATGACCACTCTGTTAATAAAAATAATAAAATTAATAAATACTTTGTTACAATATGAATTTATTATTTATAGAGAGTGCAGAAATTTATATTGTGTGGTCCTTTTTTGCTGTCGTTTTTGTCTCTTCTTGGATTCATTTATAAGTTACTAATCTCTTCATAGTGTTTTTTAAATTAATTTGAAATATAAAATGTGTTTGAATATAGAGATTTAGTAATATACACTGCCTGACCCTGAATTTGCAGCACCAAAAAATACTGGGTAGAAAAATTTGCAATTTTAAGTGTAAAGTAGGCTTGCCTTTTATGTAAATGATTAAAATTACGCAGCTATTCAGCGAATGTTGATTGGGATATAAGAGAAGGAACTAGAAAATTCGACAATATTCGCACCTCTCTGCCTGACAGGGAAAGCATTAGAAAAAATTGTCTTTTGACTCAGACAAAATATTTATTAATAGAGAATACCAGGCTAATGCTAACCGAAGCAGTTACAGCAGACAGACGATTTCACTAGAGGTAAGGTGATTGAACTCAGAAGTACCGATTGGTCCGTACGTCATATTTATAAGGACAGACACCTCGACGCATCCAAAGTTCACCGTCTATGGCGAAGATGGCTGGAACAAGGAAATGTCGCAATTTTAAGGGGTGCTGTGCGATCAGAGTGACGTCAGCACGCGTGGTCCGACGCATCAGCCGGATGGAATTGGCGGCCCCACATTCCACTTCTGTTGCCATTTTGAAGGATGTGCAGGACACCAATGGATAGTGTGTGTGGGCTACCTAGACCGAAGTCTGTACGCCGGGGAGGTGCAGGACATCATAGGATGGAATGGCTACCTACGCTAGTATTGCTCGAACGCCTGGGATGGATGTAAAGGACATCGTAGAATGGAATGGCTACCTAAGCTAGTATTGCTTGAACGCCTGCAGCCGAAGCTGCATCCCTACCATCCAGTTTTCCAGCCAGTTAGGAACCGGTGCATTCTCCATGCACCGAGCGGCCATTTGGTTAGGAATCTCGCGCCCGCCTTTATGGTCTAGATCAATGGGGTCGACCAATCAGCCCACAGGCGTCTACGAGAGTTTCGTGGCCAGGTTTCTGTCAGAGCCCTCTCGCTTGGACTTGGTTAAACCCGTCCTACGCTCCAATAGAACTCCCCCTGTTTGGCCCTCATACCCTTAGTTTCCAGTACTCTCTGAATCTGCCGACGAATCAAGGACCTCTGAGGTACGAGGTTGACACGGGAAACCGTGCGAAAGCGGGGGGAGGGGGTGCTACTACTGTGTGTACTTCTTGGATTTACATGACGCGCTCGAAAAGGAGGTTCCCAATCGCGCACATACAGAGCGAAGACCCAAGAGTTTCAAGACTCATGGCGAACCCGCGTCAGTGAATCCATTGGCGCGAGGACCGCCACGCGAAGTCGCCTCTACACTCCCTCATCCCCAAGGGTGAGGGGCCCCTGCCTTTTCCCAACCAACAGGCCAGTACTGAGGCAGGATCTTCTTTTCCCGCGGATGTGAAGGACATCCTAGGAGTAGTGGCCACCCAGACCTCGAAGGTCCACAAGCCTGCATGCGAAGCATGCACCTATGCTGCTAATATGGCCACCGTACCAGAAGGAATGATGCATTCTCCATGCACCGAGCGGCCATTGTTTGGCTCCTCACGCCCGCCATTATGGTCTGGCTCCATGGGGATGACCAATCAACCTACAGGCGTCTCCGAGAGTTTATGGCAAAGTTGCTGACCGAGCCCTCCCGTTCGGACTTGGCTTAACCTGTCCTACGCTCCAATAGGACTCCCCGCCCCTTTGTCCCTCGTACCCTTTGTTCACAGTACTCCCTGAATCTGCCGACGATTCAAGGACCTCAGAGGCTCTGAGGTTTACGCGGGGAACCAACGCGAAGGCGGGGGGTGGTACTGCTGTGTGCACCCCTTGGTTTTTCATGGTGCCCACGGCAAGGACGCTCCCAATGGCGCACACACAGAGCGAAGACCCAAGAGTTTCAAGACACGTGCGCCTCGCGTCAGCCAACCAAGGGCAGATGGCCAGCTTACAGCTTCACTGGCCATCAGCCAGTGGCACCCCGACGCAAGGACGTACACGCAGAGTCGCCTCTCCACTCCCCTATCCTCAAGGGTGAGTGAGGGGTGGGCATTCTTCTTTCCCCACGGATTTGAAGGACATCCTTGGAACAGTGGCCACCAAGACCTTTCGGTCCATAAACCGGCATGCGATAGCATACCCATTGCTGTATCTAGGTCACCTAACCAAAAGGAATGATGCATCCTCCATACACCGAGCGGCCATTGTTTGGCCCTTCGCGCCCGCCATTATGGTCTGGCTCCATGGGGTCGACCAATCATACCCACAGGCATCTCCGAAAGTTAATGGCAAGGTTGCTGACCGAGCCCTCTCGTTCGGACTTAGTTAAACCCGTCCTACGCTCCAATAGGACTCCCCCCCCCCTTTGGCCCTCGAACCCTTTGTTCGCAGTACTCCCTGATTCTGCCGACGAATCAAGGACCTCTGAGGTTCTGAGGTTTACACAGGGAACCAACGCGAAGGCGGGAGGGTGGTACTACTGTGTGCACCCCTTGGTTTTTCATGGGGCGCACGGCAAGGACGCTCCCAATGGCGCACACACAGAGCGAAGACCCAAGAGTTTCAAGACTCGTGCGCCTCGCGCCAGCTAACCAAGGGCCGATGGCCAGCTTACAGCTTCACTGGGGATCAGCCAGTGGCACTCCGACGCAAGGACAAACACGCAGAGTCGCCTTTCCACTCCCCTATCCTCAAGGGTGAGTGAGGGGTGGGCGTCCCTGCCCTTTTCCCAGCCCTAAGGCTGGTGCCAAGACAGGGCTTCTTTCCCCGTGGATGTGAAGGACATCCTTGGATGTAATTGCTACCCAGACCTCGAAGGTCCATAATTGTCCATAATTCTCCCATTTAAGACGAGTAATCCTTTCAATATATTATAATACGAATAGAATCAAATTCTCCCATATCGATCAGAACCATTATACGCAGATTGGTCGTCGGCGGCCTACACTCATGACGCCTGTTAAGAAGACCTCCATTGACCCGACCGCACAGACACCTCCGTTTCAAATTTTGTCTGGATAAAGTTACATGTAAAGCGTAATGGCACAGAGTAGTGTTCACTGTGGGGAGAGAATCTCACTTATAATGAATCTTGAATGAGTGTTTGGCGCTATCTTGGTAACAGGTCCAATCTGGCCGCATTTATGGAAAGCCGCACCTCACGACAATGCGGAATTATGGCTGGGGAGCCATAGCCTACGATAGAAGATCACTTTTGATTTGTATTAGGGGCTATGACGGCACAACGATACGTGGATGGCGTGCTATGATCGGTGACTCTACCCTTCCTCTCTTCAGGGGTACCAAATACCATTTTCCATCAGAACAACGCTCGACCTCACACAACACGCATCAGCCAACATGCCTTACATGAAACCTCGATGCTTCCATGGCAACCAGTCTCTCCTGATCTCATCTATAGAAAACGTCTGGAAGCTAATTGGATGTCATTTACTTGCGATGACTCAACCGCGTTCAGCAGATGATGAACTGTGGGTAATGGTTGACAGGGAATGATCAGCTAATTCTCAGGACAATATCCACGCGCTCATTGAGTCATTAACAAAAGGTATTGCTGCCTCCATAGCCGCCCGCGGTGGTCCCACAACATATTGAGTGAACGACGATGTTGCTCAGTGTATAGGTGTATTCTTTTCTAGTAAATATCATTTATTGCTACTTACTGTGGTACTCTCTTAATGCAGATTTTCAGAACTCTTGTCCACTAATTCTTGGCGTTGTAAATTCAGTTTCACGTAGTGAACTATAGTTTTCTATCTGTAATGGATGGATTTAGGTTGGAGAATTGGTTTTGCTAATATTTTCTTTAAAGGATACAGTATTCGTTCTTTATATAGGCATTGATTTTTATTATATTTCAATCTATAATTGATCGAATCAGATGTTTTTGAGTGTATTGTATAAATGGTTTATTTTTTGTAATGTGTGTGTGTGTGTGTCGTGGAGTTGATGTTCCATTATATTATGGTGTGGAATAATATTTTTCTATTACCTTCAGGTAGGGTTCTTTTACGATATGAGATTGATACAAGTATAATAAAATCTTGATTGAGATATTTTGTTTATTTTGTTCATTTAGGATTTTTAGATGATTTATTTATAAAGTTTCCAATTCGCATTTTAAAAAAATAAAATCCAAGGTTTTTTTCATTTGTGTGATTGCCTGTGAACTTTAATTAAAGTTTATTAGATTAGATTGGTGGTCACTTCCAACACATGGTTCAAGATGCTCCAGGCAGAGTGCTTCCCCAAAATCCAGTGTAACAGCGGTGATGTCCAAAACATTTGTTAAACCATAGGAACGGGATAGATAATTGGGTCTCCAGTATTTAGGACAATCAAATTTGTCTCATTAAAGAAATTGTAAATAAATTATCTTTATTTATTATCTTCATGAGATCCCACAACTGGAATTTGCCTTCGAAGTCTCCAAGAATTATCAAAGAGGCATGGCAGACCGATGAAGCGCAGTTGGGAGGCCCGGAGCTCTTATTCCAAGCTGTAAAAGGCGGAATGCAGGTCAGTGGAGTTAAATTACAGTGATGACTTATTTTTGAAAACCAGGGCCACCTCGTTGGACACGCGCGCGATATTCTAAGAATAACTGTCCCCCCGAGCAGCATACGTCTGATATTTCGGCACGGAGGCTGGCAATTGGCGATACAGACGACCAAGAAGAATCACGCTGACAATTCTGTATTCAGATGTAGATAAATATATTGATCGGTGACTGATAAGGCCCGGACTACTGTGCGCTTTTTGTGGACGAAGCTAGTGATGTTTCTCCTTGGGGATTTCAGAATCCGAAGAGAACTAGATAAGAAGTCTTTAACGAGCTCTAAGGGCACAATATTCCAAGATCCTCACTCGAAGAGAAATCTAGCGATGAAGCGATCAATGTCCTCAAGAGTGATGCTCTTTGTTACTTCCTCCTGGAACCCGGCGATATCCTCCTGGTTGCAGGTAAGCTGTCAAAGCGCTTTATGAATGTGTTCAAAATGATAAGCCATAGGTCCTCCCTAAATGTGTCGAAGAAGAAACTGGTGGACTTTGTGGGTAAAATATTCATCTTCAACACGAATATTTAAAATATACTTACTGTCTTCAACAAGATCTCGCTTCAGCTTTCACCATGCTCTCAATAGAACTTTAGGAGGGATATCTAAAGAGATGCTTCGTCAAGAAGCGCCTATACTTTCTTAACGACTCGTGCTGTTCGAGGAAGCAGATGTTATAGAGCGTGATATAAGATCTTCCAATTGGAGAAGGATGTCATGGTGGTATAACCAGCGGTATTTGAGGGTATAGTAGCGGATGACGCGTCCTAAAAGCCTTGATAGTAATAGGAGTCATACAAACAAGCAGTGTCTTCCCTGATTCCATAACTGGTAATCTTGGTAAGCAGGTGTGTAGCATCAAAGATGGTTGTGGTGTCGACGAGGGCGGTCCTGTGGAAGAGCTCTGCAAAGGCTTCCACTGCTCCGACCCTATGTCGCATGTAAGGTACCAGACTTATACTCTACACGGTAATGAGCAGGTTGTACAGGCTCACAGACTGTTCAGGGCTCGTGGTGCTGATGAGAATCTTAATGTTGAGAATATAGGTAAGGAATAGCACAATCTCATCTTTATTTAGGCCTGCTGTTTCAAATTCCTTAAGGTGTTGTCAAAGAATCTCTGAAGGAAATAATACAGGTGAGGCCTTGCTTTTGACTTTTCTTCCTTGAAATTTCTAAGGAATCTTGCTCTTGGCAGTCTAAGGAATACTTTTCATCCCTAAACGCTGAAGTAGGAAGAGGCAGGATGAAGATGAATATTAGCTTCTTCGGCCCAGGCCTCACCATGGCATGAGTTGGGATCTGGTGTTGTCGCCGCGCTCCAAATGTCATCAGTATAGTAAAAGGAATAATTCGGTCAAAGTAACTTCCTGGGTTGAGTTCACTTAGGAAAATACAGAAAGATTGCCCCTGATGAAGTTCAGACTGGGAAGGAAGCGGCCCCAGACCGAGAAGACGATGAGAGCGGCGAAGTACCTTGCTGAGAGGCAGGCTGCTGAAATAGTCGCATCTTAATCCTTTCTTTAGGCAGGCAGCTTGTCGATGTCCTTAGCGGTGGCAACTGCTGCACTTTACACCATGCTATGGCATGGCAGTCTAACTCTTGGGTTAATGTGTACTTCTTCTGTTAATTGTACTTCATTACCTTTTTCATTAAAATAAAAGCCTCGCTGTTGTCTGTCGTCCAGGAGCATCCCTTGCAGGTCATAACCTCAAACTACAAAGATACAACCCAGCAGTATATGGTTGCAGCGATGCCCTCCTGCTCAAATGTTTTAGTGTAGGAATAATAATAAAACAACTTTAGCTCCTAATATTATTCAATATTTATTCAAATGTGTGTGTGTGAATATAAAAAAATAAAACTACAGTCGACTCTCGATAATTTTAATTTCTCGATAATTTGAAATTGTTTCCTGGTCCCTTGAAAAACACTCGAGAGGTTAAATAAAATCAATATTAATTGGTCCCCTCGATAATTTTAAGTTGAAGGAATAGTATCTTGCCACAAATGAATATTTGTGAATAACTGTATAAATATTTAAAATAATAAATCACGAATTTTGATCAAACTATTATTTACTTGATTTTATTAATTTGTAAGATTCTATCTGAAAATTAAAATATGAGGGAAAATGTTGCCAGCGAATTTCTCAAGCCAGACCAGCCCGCTAACTAACTAAACAAAGTTAGAGCTCAATTTCCCAGGCTGAGCGGAGAAGAGTCATCAGTGTTATATTTCAACTGGGGAACTAGCAGCAGTAGTGAAAGGATTCAATTTTTATAGCAGGTGGACTATAGTGGCTTCTTATATCTACAGACAAAATCTTCGAGGCAACTGCCATCGCGTTCCGCACTCAAAGGTGAGTTCTTTTAATGTAATGATTTGTGTTATTAAAATAAATTCAAGAAAGAACAAGTGTCTTTCCATAAGTAAAAAAAAAGTGTGTGATTCAAATTGTGGAGGATGGATAATTAAAAAAATACGTCGCTAAACTGTTTGGCCTTTTACCATCGACATTGTCGAATATTTCGAAAAACAAAGATCGCATTACCTCACAATGCGAATATAAAAAGGTCACGCCAGGGTGAATTTCCCAAACTCTTGTTTGAGAGAGGTCAAAACCCGAAAGCTCCCAATAAATGTATTACTTCAAAAACTTGCGGTAAGTGACTTATTTAATATTATATCAACATAAAATGTATATCCCGAAACTGCCAAAACTTCAAACTCTTGTTTGATTGATTTTTCACCTTCCTTCTCTCTTGGTTGTTTAAACTCTTGTTATTTTGAAATCTTGATAAATTGAGTATTTTATCTGGTCCTTTGAGTTTCAAATTATCGAGAGTCTGCTGTATTTTGAAAAATTTACAAGATGGTTGATGACTTTAGAAGTTTTTTTATTGAAGTTAATATTATTCCACAATATATATTGTTGCACCAGGTTGCGGCTTGGCAGACTCTTCAGCCTTGATTCTCTCCTGTGCTGGGTCTTGTATCTTACCAGAGCGTGTTTCAACCATCCTACAAATTATAAAAGGGAATAATGAGATAAGTCTACTTTATGTAGCCACCAGAATCATTTATTTATTTTCTCACATCAAAGAGAGCAGTGAAGTCACAGTGTACCTAAATACAAATGATGATAATCTAAAAATAATCTGTTTTAAATAAATATCATAGAATATAAAAATAAATAAATATTAATTTAAATTTCAAATATATTAAAAAATATATAATAAATTACGCCATTAATCATGATGTAACACCTCCCCCATAGGGTTTGAGTCTTGAGACATGGACAATCAATGGGTCTTGGCCAGGATTATCTTTCGGCTCAATTAAGTAATTTACGTTAGACAGCTTCTTAATATTCGATAAGGGCCAAAATATTTTCTCAATAGTTTTTCGCATTTCCGATTTTCCTGACTGGTGTCCAAACTGCCACTATAATGTCCTGGTTTATAGATTTTCTCATTGTGTTTTTGTCATAGTTTCTTTTCATTCTTTCCTGAGTCTTCTCTGTGTTGTTAATGACTACCTGTCTCGTCCTTGCTATTTTATCTAAGTAGTTTTCTATATATTCGTCGTAATCGTCCATGTTACTGTCCGTTGGGATATTCTCGTCGTCTAAGAGGGACATGGGTTCCCTTCCAAACAACAGGAAAAATGGAGAGTAGCCTGTGGTTTCTTGAATCGTGGTATTATACGCGTGGGTGATAAAAGGGAGGATTTCATCCCAGTTCTTTTGGTCTGTGTTCACATACATGCTGATCATATTGATTAAAGTTCTATTTAGCCGTTTCCGTTAGTCCGTTAGTCTGGGGGTGGTAGCTCGTTGTGAAGCAGTGTTTCACTTTGCACATTTTCATTACCTCCTTCATCAAATTGCTAGTGAATTGTGAACCTCTATCGCTAATAGAAATTTTGGGGCCCCGTGACGTAAAATAATATGTTCGATTAAAAATGTAGAGACTTCTTTCACGGTTGCTTCTGATACTGCCTTTGTTTTCAGCATACTTGGTATAATAATCAGTCAACACAATATCCACTTCCTTCTTCTTTTCGTTGATGGCAAGGGGCCAACAAAGTCAATTCCGATTCTTTCAAAAGGGTAGTTAGCTGGGGGAATAGGTTGTAGAAGTCCAGAAGGCAAGTGATTTGAACCTTTCCGACTTTGGCAAAGATGGCACGTCTTTACAAATTCTGAAACATCTTTCAACATGGAAGGCCAATAGTATTTATTCTTCAATCGGTAAGTGGTTCTGGCGACGCCCAGATGGCCATTCAGCATATGGTTGTGGTATTCACTCATGACTTCCTTCCTTCTCTTCTTTGGCACTACCAGCAACCATGCCCTACCTTCAGGATTTGGATTTTTCTTGTAGAGACACCCATTTTCTTCTTTGAAGTTCTGTGTAATTGAACGCTTGTTTCCACTAAGGGTTCTCCTTAATATTCTCAATAAAATCATCCTTTTCGTCTATTATTTGATTCAGAAATAGTCTTTCATAATCTTCGTCCATTCGTTTTCAGGTAAGGGTCCTCTAGATAGACCATCAGCGTCCAGATGTTTTTTACCGATTTATGTATGATTTCGAAATTATATTCCTGAATCTTCAGTGCCCATCGTGCTAATCGGGCCGGTCGGATCTTTCAGATTCTTAAGCCAGCATAGTGCGTGATGTCAGTTACGATTTTGAAGTGCCTTCCATATAGGTAGGGTCGTAACTTGGACATTGACCACACAACAGCTAGACGTTCTTTTTCGGTAGTCGAATAATTTTGCTCAGGTTTGCTCAGTGTTCGACTTAAATATGAGATAACTTTTTCTTTATCGACGAACTTTTGGACTAATGTTGCACCCAGGCCGATGTTAGATGCGTCAGTATGAATGTAAATAATTGCATTCGGGTCAAAGTGCCCTAAGATTGGAGGATTATCAATGCTACTTTAAGGTTTGAAATGCTTTCTCTTGATTTTCTGTCCAGGTAAAAGGTACATTCTTTTTTATAAGACTGGTTAATGGATCGGCAATATTTGAAAAACCCTTTGATAAATTTTCTATAATATGAGCACATTCCTAAAAATGATTGAACTTCTTTTATCTTTTGGGCCGAGGAAAATCTCTAATAGCCTTGATATTATGCTCCGCTGGTTTTATACCATGTTGATTAGTTATATGGCCAAGAATCTCCAGTTCTTCGAAAGCAAATTGGCATTTTTTGTTGTTCAATTTTAAATTAGCCTCGCGAAAACATTTTAAAACAGCTTCTATTCTTTTGAGATGTGTTGAAAAAATCCGAGCTATAAATGATTACGTCATCTAGATAACATAAGCAAATTTGCCATCTAAGATACCAAGCATATTTTCCATGTTCATCTCAAATGTAGCAGGGGCATTGCATAGACCAAAGGGCATTACGTTGAACTCATATAGGCCATGTGCTGTAGTGAAGGCTGTCTTTTCTTTATCTTTCTCCTCAACCTCTACTTGCCAATATCCTGATTTAAGGTCAATTGCTGAAAAGTATTTGGATCCTTGAAGTGTATCCAATACTTCATCAATTCTGGGAATTGGGTAAACATCCTTCACTGTTACATCATTCAATTTTCTGTAGTCAACGCAAATCTGTACTTACCATCTCGCTTCTTGACCAAGATTACAGGGAAGGACCGATGGACTCGAGGATGGTCTAATTATGCCGTCTCTGAGCATTTCATCAATTTGTTCTTTATGATTCTCGCTCTTTCGCGCTCACCCTATACGGCTTTGTGTTTGATCGGTTTCGCGCCTTCTGTATCGATCCGATGTTTCGCTAAGTTGGATCTTCCTAATCCCGACGAAAACAAATCCTCGTACCTTTCCAAAACTTGTTTCAATTGCTCCTTTTCCGTATATGCTAAATTTTTGTTTATCTGAAATTGGGGTTCTTCATGCTCTTTTTGTTCACTTTCTTCCATAAGATTCACTTCGGCTGGCTGGCTTCCAAAGCACAATGTTTGGTTTTTTTAATATTTTTAATGGTCGAGGGTAAGGGTTTGTTATCCAGATATATGTTTCCTTAATCACAACATTTATTAAGCTTCTCGCTAGTCGAAGTCCATTTGTTTGAAACATTTTATGGTTCTCCTCGATGATGTATTCGCCATCCTCTGCTTCTACAAATGCATTAATCAATTTAATAGAAAGTTCTGGTATAATGGCATCCTTTGCACTTTTATTTTCTTCTGTTGATATTTGATTACGTCACGATTTTCTGTCAAGTCATATTTGATTATTTCACGCTGACAATCAATTTTTGCGTTCATTTTCTTAAGAAAATCACGTCCAAGTATAAATATTCGCAAATGTGTTCTCATTATCACAAATTGATGTGTAATTGTTTTGTCATCAAATTTTATATTTAAATAATATTTCCTACGATATCTAATTCTTTGCCATCGGGTCCCGGAGCACATTTTATCAGGATTTATTATTTCAAGACCTGTGTTAAGAGCTGTACAAAGGTCGACCACTGAAAGATCGGCGCCTGTATCAATCAAAGCTTCGCAGATACCGATTCTATCCACGTTAATGTTCATTCTATATTTGGGGTCTAACTTTTTAATTCCATTTATGGTCGACTTGCTTTGATGACGGACTCAGGCGCGATGTTTAGTTTAAATCTTCTAATGCAGCATATCTATTCCTTGTAGGGATACTCGAGTACGGGCTATTACTTACGTCAGAGTAGAGCAGAGTCTCGACTTCTGAGTTCCATTATCCATTCGGATTTCTTCTTCGACCTTGTCTTGTGTAACTATGGGGTCCTCTTCCACAATTCTTACAAACCTGACTCTGCAATACGCGCTACGTGTCCTGGCTTGTTACACTTGAAACATATTGGTCTCCCGTCTTCTGTCCTATTCCTATTTGAATTTGGATTCTTATTGTATGTTTTACTTGGGTAGACTGGTTTTGGCTCAGGATTGGGAGTGTAAGATCGTCTAGGGGGCAGAGGCTTGTTCTGGTAATACCTCGGAGTGGGGGCCTGGGGCTTGGAGGTGTTCTGGTAGTACCTCGGAGCGGGGGCCTGGGCTTGGAGGTGTTCTGATATGGTCTTCAGAACGACGTAGCATTCTTCATTGCTCTTGATGATGGGACGAGGAGAGCGTGGTCCATTATAAAGAGCTTTTGATTTTTCTGCACGTTCTTGGTAATTCTTTTCGAACAAATCCAGCTTTTTACAAATTTCTAGAAGTTCATTGGTATTTTTAGGAGGGTTTAGGTGAAGTGAAAAGAGTATTCTTTCTTATAACCCCTCCAATAACCCAGTTTATTTTAGTCTCTTCTTCCATTTGGGGGTCGACCTTGTTGCACAGTACAAAGGATATCCTCTGCGAACCTGATTGCAGGTTCATTCCACTGTTGTATCCTGTTTAATCTCATCCTCATTTCTTCTTTGTTGGCGTCTGAGGCAAAATCCTCAATTAGGCGGCTCTTGAAATTTTCCCAGCTGGTGAAACTTACTTTGTGTAGGTTCAGCCAGGTTTTGGCGCTACCAATCATATTCATGGCAGCATAACGGGAGATAATGTAGTCTGCCCAATGGTACAGGAAGCCAATTTCTTCAAGAGATTCAATCCATGGGCGAGGGTCTTCTGTTCCATCATACTTGGGGATGTCGATGTTGGGATTCAGGACAACTGTTCGGAACTAGCATCTCTACCAATTGTTGCACCAGGGTTGCGGCTTGGCAGACTCTTCAGCCTTGATTCTCTCCTGTGCTGGGTCTTGTATCTTACCAGAGCGTGTTTCAACCATCCTACAAATTTATAAAAGGAGAATAATGAGATAAGTCTACTTTATGTAGCCACCAGAATCATTTATTTATTTTCTCACATCAAAGAGAGCAGTGAAGTCACAGTGTACCTAAATAGAAATGATGATAATCTAAAAATAATCTGTTTTAAATAAATATCATAGAATATAAAAATAAATAAATATATAATTTAAATTTCAAATATATTAAAAATAATATAATAAATACGCCATTAATCATGATGTAACAATATATATATTTCCAAAGTACTTATTGCATTAATTTATTAAAGTCCTTACAAGTTTTTTTATAATTAAGAATATATATATATTGTCGCGCGTGATCCCTCCGGTTCTTTGCGACGATGCGTTCTTCCCTCGTGGTTCACCTACTTAGGCTCCCGCTGCTCTTCCTGCGGTTTTCCCGCAGGCCACACCAAAGACGTCCTGAGCTCCACCTCTCCAGTGGAAACTCCCTTCTTCTGGCAGTATCTCTCAGCCTTACCACTGGTGGGGGGGACACGAGAGACTTACCAGAAGAGTAGCAGCAGCAGCCCGGCGATGATGGCAACGGCGAGAGTAACGACAGGAGGCGGCACGGAGACTTGAAGCACTTCTTTTATTGTCATCTATTACTAATTACATACAATAACTTGAATAATAAACAACTGGTATTTACATTACGCCACCCCCAGGGGCCAATATGAAAAGGTATTTACAGCCAGGAGAGGTGGCCTCCCAGGAAACGGGATCACAGCAGGCGCGACTCCCGCATCAGTTGCGGATGCAAAACAGGCGAACGCGCCATCTACTGGCGGAGGTTGCAAGTGCTCTTCTCGTAACAATATATATATATATCTTATATATAAATGAATGTATGTCTGTTTGTCCTTTATGCCTGACCAAACCACTCATTGGATCGCCATGAAACTTTGGGAAGTTATTTAGTATAGTACTGGGAAGGTTTCTAGCAAATAAAATTTTTGAAATAACTTTTCGCCTTGATATAATCAAGATAAATATTCTAATTTATCTGTTATAATTCAACAATCTGCTCTAAATATTATCATGATGATACGATGATTTTGTAATGTAGAAAATTAGGAAAGACAAAATTCAGGATGACATGGCAATTTATTTGAGACAAGAAAAATGATACAATTCAAAGGCAAGATACTATTCCTTTAACTTCCAATTACCGAGGGAACCAATTATATTGATTTTATTCAACTTATCGAGAATTTTTCAAGGGACGGGGAAAAAATGTTCACTTTATGGAGAGATTCGTTAAACAAAACCTTTACTCGGGTAAAACCCGGGCGAAGCCGGGAATATCCATTTCGTAGCTTAACCGTCTATCCAAGAGGCAGTCTTTTATTAAAGGTCTATTAGAGATTCTTTAATAGCAATTAGAATCTTCAATGAGAGACCACCAACAGGAGAAACAAGTTGATTCATGTTTTTAGGTGGTCTTTCTTAAGAGACTCTATTTACATATATTAAAATTGAGAAAAAATTAAAATATTTTATCAAGATAAATATTCTATTTATCTATATATATAAAAATGAATGTATGTTGTGGTCAGGTTTGTTTGAATATCCATTTCGTAGCTTAACCGTCTATCCAAGAGGCAGTCTTTTATTAAAGGTCTATTAGAGATTCTTTAATAGCAATTAGAATCTTCAATGAGAGACCACCAACAGGAGAAACAAGTTGATTCATGTTTTTAGGTGGTCTTTCTTAAGAGACTCTATTTACATATATTAAAATATGAAAAAATTAAAATATTTTATCAAGATAAATATTCTAATTTATCTATATATATAAAAATGAATGTATGTGTGTTTGTTTGTTTGTTTGTTTGTCCTTATGCCTGACCAAACCACTCATTGGATCGCCATGAAACTTTGGGAAGTTATTTAGTATAGTACTGGGAAGGTTTCTAGCAAATAAAATTTTTGAAATAACTTTCGCCTAGAAATAATCAAGATAAATATTCTAATTTATCTGTTATAATTCAACAATCTGCTCTAAATATTATCATGATGATATGATGATTTTGTAATGTAGAAAATTAGGAAAGACAAAATTCAGGATGACACGGCAATTTATTTGAGACAAGAATAATGATACAATTCAAAGGCAAGATACTATTCCTTTAACTTCCAATTACCGAGGGAACCAATTAATATTGATTTTATTCAACTTATCGAGTATTTTTCAAGGGACCGGGAAAAAATGTTAACTTTATCGAGAGATTCGTTAGACAAACCTTTACTCAGGTAAAACCCGGGCGAAGCCGGGCGGGTCCGCTAGTATATATATATATATATTATATATATATAATATGATCGTGCAACTGAAGGTTACCCTTGGCTTGCGCTATCTATTGGTATAATATTAACTAATAGTTGATTTTTAATTTGTTCCAGAATATTGGCTCAAAAGTAAACTAATTAAGATTTCAGGCTCTTTGGTTCTCTGAATGGTGCAGACTATACCTTAATGTCAAAAAATAATAATAATAAATAAATAATAATTAAAGCAGCATCTTAAAACAATCTAGGAATAGGTATTTTCAGAATGCCTCTTGGGCCAGCTTTTTTGGTCATTTAGTTACTGCTTGTACCACCACGCCTACAAGGTCTAACAGTGTACCTAGTTTGTTTTCCTTGAATCAACAAAAAAAAAAAGGGGTATTCACACATCAATTTAATTATCAGTCAATCAAAATCAATTATGAGTTGATTCTGAAAAATATTATAAAATATTTTCAAAGACGATAATATTCTAATATTTAGTTTTATACTTAAATTTTTAAAGTTGAAATATCCAAAATTTAAATCAATAAATACTATTTCAGTGACTTTTCAGTAAACAACATTATTCATTAAAATATCAAAACAACAATAGTCGTTTCGATAAGGAAAAAAAAAAACACCATTAAAAAATTATTATACTGATAAATATATAAAAATGGACAAATACATAAGAGACGTCGCTGCCAATATTGTAAGTGATGTACAATTTAGAGGTATTGCATAATATTCACATATTTGGATATTTGAAAAAATATTTAAATTTAATTACGAGAGAAAAAAAATTACGAATTTGATTATTCCCTGAGAGCAGAAAAGCGTTTTAAAATATTAATTTTTAAAATAAATGCATTGAAATATGTAAATAATGTAAGTGTAAGTAATGTCATAATAATGTTTACAATTATATTATTTATATTTATCACAATTTTCTTTCAAACTTGAAATAGGATTCTCTAGATATTTTAAAAGTTTATTTTAATATATAATTATAGAATCTGTATAGGCCAAAACATCAAGAATTGAATGGAAATCCAAGTTGAATCTTACAAAATTACAATAATGTTAAAAAAGTCATATATATAATATTTCAAAAACCTGAATTAAAATAGTATAATTATATATATCTTTAAATAAATATAATGTTTCTTACACTTTTGCAGAATATATTAACATTTTTATTTTCTGTCTTTCACTCCAAACAACAAAAATTTAAATTATAACTATAATAATATAAAACGAAAATGTGCAATATACCGCGAATGTTTCTTTTATAAAAATCGAAATCTATTTAAGAGAGAAATAGCGACCATTTCTAACTCTTTTGAATGAAGTATGAGAGGGTGAAAAATATGAAGAGTAATGGCGAACGGAAAATAAGTGTCCAGGGGCGGGAACTTTTACTTTTATTTTTCCGTTCGCCATTACTCTTCATATTTTTCACCTTCATACTTCATTCAAAAGAGTTTAGAAATGGTCGCTATTTCTCTCTTAAATAGATTTTGATTTTTATAAAAGAAACATTCGCGGTATATTGCAATTTTTCGTTTTACAATCATCAGCCGCGTTATATTGTATTTTAAAAATATAATAATATATTTGGTAAATTTGATTTTAATATGTTGACATTTCTTTAACACTTAAGACGGCTATACAGGCCTCATAGTTCACAAGAGCATGGTAAATTAGACACCTTTATAAAAGAAAAATTATTATATATTTATTGTTTATAAATTTATAAACACAATATATATATCAAAAATAAATAATTTATTAATTTTTTTTTTTTAAATATCACCATCAGATCTTTTTCTCCAAAGAAATAAAACCTAATCTGTCCAAATATAAATTAATTGTGTGTGACGTTTTGGTAACAGAGTTGTTACCGAAACCTCACACTTTTAATTTATTTGGATTGTCTTATTTCCTTGTAGCTATAATCTATAATCCAAATTGTACTTTATCGCATCTTTTCTCCTTTTTTTTTCACTTTTCACATACACACATTATATGTGAAAAAATAATTGTAAAAAAAGGAAAAAAATTAAAAATGGTCATATTGACAATGAAAACTGCCCTTTGTAGAGAGGTGTTATTTTTAAATTCTATATACAGTAAAACCCCGCTAAGACGAACCATGGATATAACGAACCTTCCCTTATAACGAACCCATCGAAAATCCCAATTCCATCCCATTAATATTACCATCGTTATAACGAACTTTTCACTTTTCAAGCTAGCGAACTATCGCTATAACGAACCCAATTTTGGTCCCAAAATATTAAATTCTATCAAAAATACCATGCTTATAACGAACTTTTAATTTTAGTTCTAAAATTCCAAAATTATAATTTTCAAATCTAATTAAAATTTTGTGTGAGCTCTAGCTCACAGATCGCAAATCAAAACAAAGAATTTAGCGACATTGGGTGTTTTTATTCACATTCTATTTTTATACTGCGCACTTTTATAAATTTTTCATGCCTTTTTGAAAACTAAATTTCTTAACTATACATTAGGAAAATTCCTTAAACATGGATAAATTTTTAAAACCAGTTTTAAAAGATAATGGAAATGCCAAAGAAAAAGTCGCTCGTACCAAGATATCACTTGAAAAGAAATTATCCATCATAAAAGCTATTGAAAGTGGTACATCGCAAGCGGAACTTCGGAAGAAAATGAAAATGAGCAAAAGTAGCATTTCTACGATATGGGGCAAAAGAAGACTAAAAAAAAAAAATGTTACAAAAAGGAATCAATCCCAACTATTGCCGCTATCGTCAGTGTCATTATCCACTTTTAGAAGAAGCCTTGTATACGTGGTTAGTACAAGCTAGGCTAAAAAACATCCCACTAAATGGACTCATTTTACAACAAAAGGCCATTTATTATGCCATGGGTATGAAATATGATGAATTTGAAGCCAGTAATGGCTGGCTTGATAGATTTAAGGCCAGAAGAAATATTATTTTTAGAAAAATTTGTGGAGAGGAAGGGCAGTGAACCCATTGGTGGTAGAAGATTGGAAAGAGAAAATTCCTTCTTTTTTGGACAAGTATTCTCCCTCCAATATTTATAATATTGATGAATCAGGATTATTTTATAAATGTTTGCCTGACAAGACACTCACCTTCAAAGGAGACACTTGTTCTGGGACAAAGAGGTCCAAGGAGAGAATTACCTTTTTGGCTGGGACTAATATGGATGGCTCAGATAAGCTTCCTCTCCTGGTTATAGGGAAATATGCCAAGCCACGATGTTTTAGAAAAGAAAAAAATCTCTCCACCCATTATGAGGCAAATAAAACAGCTTGGATGACAGCTGTAATTTTCAAAAAATATCTTCACTATTTAGATGAATATTTTGGCAGTGAAAATAAAAAGGTGCTGCTCATCCTGGACAACTGTCCAGCACACCACCTTCCTGAAAAATTGGAAAATATTCAGGTAGTATTTCTCCCCCCCAATGCCACAGCCAAGCTACAGCCCATGGATATGGGGATTATTCTTGATATTAAAAGAAAATACAGGATTAAGTTGATAAAAAGATGCCTTATAGACATGGAAAATGATAGAGAAACAAATATTTCATTGCTTGATTCAATAGAATTGTTGAATATGTCATGGAACTCTGTCCCTAAATCAACTATTGTAAATTGCTTTTCCTTGTCTGGGTTTGGAACCTTTCAAGCTGAAATAGCCCCACAAGATTCTTCAATTTCTTTAAGCCTTGAAGAAATATCACGAGCAACCTCAAATTTTGAGCAATATGTCCATGTTGGTGATAATGAACAGGTCTTCGCTGAAATGACAGATGAGGAGATTATTAAAATGGTTACAAATGTTCCTGATATTGATTTACCAGAAGAAGAAGAGGAGGAGGAAATGCCATCATCATCACAAGTGTTGTCATCTTTAAAATGGTTGAAGACATATTCTAGAATTTGTGACTTCACTGCAGAAGAAATTTTAAAAAATGATTTCTTTGCTAGATATGAAACCAAATTATTGAGGAATATGTTAAAGCAGAAAAAAATAACAGACTACATCAAGTAAGCCTTTGTATCCTATATTGTAATATAATAATATTATATTTAAAATATATTGTTATTCCTTTTAAAATATTATTAATAAAGTTTTTATTCAATTTTTATATATAAGGTATACTTTTCTTGGATTTTTTTTACATATGGGGGGCAGGTTGCATTTATACTAATTTAATTATCAGAGGAACTGATCAAAAAGGCAATATTTTCACATGATTTTGTTTTTATTTTAATATACAGCTTTAAATATAGAAATAGGTTTAATTTAGGGGGAAAAAAAAGCAGCCAATATTAAGAGGTAGCCTTTTTTTTCTTTTTTTTTGCGCGTGCCCTTTAATTATATCATAAAAAAAAATTAAATACCCAAACCGTGGCTATAGTGAACCAAAAGTCCCGTCCCAATGGGGTTCACTATAGAGGGGTTTTACTGTATACAGTAGAACCTCCATGAATGATACTCTTGCTAGAGGACACCTCTCTACAAAGGACATTTTTAATTTTCAGAATGATCATATTTACTAATTAGCAACTCACCAGTTAGAGGACACATCTCTTTAAAGGACACTGCACTTAGGCATCCTCTTACCAGAGAGTTTTAATTAGTAAAAATGGTAATTTCGGTGATGAAACTTTTCTTTGTGGAGAAGTGTTCTCTCATGGAGATTCTACTGTTTATAATTAATTTTATGATTAGGTACAATTGAAATTATAGGATAGAAACACAATTTAATTAGACCAAATCCAGGAAATGAGTACTCTGTCCGAAGATGGTAACTGCTGATACTAAAATGTCACACTATTTATTTGAATTTGGTTTAATTATCTTGTGTTTATAATTAATTTTAATTAAAGGGATATTAAAAATTTTAAAATTATAAAAAATATACTCTGACTCATAAGTATTGTACATACAGTGAACATGCTGAAAACTCACATGTGAATTGTGATTTTTTGCATAAAATAAATTTTTTCTTAAGTTTAAAAAAAAAGTTGGAATCACGAACTAAAATTAATTAACAAGATGAATTGCAAGACATCTGTCCCAAGCTTCAAATGCCCTCGAATTATTGACTCGCCTTCTAAACCGAACTGAACTGGCTTAAAATAATTCAGAATGGCCAAAAGAAAAATGGCAGAAACAGAAAAGGCAAAAGGAATGACCTAAGAACAACTTCCGCCAATGCTGAAATTATCAATTGGGCTCTGAAGGAGCTGTAGATTTTTTTTAAATTTCTACAAATGAATTTATTCCAAGTCAAAGAATTTCAATTTGCTAAATAAATAAATAAATGCTAAATAAAAATATAGCAATGAAGCTGAGTATCCCAGAACCTTGGACCCCAATGCCCACTCTAACTTGGGACAATGGAGCCACCCACAACATTTGTGGAGATGGCTAGATGGCCTTTGCTTTACTAATGAACCTACAGTTCTTGGGTGATGCAACATGTTGCACCTGGTCCTATGGATCCTTGCATTCTTCTAACATCAAGCTCTTTTGCCATTCATGTCTCTAAAATATGCTTCCAAAAGATTACCTTTACAGATCTACTCCCACTTAATAATAATTTTCAAACATGATCTCTTCAGAGAAAAACTGTTTGTGGGTTTGTTCTTCATGTCTGGAAGCAGCGTTCACAGCCTTCCTAGTGTCTACCCTCTGCCACATCACATCTATAGACAGCGCTTGTCCCAGGTGACTGAAGTGGTTATTCTTACTACCTGTCTTCAAGAGGCCAGCAATGTATCCCTGAGGAAGAAGTCCAAGTCTCCTAGACCATTAAAAATATATAATGGTAGAACAAAGAAATTTAAAACTCCACATACACTATCGTTTTAGTTCTCTGATGTTGCTCTCAAAGCACCTTCCATAGAATCTAAAGCTTCTTAAAAGTCTATACAGAGCCTGCCAAAACAAATTTAAAGCTCTTTAAGGAAGGCAAAACATCTGTCCCAGCTATCACTGTGCCAAAGGTTTCATCATCCACATGAAATTCCATCATCCCATATAATTCCATAGGCCAGAGAGGTTCCTTAAAGTCACCTCTGCCCAAGCATGAAAAAAGCACTCCACCAACTCCAGAGAAAACTTGTTGAGATATACTCCATTATTACTTTCCAACAGATTGGACAGCGTTAAAATCAGCAGCTGATTTGGCTTTCACCATTCAATTTAGTACCAGCCTTTATGACCATTGAAATTTGTGTGACCTAATGGTGTGGTTAAAGAAAATCCCATGGTACAGAAGGCAGGTATCTCCTTTTTGGTGGAACAGCACTGCATGAACTTCTGTCACTCTTCGCCAAATGCCTGCACCTCATACTTCTAACCTGTGGAAATCCGGAATATTGATTCTCATCCCCAAACAAAACTCTTCCTCCAACCCATTGGACAAGCATCTCATCACAATGATCTATACCTTAGCCAGTCTTCGAATGATGCGTCATAGAAACGCTGGAATGGCTAACAGATCATCATGGCTGATTCTTGTCCTTGCAATTTGGCATTGTCCCTGGGAATTTTGTGAAAGAAGCCTTTGACTCCATCAACAACTTAGCAGCAAAGGCCTGTAGCACTGGAAAAAAAGTAGCCATCAGCTTGGAAATCATACATCCTTTTGATACTGTTCAAAAGCATAAAATTATCCTAGGCCTCAGGGAACTCAACTGTCCAGAAGAGCTTATACAACTACCTGCAAGCTAGAATAGCTAGAAAAATAAAAGGTTTTTATTGAGAAACATGTAGTAACAATCCAGCTCTTCATTTGGAGGATTGTTTCCGAAAATACCTCTTACTTTATTGAAATATAAATTAAAATATCTATTATTTTTTGTGATTTTTCATTATTGTATGCACTAATAAATATATTTCCACCTGTAAAACATGATATTTTCCATTAAATTTGATAATATGGGGAATGGATGGACAAATAATACGAATGGATCATATTATGTGTGCAGTAAATGGCAGCCTCTACACTTATGTAATCAAAGGGCACTCAGACAGGAAAAGGTTAATAGATACGAGGGTGAGTAGAAAAGTAAGGTCTCCTATTTTTTTTTTTTCATAGAAAAACACATTTAATCACAACTTTTTATACATCATTGGAAAGGTTGGACACTTTGCTATTTTTCTACATAGTCGCCTTGATGCTCAATCACTTTTTTCATCCTGTCAACCAACTTTGTAATTCTGGTGTTGTACCACTCTCCCGCCGCCTCTTTGAGCCACTTGTCGACCCACCTGGCGGACACCTTTCTGTAGCCGAGGGTCTCAGACACAATCTTGTGCACGGAGAAGTGGCTGCAATCTTCATTCAGGCCATCTTCGATATCTTCAAGGGTTATCCGCCGGTTTGCGCGCACCATTTCGTCGATTCGAGCCACGGTTGATTCCGGCAAACTTGGTCGCCTAGACCGCTGTTCATCATGGACTTTATCTGCCCCTCGTTAAACTCCCGGCACCATTTCCGCACATTTTTGATGTCCATGCACTTCTCACCATACACTTCCATTAACTGACAGTGAATTTCGACCGGAGAATTATTTTTCGCATTTAAAAAGCTGCTCAACAAGTGGCTCAAAGAGGCGGCGGGAGAGTGGTACAACACCGGAATTACAAAGTTGGTTGACAGGATGAAAAAAGTGATTGAGTATCAAGGCGACTATGTAGAAAAATAGCAGTGTCCAACCTTTCCAATGATGTATAAAAAGTTGTGATTAAATGTGTTTTTCTATGAAAAAAAAAATAGGAGACCTTACTTTTCTACTCACCCTCGTAAATGGCAACCCTCCTATAGAATTAAGAAAAAATACACAATGCACACAATTCTGGAAAGCAAAATTCCACCAATTCACAAGCACAAAGAATATAGAGCTAGGAACTGAACTTAATAAGAAAAAATAAAGTCCACATATACTCTAAGTCCCTAGCACTTGAAAGGGTAAATCAATATGGAACAAACTTATAAAAATTTACACTGATGGCTCTAGATTGTTAGATGGGAGTAAAGGGAGTAGTGTGCTCATACAGGACAGAAACCAAAGTCAGAAACTCAAAATCAACAAAATTGGGAGCTCTGTGTTTAATGCTGAACTGGAAGCTATCAGCCTAGCTCTAGAACACATTAATAAGGAATCCTCATGGAAACTTAAATCCTTCAGGCTCACTGTCAGCTCTACAAGCTGTAAAACATTGCTGAACCAGATCTAAAATGTCCCTGAAGTAATTTGCTCTGAAATAATACAAACTTCCTAGAGACACAAATCTCCTTCCGATGGATCCCATCCCACATATAACTGAATGGCAATGACACAGCAGATGCGATTGCAAAATCAGAAGCAATGCCTAACCTAGACCTTGATTTTGACTTCTTCAAATGCCTACAAAAAAAAAACATCCAGGCAAAAATACAAAAGTCAATATTTTATCATTATTACCTAAAACAAAAGCCTGGAGCTGTTTTGGAATGTGGGATGAACATATAGGCAGCAACCTATATTTCCAGGCTCAAAACTGATTATACAAGGCTGTTCCTTTTCAGGATGGTATCAAGACCTTCCCACAAAGCACTATCTACAGGGCTAAAGAAGCTTCACTAGACCACTTCTTGGAATGTATGGGAGCCTCATGACAGGACCTAAATTCAAACCCTACCAAGATTGTAAATTTAATCAATGCATTTTGACTCCCTGACCCTGCATAACTTTACAAAGGGGTAATAAAAAATATATGTATATTTTGCTAATAGCCACTTTGGCTTATAAGGGCTGTAGATAGTTGGGCTTTCCAGAGAATGTATTTTCCTGATCTTTACCGACAATATCATTGTTGTTCATCCTTAAGTCTCATAAAAGCTGTAGGGATGGTCCGTTTGCTAGCAGGTCTCTGATGACTTCTCATTTTAATGCCCTTATAAGGGCTGTAGATAGTTGGGCTTTCCAGAGAATGTATTTTCCTGATCTTTACCGACAATATCATTGTTGTTCATCCTTAAGTCTCATAAAGGCTGTAGGGATGGTCCGTTTGCTAGCAGGTCTCTGATGACTTCTCATTTTAATGTTCCTTAAGCTTTATCCTTTTAAACCATTTAGACTTGGAGCTCTTCCTGCCGAGCTTACAGTGGACTATTGGCTCTACAAACTTGCTGGAAGTGTCAGGCAGCTTGGTAATCTTAACTACAACAAATTTTTACAGGCGATTACAGGCTGTTTGACTTGCACTTTGTTGGACAATGGAGTGAAAATGGTGGGCAGTAATCCGTAGCTTACCTTTTCAGCCATGTGTGCAGAGAGTATTCTGAAATATTACACAGAACTTCCTTGTTGCAGACACTGTTGTTGGACTTTCTTGGAGTACCCAATGATCCATTCCATTTTGTTGGGTCGCCAGCTTCAATTGCGGTGTTTTTACACTATGCAATCTTGTTGCACCTTCTTGGATAACTGAGCTCCTTCCTACCCAGTTAGATCACTGCTGTAGTCCCAGACATTCTGGCCTCGTTGCATCAGTCCATCACGCCGTTGTCTTGCAACTCACCATGGTTGCCCATGTTCTAGAAGATATGTTCAAAAGGGATGTAGAGTGCTGTTTCTACATAGCACATTATTTACAGGGTTCTCTCTCTCTATTGTCCTGGTCTGGCCCAAAGAATTCTCTCTTTTGAGAAATTCCAGCTGTTTTTTGATCTTTTCATTTAAACTGGAGATTGTTTTCCCAATTTCTATATGTTCTGAGAAATATCTCATAACTGAGAAGATAGTTTGAATGAATTCTGCTTGTTCCACCAACATGGTTTGGTTTCACAGGTATCCAGAGCTTCCTTCAAGAACAAAGAACCTTAAATATGAAGCTAATTGTTATGCCAACACTGTACCAGGATGTTCAAATGAGCATATGGATCAATAAGAATCTCTGTTCAACTCCTCTTTATTTACATTAGCTTATTACAGTCAAATAAGGGATGTAATTTAGAATGCCCACCTGTAGACCATAGTTTAAGGCTAATGACCATCATCAGTCTAGGGCTGACTTTGAATCAACAAGATCCAGGAGGGATTCATGGAATCCTCAGAATTTGCCAAAAATGTGTATTCTCACAATTTCTATCAATATTCAGCCATAGAGTTAGCTTAGCCACACTACCTCCTTGACAAATTCTGAGGATTTAATGAACACTTACGGATCTAATGATATTAATGTCTTCCATGTGCTGATAGGGCGATTAGCCTGAAACCATGGCCTTGAGGTGGGCGTTTGAAATTTGCTAAAGTTGGTGTTGTGGTTTTGTCAACAACCGTATTTTGCTAGTTTAAAGAGATGGTCAATAGAAGATGCATAATTTACGCATCTTATTTTGAAGAGAGGTGGCCTTTCTTTTTATTGACCAATTTAATTGATCAGCCATTTCTCCTGTACATGTGAGTAGGAGTTGAGCAACCTTGGTGAAGTGTCTAAATTTATAGGGTAATATCTACAAGCTATAGCACACGTTAGGATTTTCTACCAATTTTTAAAAAGGTTGTTAATGTTCGGCATCCTCAAAAAATTGTTCATTTAATTGTACAAGTAATTGTTATATTGAACATCAATTTTCTAAATTGTTTATCCCCAATTCAAATTTATCCTATATATAAAAGAAAACCTTTTAAGGGTTCTCCTCAAATAAACTTTGCCTGCATATATTCTGAAGATGTTCTCAAAAGGCATAAATGACTAAAGACAATCTCCAAATTACCTATACATGATATTCATCTCATATCATTGATACTAAATTTAAAAAGTAACTTCAAATGATTTGGATTGACTAAAATATTATTATGGTTATGTTTAGGGTAAAAATACCAAATCCAAATTAATAGATTGTGTGTGAAATTTTGGTAAAAGTGTTGTTATCATCAGACAAAAGAACTGATTGTACATTAACTGTACAAATACTTTTGTTCTGATGGTAACAGTTCAGTTACCGAAACATCATGCATAATTTATTAATTCAGATTGAATCATGTTACCCTATGATAAAGCACAATTTGGATTATAGATTATAATAAAAGAAGACCTAATCAGTTACCCAATCTTTAAATAAATCAATTTGAGCAAAAACATGATGAAAATATTCTAGATAATGCCTAAAACCATGTTGAAGATCAGTCAAGGATGTGCTAAAGCCTTTCTTCAGTATACACTTCACCCCAATAATATATTAACCAGATATTACTCTTTCAGATTACGATTTGTTTTGATTCCTGAAGAACAGCTTTTCTATAAATGAAACAGACTTTACAAGTATTTGGCTAAATTTTGTCTTATTTTAAAGTAATCTGATTTTTCTATCATATTTGTAACCCCACAAACACTAATTTATTTATTCATCAAATCAGACGCGATATCCCCACAAGGGATGCTTGCGTCAATAACAACACTAAATTCAGATACTATATTACATTAAAAAAATAAATAAATAATTACAAGATTTGAAAAGATAAGAAAGAGGACATTAAAATCATTCTTGATTTTACATCACAACCAACAAAATAAACAAACCAAAAAATACATATATACAAATAGGTAATAATTAAGGTTTTTTTAACCAAGAGAGAAAATCATAGATATATTTACAGAATTTTCTAAATTTAAAATACGAGTCCTTACTATTTACAAACATAAAAAGATCCTTGTATTCTATGTTTTCCCCGGTTTCTGTAGTTCTGGAAGATGGGCACTCAAGAAGCAGATGACTGGAATCCTGCTTTCTCTTTCCACATAAACATCCCGGATCGTCTATAGCTCCTATTCGAAACAGAAATTCTCCGAAATTTCCATGACCAGTAACGAATTGCACATTGTAAAAGTCAGGGCGGAAATATTTTGGAATGCCCAAAGGGAAAAAGAAACGAAAGTGATCACTTGTATTAGAAAACATATCTTCCATTCTTGTTCTCAAAAATCCTTTTATAATTGAAGGAGAATGTGGACTGAACGTTCGTTGGTCTTCCTCGCTTAGTTGGTCCAATTCATATTTAATCAATCTTGATTCGATAAAATCAGTCAGGAATGGGATCTCTGCCAGACAGTGGACACAATTTGAGGAAGATGTTTTAAACGATCTAGTAGCCCAAAGAACAATTTGGTATTGCATCGAATTTAATTTCTGTTTACAGCGGTTATTTATTTGGTAAAACCAAATTTCAGCTCCATATGTTAGAATAGGTCTAATTAGCGTCTTATACAAAATTAACCTTTTATTAGAGTTTATACCCCATATTTTGCCGCTGAGGGAAAAAAGCAGATTTTTCATGCGATGCGCCTTATGCAAAATCTCATTGATGTGCGGGGTGAAATTTATTTTTGTTTTGAACCTATGATTAGATAATTTCATTCCCAAAATTTTGATTTCATTTGAAGGCTTTATGACGGTTTTTTGAAATTCCAGCTGGAACCTATGGAAATTGTGAAAGTGAATCAAGTTTGTTTTTTCTGGATTTATTTTTAACTTGTTTGAGCGACACCATTGAGTGACATAGTTTAGGGTGTTCACTAACTCAGTTTTTAGACCCTCTAAATTATAATGCCAACATACAATAGAGATGTCGTCCGCGTAGCAAATAATTTCAGCTTTTGTAGATTTAAAATTCATTAAAATATCGTTTAGCAAGATGTTCCATAATAACGGTGACAGTGGACTACCCTGAGGACATCCCTTAGTAAGGTTTTTGGAGACCGTTTTGCCACCATATGACAGACAAACTGTCCTTTTATTATTCAAATAGGATTGGATGATTTGAATCAGAGAGCTGGGAACGTTGTCTAAATCCATTCTTTTTATTATAGCTGGCCACCATGCATTATCAAAAGCCCCTGATAAGTCCACTGCGATCAACGCCGTCAGTTCTCTTTGCTTGTGTTCCAGAATAATTTCAGTCAGCTCTTTCATAGCAGTAATTGTTGATTTATGCCTGGAGAAGCCATGTTGTCTATGACTCATCAAATTGTTTTCGTCATAAAAGGTAGTAAGTTTATTTTTAATTACGTGTTCGAAAATTTTTGAAATGTTAGATAGTAAGGAAATTGGTCTGTAGCTTTTACTAACATCAAAACTAGTTTTATCTCCTTTAGGAATGATTTTCACAAAAGAGTTTTTCCAATAATCTGGGAAATATCCCAAACTTATACATTTTTCAAATATTTGATGGAGGATTATGGAAATCCTAGGGTAGGCGTATTTTTATCATATTATTGCTAATATTATCTGATCCAGGTGCTTTCTTATTTTTCAATAATACAATAATTGTTTCGATATCTGTTAGGCTTATGATCACTTTGTTTCTATTATTGTAGATTGGCGAGTAATATCTAGTTGCTTTGTGAAGTTCCTCCTCGGAAGAAATATCATCGTCCGGGAAAAGATCGTTCAATAAACTTTCCATTTTTGAAGTCCTAGCAAAATCCGGTGCGTTGTCTATCAATGGAATCCCTGTTGTGTTAAATGATGCTTTTAAGGTTTTGAAAGTTTTATAAGTGTTCCCAAATGGATTAGTTGATTCATTTTCTTCGAGAAAGAATCTCCAGCTTTTAAGTTTTGCCTTGTTAATGGCTTTATTATATTTATTACGAGCAGCTTTAAAGAATTTTTCATTAATTATTTTGCCTCGCGCGATAGAATAAATTTCTTATATAATTAAAATCATTTTTCATTTTTTCAAATTTATTCGTCCACCACTTAAATTTGACTTTGTTTTTGTTTATGGTTGGTTTTAACTTAAGGGATGCGTAAGCTGCTTCACTGATAATATCTGTGAGTTTTAAAACAGCTCTATCTACACTTTCGGAATTTTTTATTTGGTTAGTTTCATCCACGAGGCTGAGCAATTCGGGGGAGGAAAATTTATCATAAAATGCATTCCAGTTTGCGTCAGTTTCGCTGAATTTCCACGTTGATTTATAACCGTTTATATGACTGTTGTCTTTATTAATGATCTCGTAGGTTATTGTCACGTGATCGGAGGTGTCCGTCATTATGGATGTATTCCAGTTTTTTAATAGACTGATTGAATTTCTGTTGGAGATAGTGAGGTCGATCACGCTAGAATTACGACACGTTGTAGTTTTAATATTATGGACGAAAAGATTGTGTTGGTTCACTAATGAATGAAGTTTGTGACCATTTGAATTTGTCTTTCGATCATACCAGACGGGGTGCCTAGAGTTAAAATCCCCACAAAGCAGAATCGGTTGAATTTTGAAGGTTTCCAAAATTTCCTCAATAAACTTTTGATGGGTTTCCGAAAAGGAATTGGGGAGAATGTAAAAATTCGCTGCAATAATATTTGACTTGGATAAAAGTATTGAGCTTGTAGTACAAAATGAGTTGGTGAATTGATCTATCTTATTGTATTTTAATCCTTTATTTAAAATTATTGTTGCCGAGTTTATCTTGTTTCCTTTTGCTGTTAAAACTGAATGCTCGTCTCCGCCAAAAATAACAACATTGTTCACTGTGTAGGGCTCCTGAATAAATAATATGTCTGGTGGGTCGTTAGCTATCTGAGCCAGGAGCTCATTTGTTGCGTTTATGCTTTTTCTTAAATTTTGTTGCACACACTTAATTATTGGGGCTTGCATTTTATACTTTCCTGACTCGTATGAGTTAGTTATCTGATTGTTCAGTTGGGAAATAACTTGTTCTTTCGATTATTCTGTCTATTTGTGCCTTATACAATGGACATTCCTCCGAATTTGCTCTGTGTGATAAGGGCTTGCTTCTATACTTAGGATGTTGAGAGCAATTAAAACACTTGGGAATTCCTGAGCAATCATGAACTCCCTGAACTCCACATATTCTGCACATTGGGGTGTTAGGGCATTCTGCCATTTTGTGAGAGGGATTAAATTTAAGACATTTCTGGCATTGTTTCACAAAAATCTTATCTACAACAACGCAGCGTTCGCAATCAGTGTAGATTTTATTATTTAATTTCCTAATGGTTTGATATACCCTAGGAGAAACCCATAAAACTATATTGTGAGTAGGGGTGTTAGATTTAGTGCTGAATAATACCTTAATTTCACTTTTCATATCCCTTAGTTCGTCGTTCATCTGACAGATTGTTTCTTCGAAGGAATTTACCTCGGTGATTTTATTAACATTTTTAACCATTATCGTCGGATCTCTTTTGGTCGGAATAAATGTTTTGCATATATTTGTTAGCTGAGTTGATTTGCATATTTCCTCTTTTAGAAAATTAGATTCGCGTTCGTCCGACATTTTTATAATAATAGATTTTTTAGTGTTTATAATTTCATTGACTCGAACTTTTTTATTTTCCTATCTTCCTGCTTTGCTTTTTATGAAAAGTACCTTGGCTACATTGATTTTCCTTATTAAATTTTTATAAGAATAAGAAGAGGTGCCGTGACTTGGGGACACCAAATCCCACAACAGCGCAGACCAGCAGTGCCAGAACAAGCAGAGCCACCAGCACAGCTCCGCGAAGATGCACAACTGTAACGCTGTCACTGCAAGTCTAGGAAATCAGGGCCACGCGAGCGCACATTGCGGATGCCAGGGTGCGACAGGTCTCCACCCAGGAGCAGTGTGTGTACATTGAACACTGCCCGGACTTCTCTCCCTACCAGTACCTCCAGGCGGTTGATAAAGTGGTCGGCGGGCCGAAAAATATCATCCAGCTGGCCAGGATGAATGGGCAAGTTCTGGATGGATTGATCAGTAAGACCCATGCAAAGTGCCTCATAGATGGAGGCCTTGGAATCGGGGGCACAGCCCTCAAGACCTTTCCCTTCCGCAAGAGGGCAGAGAGGATTATTATCGAAAACCACCCCTTCTTCATCGAAGACGCCACCATCATTGAGGCGCTGTGGCCATATGGGCGCGTGACATTCATCGCCCCCATGCAGTTCAAGGTGGGTGAATACACCTACGCAGACGGCCGCTGCAAGGCTTACGTCCTCCTCCACTACAGTGTAAAAATGGAGAGACTGCCCACCCACCTGGACATTAATATTAAAGGGAACACCCTGCCGGCCTTCCTGATCTTCAGCATTAAGTGCTCAAAGTGTAACAAGCAGGGTCACCGCAGGGCCAACTGCCCAAAGCTCGCCAGGCAGACCTCTGGCCCTAGGCAAACATCACCCTCTTCCCTCACCGATGCCAAGTCACTCGCCGCAGCTCAGCAGCCAAGACATCCAACACCTGCTCCCGCTGCACCAGCGCTCTCTACTCCATCTGTGGAAGTGCAATTTAAAGCTCCCGCGGCCCCTCACTCCACGGTGCCTCAGCATGCTGGACCAGCACCTCTTGCTCAACAAGCCGTCGTTGCTCCACCTCCCCCTCTACCTGCCCTGAGGACCCTCGAGCTCATGACCGCTACAATGATCATCGAGATGATGGATGCGGAGAATAGAGAGGAAGAGAACACTGGATATTCCACAGCATCCCAGAGGAGCATCATCAGGCATGAACTCGACAATTTCCCCGAGAAGGCCTCCAGTTACTAGTATGAAGAAAACAACTAACATAGCCTACCGAGGGAATATTTTCTATGTGCCCTTGCCTCAAATTCCGAGCTCGATAAATTGATGCCGAGGCTCACAGCCGCCCAGAATGCCGATGTCCATCTGACGCACTATCCCCAATAGCGACTGGAGCAACTAGAGCTGATGGCAGCAGCAGCGATCAAAGAGGGGGCCTGGGTCCTCGGAAACTTTAACATCAGGGTGACCTCATTGGTCTCTGTGGATGCCCTCACCGCTCTTCTGGACCAGGCTATGCTGGCGTACGTAGCCATCCAGTTTGATGCCGCCCACCAGGGTCCTACACCTATGGGTCATCGCCTACACAGACGACATCGTCCTCCTGGTCCATCGCGACGAGCAGTTCGCCAGAGTCGCAGCAGTCTTTGAGGACTTCCACCGAACCTCAGGGATCGCTGTGAACTATGGGAATAGCGCGGGCCTCTGGCGCGAACGCGGCGACACTCCCCTCGGTGCCTCCTGGTCGAACTCCACAATCCAGATCCTGGGTACAAAAATCGCGACAAGGAGTTCCATTGCACACCGGGTGTCGCGTTCAGCTGCGCAGCGCCCAGGCTCTATTTTGCCCAGACGCCCGAAGTCTCTTATTCTGGTCCCGGGGAGGAAAAAATCCGTGGAATCTCAAGGGTAGAGAAGAGCGATTCCCAAGAAGTCAAATCCGCGGAAGTGTCTAAGGCAGGTATCAACCAAGGCGTAGACCTCTCGAGAGCGGGCCGAGAAACCACACGACTCTAACCAGTCAACTACTTTATTTTTTGTCACGAATATATATACATATAAATATTTACATATGGCAAATATGTTTCTTATAATGGATTAAATTTACATATATTTAAAAAATATATAAATCTATAAGAAAAATAACATTCTTTTCCCAACATACTCCCACCTTGAGTTTTTCTACAGAAACTCAACCAATAGTTGGGAAACGACCGTTCATTCCAGTTCTTTAGGATTGGGCTATCTTCGTAGGGTCTTTACTGGCTTCTCCTCGGGAGCCTCCCCGGCGTGGTTCCGACTGTATACTCCTCAAGGTACTCCCCAGATCGGCGGGTATCTCTAAATTGTAGAGCCGTTGAACCGGCCTAATCTGGACGCCCTTGCTGGTTCTCAACTTGGCGACCCTCACAGGTCCATCTCGGCCAGGGTAGACCTCCACAACTCTCGCCAAAGGCCAATTGACTCGCTTAGCATTATCTTGTCCAATCAACACCAGATCTTCCACCTTGATAGGTCTTGTCTTCGAGCGTCTTCTAGTCTCTTGCCTTAAGAATCCAAAATACTCCGTCCGGAATCTCTTCCGCAGATCTTCTCTTAACCTTTGTCTAAATCGGTATCTCTTCTGAAGACTAGCCCTTTCAATAGAGTCCAGATCTGGAACTCCTACTTATTTTAGTTTTGACCCTCAACAATCCCAAAGAATCGCAGCATAACTTGAAATCCTTCAACCTCTTGTCCTCTGGTCCAGTGAAGGATTCCCGTTGGATAACTCTCACCAGCATCAGTTCCGCCCTTTTAATTTCATTCACAGTAAGATCACCTTTCACTCGCTGACCTATTGTTCCTCTCGCATTTGTTAAAAACCGGTTCATCCAGGCAGTTACTCTCAATATCTTGTAGTAGTTTGAAAAGCGATAGTAGTACTGATCTTTTTCCCTTTCAATACATGTTGATGTTAAAACAATCTTTCTTTTTTCCGAGTTCACAATATCTGGGTCAGGGTATATTTCCCTATGGGGCCAATCTCTTCTTGGTCTTCTCAACCAACTCGGGCCCTCCCACCACTTCGATCTCTCCAGAGAATCGGCTAAGCACCCCCGTGATGGTAAATCCGCTGGATTCAAACATCCTGGTACATGATACCAATCTTCTGTCTCACTGAGAGATCGGATCTCCATAACTCGATTCATTACAAAAGTCGCCCAGTTATCTTTTCCCTTGATCCAATGGAGTGCATTCATGGAGTCTGTCCAATAAAATCGCTCCATGTCTTCAAATTTTAGGTCCCTCACAACGTTGTTCACCAAGCGGGCGCCAACCAAGCATGCCAACAGCTCCAAACGAGGAATGGTAGTCCCCTTCAAAGGAGCCACTCTCGACCGAGCCTGTACTAGTTGACACGTTACTTCCTGTTCGCTCTCGATGCGTAAAAAAATACAAGTGGCGTAGGAGGCCCTAGACGCATCACAAAAGACATGAAGAGTAGTTCCAATCCGGTGTTCTTCTCTATAGCAAAGCCATCTCGGTATGGCAATGGATTTCAGACTCCAATTTGGCCAGCCACCTCAAAAACTCGCAAGACAAGTTTTCAGGCAGAGGCTCATCCCACGACAATTTTAACAGCCACGTTTCCTGTAGGATAAGTCTCGGAACGAGGGCTTGCCAAGGAGAGTACCTTTCTTTTGTTTATTGGCCCCTGTATTTCCAAATTCTCCAAAGAACAAGTCAAAGTGTCCTTTTCTTGATTCCATGTCATGCCCAACAACCTTCCTCTATCAGACCTAGGACCATCACACATTATACTGGTAACATTGCTTGTCCAATCACGCAAGTTGAAATGAGCAGAAGCCAACAATCTCTGTGCTTCGTCCACAAATTTTTCCATATCTGTGACTTTTGAGAAACTAGCCACACAGTTATCGATGTATAAAGACTCCCTCAATAATTCAGCTGTTTCTTGCCAGTGTTCAGGAGCCTTGTTCAAGTGGTGAAACAGCGTGGCAAGCAGGAGATATGGACTCGTCGTGATTCCGAAGACAACTCTCGCATGACGTAAAACCATCACATTTCCCTCTTTGTCATACCAGAGGAATCTTAGATAATCTCTGTCTTCCTCCCTAATCCCAATTTGGAGGAAGGCCTTCTCTATGTCCGGGAGACTCCTATCTCGCTCTTCCTAAATTTATTCAAAATTCTTGGGATCGTTTCTATCATATTCGGACCTCTTTCCAGACAATCATTCAGTGAAAGCCTTCCCTTCTTCTTCGCCGAAGCATCAAAAACTGGTCTTACTTTGGTGGTTGGACTATTCTCTTTAAAAACTGGTCGATGTGACAAATAGTGCACGCCTTCACGTTTATTGTCTATAACCCTTTCTATTATTTTATTCCTTAGCCACTTTTAGAGAATATCTTCATATTCTGCCAAATTTCCGGTATTCACAAGATGTTTCCTCACGTTTGCTAATCGTTTTTCGGCAACATCTCTATTGTCCGTGAGTAGTTCTCTTTCGCGAATCCAAGGAAGGGCAACCTGGTAACGCCCCTCACAATCCTGTGAAATAGTATGTGCAAAATATTCTTCCGTTTCTTTTTGTATCGAGTCGTCTTGACGAGCATCTGAAATACCAATAGCCTCTAATCTCCATAAATTCTCCAAATCGCTAGTCAACAGTGAAGTTGTGCAAAGTCCACTAACGCTAGTTTCTTCTTCTGTGGCCGGAATCTTGCCCATTAAAGTCCAGCCCAACCTCGTTTGCACCGCCACAAGCCCAGAAGGAAGTCTTCTATGCTCTCCGGTTAGTAATTTTCCAGCAATATCTGCTCCTATAAGAATCTCAAGAGGTCCCCTGTGTAGATCAGTTAATTCTATGTCATGAGCACTAAGATCTTGCATCCATTTACTCTGATGGACCCTGGGCACGCTGTCGCAGATAACATCTTGGCTCAGTGCTTCAAAATTACAGCCATAAGATCCGTCTAAATTGCTCAACCTGATATCATAAACTCCATGTTCGTACAACTCTGTGTTCGATCCACCAAACAAAGAGTGGCGAAGAGACTTTTTTGGAACATTCATATCCCATTTCTTCCGCCGTGTCCTGGAGTACATAGGACCTCTGAGATCCCGTATCAATCAAAATTCGTCCCATTCTTTCTTTACACTTTCCTTTGATAGTCACTCTCAGTGTGGGCAACAACACCACAGGCGTCGTCAGATTGGTCAAAGTCTCATCCCTCATCATCCCTCGGGCTGGAGTAGCATTCTGGTTCTTCCTGGGGCACATAATCCTTGAATGTCTCAATTCCCCACAGCTGGTGCAACTTGTCTTAACTTTGCAGAATTTGCTCAATGACCATATTTCAGGCATCTGAAACAAGCCCCTTTCTTCTTTAATTTTCCCAATTTATCTTCCAATGTCAAATTTTCCGCGAATTCGCACTTTGTACTTTCATGATCTCTTTCACAAAAGGCGCAATTCTTCCTCTTATTCACTGCTTCAGAGGCATTCAAAAAACCAGCAGCCGTGGGCAGGGGATTCCTCTCATTTCTTCGATACTTCACGATAGAGCTTTGTGACTGAGGGTGCTCATTTGATGGTTGGCCGGCTGTTATTTCGTCCCGCGTACCGAACGTGCTTTCTAATGCAATCAATTGTCTCTCCAAAAATTCAATCAAATCTCCAAGAGAAAAAGCTCCTGTGAATTCCCGGTGTAATTCAAGCTTTAAGTCTGATGGCAATAGCTTGAGGAGTAAAGGGCACAATAAGTTACTGTAGCTTTCAACGACAACACCCAATGACTCCAAACTTCTAATCTGCACCAGGATTCTGCCGTACAATTCTCTGAAAGCCCTCACGTCCTTTGTCACTCTAAGTGGTTTCAAGGCCAAGAGGTTGTTCATATGCACGTCGATCAACCTTTCCCCTTTTCCGAAGCGTTTCTTCAACAATTCAACGGCCTTATCGTAATTTTCCTCAGATAGGCAAAATCCTTCCACAGTTTGGGCCGCCGTTCCACCCAAGTAGGCTTTAAGATAGTTAAATTTATCTATCTTGGTCAAGTGTTCATTCCTATTGATTGATGAATCGAAGGCATTCCAAAAATTTAACCACTGGCTAATTTCCCCCTAGAATCTTTCCATTGTCAATTTGGGTAACTTAACCATCCCAGTTAGAGTCGGTCGACCGATTTCTCCTGGATATTCCTTCTTCGTGGCAGTTGCAGTTTCCCTCTGCATTCCTTCCGCTACCACCAGACTTCTTTTCTTTAACAAATATTTCCACGCCACGGCCTTTTCCCGGTATTCCTCTACCATCTTTAGATCTTTCTCTAGATCTTTGATGTCAATCAGCTTACCGATTTCTTCGTCTACCCGCCTCAGTTCTTCGTAGACATCCGAAAGCTGCCCCAGCAGTTCCTCGTGGTCACACTCCTTGTGCACGTCATATTCCTCTATTCTTTTCCCGTACTTGGATAAAGACGTGCGGAGTATGGTTCTCTTCTTCTTGAGTCTCTCTAGCGCTTCTTCTCTCTCCATCTTCTGATCCAAAAGGGTTCCAAATATAGGCACGGCTTTCTCCTCGCGTCCCGGCTGGGATGCCAAATGTCGCGTTCAGCGGCGCAGCGCCCAGGCTCTATTTTGCCCAGACGCCCGAAGTCTCTTATTCTGGTCCCGGGGAGGAAAAAATCCGTGGAATCTCAAGGGTAGAGAAGAGCGATTCCCAAGAAGTCAAATCCGCGGAAGTGTCTAAGGCAGGTATCAACCAAGGCGTAGACCTCTCGAGAGCGGGCCGAGAAACCACACGACTCTAACCAGTCAACTACTTTATTTTTTGTCACGAATATATATACATATAAATATTTACATATGGCAAATATGTTTCTTATAATGGATTAAATTTACATATATTTAAAAAATATATAAATCTATAAGAAAAATAACATTCTTTTCCCAACACCGGGAACAACATATTCTGGCCCTCCTGGAAGTTGCCTGCCGGAAATCAACGCCCTTAACCCCTGGTCTCTCCCTTGTCTGGCGAGGCAGGGCAGACAACTCTCTAGTGCTCTCCACCATACAGCACCACCTCCACACGTACCTGCCAGAGGCTACAATCATCTCCAAGCTGTAGATTCATCTGGGGGCCCAATCACATGGCATGGCTTCCTGCCGGCATCCTGGTGAGGCCCGTAGTCATGGGGGGCCTCGGCCTAATGGATATAGGAATGCAGCTCCATTTTGCGTGTCTGAAGGGAGTCCAGGTCACGCTCTTAGGAGAAAAAAATGGCTTCTCCTGGCTGGTCACCAGCTATGCCTGTCTGAGACCTCCACCTGACGGCACCAGACTCCAGCCCCAGTGTCTCGGGTTGTTGAGAATCTGGGAGGAAATCTCTGGCATCCTGAGCCTGAACTACTAGGTGGCTCCAATGACCCAGCTGCTGGATCTCCCCATCACCGGTGACTGCCGGTTCTTCCGCCCACCTCCTGGCTCCCACGCTCGAGTCCGGAACCTGGGCAACACCCCCATTGTCCACCCCACATGCTCTGCCCTCGCTGCTGCCGGGGCCCTTGCCACCTTCTGCCGGAAGATCGTGGCAGAAAAGCTCCAGGCGAGCTTCAGGGATTCTAGACTTGCCGAGGTCATTGTCCAGCGCATGACAACCAGGACCTTTACTAAAATAACCACCCACTCGGCCTTCCGCATCCTGGAATGCCCGCACCTTGCGGCCCTGCTGATCACCCGGCTCCTGGTGAGGTGGAAGTCCATCAATATGCCTTCCAGGGTGGACTGGTTCTCGTTGCGAAGGTGCATCCTCGGTGCATAACGTCGACATTGGCCAGCGATTGGCCCTCCATGCCCTGCCTCACCCGGACCATCCAGCATATGCCGGTCCTTCCTGCCCTGCCTGTGAGTCCACTGATGGCTCCCTAGGCCATTTATACTGGAGCTGTGTGAACATCAGGCCCCTCATCCGGGAGGCCTTCAAAATCGTCGGCAGACCCCCTGATCTCCAGGCTTGGATCTTCTGGACTGGCCTGAAGAACGATTAAAAGGCCATCCTCGCATCAGCGAAGTAAAGAATCTACCGGTACTTCGTCCAAGTTGGGCTGGGTGAGGCCATCGAGGACCCCGTCATCGCCTAGAGGCGGACACTATTGCAATGGGGAAGACTACCTGGCTGACTATAAATAATTTTTATCAATCTAATTTTTATTATGTAAATATTAACTAAGAGGTCAATAAAGATGTTTTAATTTTCAATTGTCACACACACACACATACATACATATGTACATATATACATACACTGACTTTCGTATATATAGGGACTCAAAATTATTTTGATATTTCATACTTTTCTCTCTATATATGACTTTCTTATTATTGCAGTCAAACCTCCCATGATTTAACCCTCTAATTACCTTTCTGAGCTTCAGATTTGTGGAATCAAAAATAACTTCTATCAATTTCTAGGAGAGGTCAGTTTTAATGTTTTTGATGATTGCTCATGGGTGGTTTCTGGTGTATATTTATTAGGTATAATTAATGTTGTCACATTTATTTTTGTTTTAGAAAATTTTGAATAATTATCAAACTATCCAAGTCGTGCTGAGTCATGAGAGCTGCAATTTAGACACAGTTGTTTCAACTTTGATAACTGCCTTTTCATATTCCAAGGTAAGCCATCATTTTAAATCTATCATATCAAATTATTTTTCAAATATTCTTAATGTGTTTATAGGCTGATAGCCACAATACTTCCTTGACAATTCCAATTTTGAATTCTTCCCGCTTCCAATTGGAGTCCCATCCTGAAGTATCCTTCTTTTTAGAAGAAACTGATCTTCAACCCCATCTTATTCCCTGTATAGAAGATATTGATTTAAAGGTAAGTGTTTATATTATCAACTTTCCAATTATTATCTTTTAAATAAATAATAGTAAAACATAACACAATTTCTGGAAAAGAGATTGGGCTAGTCTATATCTTAATTTGGCACATATTTTGTATTCCTTTACTTAATATTTTTTATTACTAATATTATCAAATTAAGGTTGTTTTGTAAATTATGTTAACTTTATATATATTTCATAAAATAAATCACATGCCAAACATCATCTTGAGAGAAGCCATATTGAAATTCTATTCAAAAGAATTTAACAATATATATATATATATATATATATACAGTAAAACCCCTTTATAGTGAACCCCAATGGGACAGATCTTTTGGTTCACTGTAGCCACGGTTTGGCCATTTTTTAAAACTTTTCTAAATGTTTAGACCGTATAATTAAAAATCAGCCATACAAACAGGAAAAGGCAGCCACTTAATAATGGTCACTTTGTTTTAATTCCCTAAATTGACCTTTTTCTTTACAGTAATGCTGAATATCAAAAGAAGTCATTTGATAATAGGTTCTTCTTATCATTAGCATACATGTTTATATATAAACCTATGTATTATTTAAAAATTAGCCAAATCCCCAAGGCAAAACATTATTAATTATATATTTAAAAGGTATAAAAGTATTTTAGAACATCTTTCTCAAATAATATAATACTATATTTAATTGAAAAAATGCCTCTAATACCTTGTTGTTTGAAAGTGAAAATCAGAATTGTCTTAAAATATATCATTATTTCCATCAAAGTAATAAATCTTTGTGTATTCTGAATCAATTGAGGATGAATCAAAAGTATTCAATCCAGAAAAATCTGAGGCGAAACATGTTGATACGATAGCGTGATCTGTAAAATTGTGAATAATAAATGCCAATTTGAAAACACAAAATTGGTGGTAAAATGGCTGGCCAGGGGGAATATCCGCGAGCCCTGAATGAGTCATATACCTAACAAGACTTCCGTTCTAAAAATAGAAAGGTAGTGGTAGTTTTTGAGAATTTATAAGTCTATTTTTGTTTGTGGCTTGTGAGACACGGGCAGTTTTTTTTTTCTTCCAATTCCAGTTTCCACATATTCTTCTGAAGTGTATATTAAATTTTGTTTTTAACCTGTTATTCAAACCATTTTTGGCTTTTAAATTATTTGGAATTCTTTTTTAGCCTAGGTTAAACGATATAGAACGCTTCTAAAAGGGCATGCTGCCACTGTTTTTTTTAGAACGCCATTCTTTGTTTCTTTTCTTTATTTTGGAAGTCATTTGTATTTTTCTTCTATTTCAAAATTATCAATGCAAAGATATTCTATTGAATAAAAGTATAATGTGTTTTTTTTTTTTTGCTTATTCCTAGTACACGTGGTACAGGCCATGATAATCATGGTGGGTAGTTAGCGACTGCTTTTACTGTAAGCGCACCACATGTCTACACATGTGAAAAGCAGTTCGACTTTGCACTTACAAATGCCAGAGCCATGTTTGGTTACTTGCACTCGCTGGTGAGGTTATTTTGAAATCGCGATAAGTGAGCTGAAGCATGCTCAAAATTTTGTTGTTTTAAAAATGTTTAAATCACAATTTTAAGTTCATTATAAGCCTAGTATTTTAAATAGATTTTATCACTTTGGGACTGAAAATAGGTTCGTTATAAAGGTAGTTCGTTATTTTAAAAATCGCAAAGTTTGTTTTAACGATGGTATTTTCAATTGAATGGAAAAGGGAATCGCCGTGAGTTCGTTATAAGGCAAGGTTCGCTATATCCAGGGTTCGTATTAGCGGGGTTTTACTGTATATGTATATATATAGGTTGAGCAAAATAAAAATAGGCTTACTTTATTTTGCTCAACACCAAGTTTTAGGTTTATATTTCAACTACATAAACCTTTATATATTTATAAATCATTCGATCTATAAATAACCATATAAATAAATAAATATATATATTTTTCTACTTTTCTGTAGTACTGTGTGCTCATAGCCATCATTAAGCAATGGATTTGGAAAACTGATCATTTATTTTTGAACATCTTATAGTAACCTTTAAGTCGAAATATGGTTATATTTTGTCGCTACAAGTTTTCAAATAGATCTAGCGAGTTGCTTTCTCTGGTTAGGTTTTACTTATGAAGAAGTAGCAGCAAAATCAATAATATTTTTTGTTTTTAAAGAGCAGATTTTTCAAGTAGATGTAAGAGAAAATGAAACAGGATTGTGGTAGCCATCCAAAAATAAACTGTGTTGAGGACAGCTCATTGCTGAATTTTCAACTCTCTGATGCACATTATGAAATATTCTGATTGGTCCCTTAAATGGAGGCCAGAGAACAAATAAGATTTGATGGATATTCTCCAGCTTATAATAAATTTCTGTTATGACTTTATATTTAAATTAATGACATATGTTTACACACAATAACAAAAGCAATTTATTCTTGAAACATGTTTTGATTACCACATGGATGATGATAAAAAAAACCGAGTATCTAAAATAAATGATTAAAAATACACAACTCCCCATTAAGTCAAACACCCATCAAATGCCAAAAAGCTTTGTAGGCTTCCTTATTCTTGAGGACCCCCTTAAGACAGGCTTTGGAGTCCATTCAGGAGATTCTAAAACTGGAGCATCTTGGATTCCTTCAACTTCCCTCTCAGCCAATGATGTAGAAGGCAAGGATTCATTTTCTCCACAGCTCCTCACCTGATTCATATGTCGATTAATAACTCTTCCTTCATCAGTTTCCACTTTAACTGAAACGGGGCCTGATTTTTCATACAACTCAGGTAGCCATTTAGGACCATGGTAATTCCTAGCATCAATTTCCTGTCATTCCTTCACCTCTCTATGGGGTCTCCATGTTCTCATGAATCTCTCTTCTTGTTTCCTTCACTCCTCAGAGACAATTTCAGGGCGAAATTTATTCAGAAGACATTCAAATTCCTATTCATTAGAAGCGGAGCTAGAGATTTTTGAGATGTATTGCTTATAGCTATTCTCATTATCAAGAGATATCTAGCCACCCTGGTTGACCAATCACCTTTGTTGTTTTTTTCATATATTTTTCAATGTTCATATGGCTCTCTCTACCTGGCCATCAGAGGCAGCATGATATGGAGCACGCAAAATGTGTTTTATACTGTTACTATTTGAGAATGTCTGAAATTGATCTGAAGTAAAAGAAGTCCCGTTATCCAAAACAATCACATCTGGCAAACCATGAGTTGCAAATATTTCTCTTAATACTTTAACTTTAGTTTCAGTAGAGGTTGATGGCACGATTTTTGCTTCTGTCAATTTTGAAAAAGCATCTACTGCTACTAAAAATAAATTTCCATGAAAGGGTCCAGCATGGTCGATGTGCAATCTTGATCAAGGTCTGGAAGGTCAAATCCAGGGGTATACACTAGTTTTTGGTGGATCATGACCACAAGATAAACAGATTCTGCAATTAGATATCATTCTCTCAATGTCCTTGTCCATATTAGGCCACTAGCATAATCCTCGAGCTAATGCCTTAGTTCCTACTATAGCAACATGGATATCATGCAAGAGATTTAAGATTTCTCTTCTCAAATTTTCAGGAATTATCACTGCTCCCCCACAGCAAGCAATCTTTGTGAACTGAAATCTCGCTAAACCTGCTGGAAAAATCTTTAAATTTCTCCTCATACCTCTACTCAGGCCACCCATTCATCACCCAAAGTTTTATTATAGGCAGAATAGGATCCTTTTTAGTTAAATTTACCACTTCAGAAGAACTAATAGCAGCATGTTCCGACTCAATGAAAAATACTTTGGGTGGGTTTTGAACTTCACTTGGTGATTCATTCAGTGGAAGAGTACTGAGTGCATCTACAATTCCATTTGTTCTTCCCGGTTTTCATTCTATAGAGTATGAACATGCAGACAGTTAGGCACCATCTTAACATGCGAGGTGATAAAACTTGAAGTATTGATTTACTCAGGTTGAAAACGCCAACTAGAGGTTTATGATCTGTGAAAATTTTGAATTTCCTCCCCTGAAGATACTGATAAAATTTAGATACAGAAAATATTACTGCCAATGCTTCTCTATCGATCACAGCATATCTTCTTTCAGTTTTTCAAGGTCCTGGAGGTGAATACAACTGGTCTTTCAACTCCATGCTCTACTTGGGACGATATGGCTCCAATACCTTACTCAGACACATCACAGCTGACCAGAATAGGCAGCATATCATCAAAATGAGCTAGAACAGACTCAGAACTGATTAAGCTTTTAGCTTCTTGGAAGGCTTTTTGATACTCTCTGCTCCATTTCCAAGGAGTATTACTGTCCAAAAGTTTATGAAGAGTTTCAACTACTGTGGCTTTATTTCTCAAAAACCTCTTATAATAATTTAAAAGTCCAAAAAAATACATCAATTCTTTTTTATTTGATGGTGGTCTGGCATCTTTAATTGCTCTCAACTTTTCTTCGGACGGATGAATTCCTTTATTGTCAATTGTTATTCCTAAAAATTCAATTACTTCCTTCAAACGCAAAAGAACTTTTTCAGTTTTTTTCTTAAGGTCATCACAATTTATTCCTGATATAAGGACATTGTCCAAAATAGCTGCTACTCCATCAATCCCAATTAGAAGAGTGTCCATAAATCTTTGGAAGGTTCCCAAAATGGAATTCATTCCAAAAGGAAGGCGCTTAACTTTATACAATCCTCTAGGCGTATTAATGATGAGTATTTCAGATTTATCATCCACCTTTAACACTTTTAAGACCAAGGGCTTGGTTACTAATTACGCTTGTGGGACCGGACAAAAACGAGACATTTTTAAAAAATTGTATCTGAAATTATATGATATTATATCATAAATTTTTAAATATGTGCTAATAAAACATTATAAAATATAATGACACTGATTAAAAAATTAACAAAAACATTTATTTTATAAAAGTTGGTATTTCTTTTTTAAAAAATAATAGAAAGAACTTAATTCACGCCATAAACTATAAAAAATACAAAATCAGGTTATAATGAATTTACAAACATAAAAATAAAATGATTATGCCCAATATTCAGTTATTGTGTGGTACTTTTCAAAGCAGTTATCAATACAAAGTGATATGCCACATTGTTTGCACATATAACGCGTGTCTCGACGACAGGCACTTCCGCTGGTTGAGAGTCTTCCTGTGTCTGCACAAACTTTACACTTTCTTTGACCTATTTTTCCATTTTCGAGGACAATTTTGTTGGAAAATGTCTTCCACTAAGGCGTGAAACATTACATGCAACTTGTGCTTGACCCCCTACTTTTGTCGCTGAATTATTTTTCTTAGTTGTACAACTACTTTGCCTTGGTTTTTTAGCTTGAGGAGGATCAATATATCAATTTCATTATCACTATAAATAATAGTTTCATCATCTGAACTTTGACAGTCTTCAAATTTATAATCTGGGTCTTTTTCCTCATCATCTATTTCAGATCCTGAGTCAAAAACGTATTCTAAGATATCATCCTCAATATTAGAATCAAAAGATGTGGAAATACCTTTTGAAGTACTCGGATGCTCAAGATGATTCATTATTTATATTATTTAGAGCGACCAAAGTTAGAAAAATAGCGTGATAAGTTAGCAAGAAATAGAGAAAAAAAACGAAAGGAAAAATGTAAACAAGTGACTCAATCAGACCAAGTTGCCATTAGTTTCCCTTTACACCGGAAGAAGGGTCAAGACGCCATCTATTGCATCTCAAATGAACTAATAAACATCAAGGGTTATATTTCCTCAAAGATTCCCGGACGTCGGCCGTTATTTATTTTCCCATGCATTTTAGAAGTATGAGGACGTACCGGTACGTCCTTGGTCCTTTAGTTTCGAAGCCCTAGGACGTACATGTACGTCCTTGGCCACGAAAGTGTTAATTGTTGATAGGCTTGGGCCATATCTAATTTAGTAAATACCTTACTACCTCTAAACCTGTCCGAAAGTTGTGTAATTGTGGGCAGTGGATATTTATCAGGGTTGGTACATAAGTTTACTGTTGTTTTGTAATCATAACAAACCCTTATTGTTCCATAATTTTTTAGAACTGTAACAATCGCTGATGCCCATTTAGAAATTTTATATGTTCAATAATACCTTGTTCTTCCAGTGATTTCAGCTTTTTATCCATTAACACTCTTAGAGCAAAAGGTACTGCCCTGACCTTTACAAATTTTGGCACAGCATTTTCAGGAAAATCAATGTGAATTAAAGAGCCATTGTAAGCATCAATTTCTTCCTTGAACAATTCCTCTAATTCAGGAGATATCAGATTACTTTCAATTAAATTCAAGAAATTTATTTTAAGCAGAAAGCTATGAACAATTGCCTTCCTAGAATATTACGACCCAGTCCATCAGCCACCAAAATCGGCATACTTTTTGTGCAATTTGCGACTTTAGCCATCACATTGAATTTTCCTAAAATTTTTACATTTTTTGATGTCCATGTTCTTAAAGAAACATCAGATTTACTAAGTTGTCATTTTCCAGTACTTTAGATAGGTTTCTTTATTCAGTAATGAATACGAGCTACCGGATTCTATTAGCATTGCTATTTCATTTACATCTAAATTTGTTGTAATATAGAATGGACAAATATCATCTTCCGTTTTGAGGCTATACAAAGACGGATCACTAAAACTAGTATTTTTATGTAATTATGTAAGGTTATTACATGTAGAAAGCTGTTCATATTTTGCACTTACAAGGTCAGAGCACCATATGTTACTTGCACTCACTCATGGGTTTGAATTCATGCAAGAATTAAGGCAATTGAGCAGAAAAGTTCTCAAAGTGGGATTTGATCTAGGCTTGCTATTGTTTTCAAAAATCTACAGTATGTAATTCTAATAAACCCCTAATAGAACGGGCTTAATATATCAAATAAAATGTAAAAAGCGTAGTCAAAGATATATAGGTAAATAGCCAGAACTTTAAAATATTTCAGATTTGAAAAATATATACACGTATTTACATTGCACGACTTTAAATTTTGCAATACCAAGAATTACTGGGCATATAAATAATTATATTTCAGGATAAGTTGGCTCACCAAGTTATGTAAATGATGAAAATTTTGCAGTTATCTGCAATGCTGAGTAAGATTAAAGAGAAGGAACTTGAAAATTTTCCAATATTCGCACCACTCTGTCTGACATGGAAAGCATTTGAAATTTTAGTTCTCGACTTGGAAAAATTGTTTGTTTAGTAGCAGAGAATGCCGGGTAACTGTCAGCTGAGGCAGTCCAACAGGCACGATTTTACGAGAGGTATGTTGATTGGACTCAGAATGGCTGGTTGGTTCTTATATTGAATCTCTATGGACAGATATGTTGATGCATCCAGAGTGCTTGAGCTATGGCAAAAATGGTTGGAACAAGGAAATGTGGCACGATTGAGGGGTGCTGGTTTGACCAGAGTGACATAAACACTTGTGGACCGACATATCTATAGGAATTACCAATGAGTGCCATCTTGTTGACAGGTCCAATCCGGCCTCATCTGTGGAATTCCGTACCCCATGAAAATGCAGCATTATAGTTTGGGGAGCCATCGCCTATGATAGCAGATCCCCTCTGATTCGTATTGAAGGCACTATGAAAGCCCCAGCAATAGGTTGATGATGTGTTGCAGCTATTTCTTAACAACCTTTTGGTTAATTGAGAAAAGTTGACCATATACTTGTTTCAGTCTATTAGCTTTAATCAATATGGCGCAAAATGAATGATTAGATATTTATTCCAACAGATGGCACGAACCACCAACAACTTGTAAGTTGCAGGGTCCAGGAACACTTTTTTCTTAATTTTAATGAAGTATTTTTTCATATGTAATCTGGTCTTTTTGACCTATCTGTTCACCAGAGGGCAATGGTAATAGAGAACAAATATTTTCCATAAATATTATTAGATCTTTTAGTTGTACACAGCATTGTAATTTTCTGCCTTGATTCAAATAAAGTTTAAATTTAGATTTACCAAAATTCTAAATAAACTAACTCTATCACTGAGGCCATACAAATCGTACTTTGTTTTTCAGAAATTGCACAAAGCCAAAATGCTGAGACTTATTTTGATGAATCAACAGACAATTGATGATGAACTTTTAAATGATGTAATTGAAATAATTGATAATGGACCCTTAAACAGCGGAATTAAAAAGTAAGTAATATTCTCTTCATTACTATATTAATATCTTTGTATTGTAATTTCAAATTCACATTTTAAAACCCTGTGCATTCCTTTCAGAAAATATTATAACTAAACTTTAAGATAGAATAATTGATTAGTTTTTCTCTTTTCAACAAGTTTAGATCTTTTTTCATACACGCACACAAAGCCTTTATTAAGACCCCATCGGTCTTACACAGATTCTCCAGAGTGTAGACAAAAAGCATGGTCTAACAAAATAAGAAAAATAATGAAAGTTTTGAAGATTAATTATCATTATTATAATGGAAAGACTAATTTATCAGATCCGCTTTTTTCATAACTCTTCTGAAGAAATTATATACAGATAAAGCAATTATATAGCATGGATTGCTCAATCTTCAAAAGATAAAGCAATATATCTATTGTCTATCAGACTTAATAGAAGAGAGTATGGTGAAGTTCAGGTGGCCTATCTCAGAAACAAGAGTTTTTCCCTCCATGTTAAGAGATATACATTCAAATATATGGTGTTCTATTTCTGCCGTGATTTTATTTGTGCATAGTAGGCAATTTAGTTCTTCTGCTTTCAGATTTTTCACATGGATTTCTCGATGAGAAACAAACAGTATACTTAGTTTAGCTATTAGGCGCTTAGTTGACAGTGGCAGATCTGTAAGTAGGTAATTTTCCGTGGCTACTGATTTGTGTAGGTATTTATAATGGAGATACATTTTGTTGAATTGACAATGTGTACTTGATCTGATTGAATAGATTGTTCTATTGTAATCTTATTGATGTTGGGAATTTCATTTTGTAGAACAGTGGGATCTGCACAGTATTTTAGCCAGGTAAATCCTGTGGAATTTAATATCTGTGCTAAGCTTTTTTGAAAGGCAATAGAGGCTTCCAAGCTAGAAGATATATGGCGTAGTTGGTCTAAGCAGATTGTTGGTTGTCTTGGTTTTTCCATTTTTAGAGCGAACTAAGCCAGAACTTCAACGTTAATTTGATTGCAGTGACCCAAAGTGTGAAGTGTCCAGTTTCCATGTATACACCTAATGTATTTTTTGGCTGGTTCATCAGTCGTCGGAGATAATTATCTTAGATTTGTTCTATCGTCTTATTTTGGTTAGTTGTCCAGATCGGAGCGGCATACAACAATGTTGATAGAACATTTGAATCTAATAGTTTAATTGTTGATCCAAATGTATTCTTCTTTGCTTTTTTCTAAAATTTTCCATTCTGCGGCAGTGGCGCCTTGCCCTTGAAATGTAAGGCAGCTTGGCCAAATCAGTTTGATGCTGTGAGGAGATACCCAAGATAGAGGTATCTTGATGTCACTGTTATGGGTTGTCCTCCCCAGAACCATTTGTCAGATTTTGCCGAGCGACCTCCCTGTACGCATACTCAGATCACCTGCTATCACGATTCTATACCCGTCTGTTATTTTGTCCTCAATGTGAATGAGCAGGTTGTTTTAGTTTGATAATATTAATTTGGGGACAGATATGTGAAAAAATGCAGATTCTTTCCCTATTGTTTAGTTCTGAACCAACAATTGTCCAGTTAAATGAAATCCAGTGTGGTTCGATATCAACCTTATCAATTAATTGCAGAAACTTAACACCCACAATAATACCTCCTGAGTATCTGCCTTGATTTACCAGCCTTGAAGCTAGTGATTCATAAATTTGGAAATCATCCAGTATGAGGTTCAGAGATTCAGAGCACCAAGTTTCCATCAAGGCAAAAATGTCAAATTGCTTTACATAATCAACAAGCGAGAAAAGAGAACTTATCCTGAAATAGCCATTTATATTCCAAAATAATATTTTAGGTAGTTTATTACTGCTGACCTTGGGCATTTTTTTTGTTAGAAATACCGAATGTCTATTTTAAAACGTGCCTTTGTTTTAATTGGAATTATTTACATATGAAGACGAATTTAGGTGTGCATAGAATGTTTACTAACTATATATTGCTATAAAACTTTACCACCCTGGTCCATAAATTGGTCATTTGAAACATAGTATCTTGTATTTACCACTATTAAGGTGTTGTCTCTCAGTTTATCTCTTATTCCTCTATCCAGGAGTTCTTTTTATAATTAGTAGTTTTCTCTGGTTTCTAATTTTTAAAGGGTAATCTTTGTTTGGAAAAATTCTGTTATCTCTGAGCTTGAATAAACTTTTCAAAAGTACAATTCTTTCTTTATATTCAGGTACCTCAATGAGAAGTGGTGCATTGACTTTCCTGGACAATCTTCTGCATTGTTGTATTTCAATATCCTCTGATATTTGCATCTTATCTATAATTAGTTTTCATATCAGCGAGCGAGATTCGCTGGGCCTTAATTTTCTTTTCCTTCTATTGCATAAAAAATCAGTTTATTATCCTCTGTTTCATCTCGTATCCATCCTTTTCTCGATTTCACAGATCTTTCCCGAGTTAGCCTGATACAGACTTCGTTATAGTTTCTAGCGAAGTCTCTAGTTGTAGTAGGTTAATTTTTTCTAAACCTATTCCTAACCCTGAAAACCTTGAATCCAGCTTTGCTCCCCAATCGTCAATTCTATTTGACCTTGCCGCCATTAACTCATGTAAATCTCTTACTTTGCCCACATCCAACGTAGTCTGTCTTGTAGATTTAGGGCCTGGGATTTGTTTAATTCCGGATAGCAGTAATAGCATTAGCACTATACATCTCAGATTAGCTTTCCTAGTATAGGAGGGTACTTTCATTTCAGGCTTATTTGCATAAAACAGAACAATTTCATTGTTGAAATTTTCATAGGTTGACATATAGTTAGTTTCTTCTTTAATTACAATCCAATTAAACAAAGCAGAATTATTATCAACTTCATTTTCCCTTAATAAAATAAAGTTATATTGTTTACTTAGCAAATATTTAAAATGCAGTAATGAAAAGAAAACTATATAGAGGAATGGTATAATAGTTAAAAGCAATACTCATTGGGAGATGAAGTTTACTGTGTCCGTTCTGGTCAGCCACCCAGCGGAGAATCAAATATTTTTCAAAAGTTCTATATATTTTTTTATTTAGTTCTATATTTTTGTAAATTTCTTTGCCCCTAATCTATTAAATCTGGGAAAGGTATCTTGTCTGGTAGTAGAAAGCCTATTGTTTGTGAAATCAATAAACTTTTGAGAACTATGATTTGGACTATTGTCAGTTTGTAATATATCTGGAAAAGTTTATTTTAAAGATGACGGATGCAGTGATAGACCATAAATAGCATCTTCAAATGAAAATGTTGAGAAGTGATAATGGAAATTTTCAAAAGATATTTCCCAAGTTTGAAATATTTAATAGCTACATGCACAACTTAAAAAGAAAGCTTAGAAGACAATGTGTGCCTATGAGCTCACCAAATAACAAAAGAAATAAAAGTGTGCTGGGGCTAAGAAATGATTCAAGATTCAATAAACCTGCCTCAAAGTAGTCTACAATGTAGTTATATGTGATGAAATTTTGATATTTGTTTTATTCACAAACTAAAAATCAATATTTAGCCTGAGAAAATGAAGAACCACCAACCAAAGTGAGTGGCTCAAAACTGTTAGGAAATGAATGGTGGCTACATTTTTCTCTATAACACTGGATACTTTTCTATAGTACCCTTTGAGGAATATATAAAAGCAACATCGAATTGATACCTGTAGGTTTATTTACCAGAGTTCATCAAAACCCGAAACAAAGGTGACAAAAGTCTGAACCATGAGGCAATCTTTTCATCACAACAATTCTTTAAACAAGGGCTTTTTAATAATAAAATATTTAGTTTAATACCCACCATATTGCCATTACCTTGCTTCCTGTGACTCTTATTAATGCCAAAAGTCAAAATAATCTTCATGTGATAACATTTAAGGATCCTAATGTTGTTGTGGAGCCTTATCTGTAGGTATTCTAAGATGTCCAGATAGTTGAAGAAAATTTTTAAATCCTGGTGTGCCAAATAATGCGAAAATGTATTGAGTCTAATGGTATTTATTTATTTTGAGAAAAAATATTTTTTCTAAAGTTGTACCTTTTTTGTAATGAAAAACTTTTAGAATGACCATAATATATTGACACTTATATAAATTATGAAAAGGGCATCTCCTTATCGTGCAACTGAAAGTTGCTGATGGCTTGCGCAATCTATTGGAATACATATCAACTATTCTCGTTGATTTTTAATTATTCCAGAACTCTCTTTCCGTCGCGCTCTCACGCAATTCTGGCCTTAACTACCCATTTCATGTTTTTCAGGCTGCCTGAATGACCAGTTTTTTGGTCGTTGAGGTACAGCTTGCACCACGCTGATGAGAGCCAACAGCCCCAAATGCGTCCGTGATTAGCTTTTCTTGATTAATCAAGAATGGGTATTTGGCCAATTCTGGAATAATTAAAAATCATAGAGAATAGTTGATATTTATTCCGATAGATGGGGCAAGCCATCAGCAACTTTAAGGTTCACAATAAGGAGATGCCTTTTTCATAATTTATGCACCTTATCCCAGTACAATATCACATTTGTACTATTTTTTCACTAATATAAATTGTTTAAAACCATTTGTGTTATAGTTTTCTAATTGAAATATATAAAAATCCTTTCTGAATTAAAATAAGGATTGAAAATTTCTAATTAACCTCATTAAATATATCTTCATAATGTTAATAGCTGGTTTCTGCATAGAGATGTGGCCTGTACCATAAGAGAAGTTGGTGCCTGTACAACATTAATTGCTGAAAAAATGTTGAATGATGAAACTCTTGATCCCCAGATTGCTCTACTTTTATATGGTAAGTTGATTTCACTAAAATTTAACCATGAAAAACTTTTTCTTTGTTTTAGGAACAATTCTACTGACCACAAAATGTCTTTCAAAAGATTTAGCAACTGTCACTTCCACCGACCACCAAATTGTTGAAAAATTAGAACCTTTATTAGAGGGTGTGAGCAGAGAAGAAGTTTACAATGTCCTTGCAAAAGCCCAATTTGAAGATCCAACAGGTAAAGAAAATCCATTCAAAAAACATTTTAAATGTCTTTTTAAATAATGAATATATGCTTTAAGAGTTGATTTCAAATAGACCACTATATATATATATGTATTTTGACACATGTTAATAATTCTATATTACATTTAGGAAATATATATTATAATAACTTTTATTTGTTAGAGAATAAAAAAGGACACTAAAAGTTTTTAAAATATTTACCACCTTTTATGTATTTCCTGTTGCTCTTGGCAATAAATGTGAGCAAAATAAGATAGAAGTAGACTTGAGATTTATTCAACCATTTTATTATGGCTTAGGGCACAATGTGTGGCTGATTAACCATTTCAAATCTATAATGTGCAGAATTACTATCAGATTTGAGGGACAGCAGCCCTTGAGATTTTTCCCAGAAATTCAAAATTAAACATGTTATTTCATCACATAAATACACACCTTTTTATAAAGACTTCTGCCCTAAGATCATTTTAGAAAGGCTATAATAATTCAATTTCCATGGAAAAGATATTGTCGCACGTGACCCCTCCGGTTCTTCGCGATGACTGGCTTCCTCCTTTGTGGATCACCTACCTTGGGCTCTGCAGCTCTACCCTACAGACAGCCTGAAGACCCCTTTGAAAACCACTACTCAAGTGGTTCTCCTTTCCTCTGCCAGTTTTTCTCGGCCTTACCACTGGTGGGGGGACACGAGAGACACGGGGCACCAGAAGCGTAGCTACTGCGGTTTTTGGCAAGAGAGTCACAATGGCAACCGACAAGAAGTCTGCTAACACTCCTCTTTATTGTCATTTGTAATACACATCACATAAGAACTTGAATATCAATTAACGGGTATTTAAACTTCATTTGCACCCAGAGCCAATATAAACATCTATTTACAACTATTAGCTCCAGGAAACAGGACCACAGCAGTAAGCGACTGCCACACTAGTCGCAGACCAGAAATAGGCCAAAGTGCCATCTATTGGAGGAAGTTGTAGGTGTTTTCAGTCTGATATACGCAACACTGCCTCCACCTTAAGGCGGATCATCCTGATCCAGTCCCATCGATCCTGTTGCTTTGATGGCACGTTTCTCTCGCGGGTGCCGCTTCTCTTGCCGGGATCACTCCTCTCATGGCATTGCTTGCCAGTACCGCTTCTTATGCTGGTACAGCTTTTAACGCCAAAGCCGTTTCTCTCGCCAGCACCGCTTCTTTCGCTGGGACCTCTTCATTTGCAGCTATGCCTTAAGCAGATTCAGAGTCTGTCCTCAAAGTTCTTTAATCAGACCTTCTGCTCTATTGGCTTCATTGTTGGGAGATATTGCCTATAAATGTCTTCTGGACCTCTCAAGTGAAGTCGCTCTGTCGAAGGCCGGAAGAGGTATTCTGAGGTTTGTTAGCGAGATCACCACACCTCTGAGTTCCCCCATGTGAGCCGGTTCGAACTCCAGCCTCCGGGACTCGGCCCAACCCTTGACATCACTTCCCAAGGTTGTCTGGGCCATACTTGTCTCCCTCTGTAAATGAACCTCCATTTGAGACAGTAACTGCCGCATCTCTTTTTCTCTAAGACGCCTTCTTCCCTCTCTTTTTCTATCAGAAGCCTTCGTCCCTCGCTTTCTTTTTCTATATGAAACCTTTCCTCTCTCTTTTCTTCTCTACAAAACCTTTCTTCGTCCTTCTCCTCCTGGTATCCCTGTATCATCTGAATGATCTCGGTGAGCAAGCTATGCTCCAAGGCCATCTTTTGGCCTCTTATGTCAATGGGCTTTCGTTAGCAACTGCAAACTTCAAAAAGAGTCTCCTGGTGACCTCCACGAGGAAGAATCCCACCTCTGACACCAGTTTCGTGCGTGACCCCTCCAGTTCTTCATGGATCACCTACCCTGGGCTTTGTTGCTTTCCCTCTGCAGCTCTACCCTGCAGACGGCCCGAAGACCCCCTGAGAACCACTACTCAAGTGGTTCTCCTTTCCTCTGGCAGTATCTCTCGGCCTTACCACTGGTGGGGGACATGAGAGACTTACCAGAAGAATAGCTACTGTGGTGTTGGCAAGAGAATCACAACAGCAAACAGCAACAAGCCTGCTAACACTCCTCTTTATTGTCATCTTTAATACACATTACATAAGAATTTGAATATCAATTAACAGGTATTCACACTACATTACATCCCAGAGCCAATATAAACATCTATTTACAACTTTTAACTCCAGGAAACAGGACCACAGCAGTAGGTGACTTCCACACTAGTCGCAGACCAGAAATAGGCCAAAGTGCCATCTATTGGAGAAGGTTGTAGGTGTTTTCAGTCTGACATACCCGACAATATTCTAACTCTTAATTTGGCTACCACCTTCCAGTAATTTCAAATGGAATCTTCAAATAAGTAGGAAATAAGGATCGACCTTCTACATTTTATTAGCACGGCAGTTTAAATTATCACCCCCTCACCATCTATAAAATAAAAACCTTATGATCATGAATACCTATCACTCACCCACAATAGGTAAGAGTCCCAAACAGAATCACACTGCATAACTCCTCTGTGCCAATTAAGTCGTTATTAGTGTCTTCAACAGGAAATTTTAACCTTGGGTCTGTTCCCTTGATAACAATGAGGTCTCTATCCTCAGCGCACCATAATTTCGAACAATAATCTCACACTTGTATCCCATGGATCTTCAAGAATTTCTCATTTGTAATCCCACAAACACCTATTTTTACATAAAGGAATGACAATACATCCAGATGGCACAAGAACTTATAAAGCGTGCAACAATTGTCCTGGTCATTCTCTTTTTTTTTGCTTATCCCTAGTACACGTGGTACAAGCCATGATAATCATGGTGGGTAGAAGTAGGCGACTGCTTTTACTGTAAGTGCACCACATGTCTACACATGTGAAAAGCAGTTCGACTTTTGCACTTACAAATGTGCCAGTGCCCCATTTGGTTACTTGCACTTGCTGGTGGGGTTAAACTTTTGCAAGAATCTGGGGCCATTGGAACATTTTTTTAAATCAGAAAAAGTGCCCAATGCTAAAATCGAACCTGGGTTGTTGCATTCGAAAACCAACGGTTTAGACCATCCTTCCACCGAACCCCCATCCTTCCCCCATCTCTTGATTTGTAGAACCGTTCCTCTGATATAGTATCTTGTAGAGCATTGAAAATGATCATTTTCCTTTGTTAACAGAATATTTACTCGCATTCCATTCTTTTAAGCACCTCAAAGACATTTCTGCATTTATAAATATTCATTTTTTTTTTCTTTCTGGACATCACTAATTATTTTGGGGGTCGGTGGAAGGCTGGGTAAACCGTTTGGTTTTCGACCACTAGGACCCAGGGTTCGATTCCCGCATTGGGCACTTTTTTCTGTTAAAAAAAAAAATGCTCCAATGGCTCCCGATTCTTGCAAAAGTCCAACCCCACCAGCAAGTGCAAGTAACCAAACGGGGCTCTGGCATTTGTAAGTGCAAAGTCGAACTGCTTTTCACATGTGTAGACATGTGGTGTGCTTACAGTAAAAGCAGTCGCTAACTACCCACCATGATTATCATGGCCTGTACCACGTGTACTAGGGATAAGCAAAAAAAAAAACTAATTATTTTTCTCAGTAAACTCCATTGCTTCAATAGATGGATGGAAGAATTAGATTTCTTCAGTCCTAATTTCTGACATACCATTGACAGTTCAGAAAATAATTCCTTGGGAGAAAAATTTTTGAATAGGTAAAAATATGTGAATTATATAAATATATAAATTAAAATTAGATAATAAAAGGCATATATTGGATTTAATAAAATATTTATTTTGTCAATATTTCGGCTGGCTGAACGCCAACCTTTATCGAGGCATTACATTTTTGTATACACAAACTCAGCGCCGCATAGTGTTATAATATCACAGTTGAAATCAATTAAAATACAGAGTAGGTGGGAGAAATTTGTGCATGAAAAAATTATTATAAAAAATGCAATCAAAAATGTAAAATATCTTAAAATATAAAAGGAAAAAAAGTTCTATCTTATATTTAAAAAATTGTAATAAGTACATTAAAAAAAAATGTACTTATTACAATTTTTTATATATAAGATAGAACTTTTTTTCCTTTTATATTTTAAGATATTTTACATTTTTGATTGCATTTTTTATAATAATTTTTTCATGCACAAATTTCTCCCACCTACTCTGTATTTGAATTGATTACAACTGTGATATTATAACACTATGCGGCGCTGAGTTTGTGTATACAAAAATGTAATGCCTCGATAAAGGTTGGCGTTCAGCCAGCCGAAATATTGGCAAAATAAATATTTTATTAAATCCAATATATGCCTTTTATTATCTAATGAATTAAGTATGGATTGCTCTATTTTCAAAATAAATTAAAATGTTGATTAAATTCCAAATTTGAGGTAAATTATGCAATATATTATATCCTATATTTATGAATATTTGCCCTAATATAGGCATTTTATGTTTTAGATGAAGAGCCTTTTGACAATGGAACTACAAGTGGCAATTCATTGGGAACAGATGGTGATTATTATAGTGTTGGATCAAATTTACAAAATACTTCCTCACACAATTCTAAAAAAAATAATATAATTTCAAATTGTGCTTCAGATAATCTGATGGAAAAAAATAGTGAGGAGCCACTTTTTCTACATAAGTGTGAGGACTTTCTTGAAAATCAGAAATCAAGAAGCAAAGATCAGGTATATGATGAAGGAGATTTATATTTAAGAGAAGCCTCCCTAATTGAAAAAAATTCAAAAGAAAGCAGAAATAATGAATCATCTTCAAAAGAAAAAGATTTACCAATTAAGTGTGACCCAACTGAAAAAAAGTAAGTATTTTTACCAAAACAGTATCAAACAAGGGGTTATATATACATGAAGTGTTAGAATTTAAAAATAACTGGAACTTCCACCCTCATTTAATCAGGGACAAATTTTCATTTATCCCTAAAGAATCTCATGTTGAATCTCATTATGACAAAAATGTGGTTATAGCATATTTTAAAGTCTTATGTTTCAAGTCCCAATTGTTTTGAGCTTTGTTATAACAATGTGAAACATTATGGTCTCAAGTTATGTTGTTATTGAAAAATTCAACTGTTGTGATTATAAAATTATTTTAAAAGGGTATTTCAAATGAATTATTGAATTGATATATCTAGTATTATTTTGATATTAGTCAAATATTTGAACAAAACTTTCCACACACACACACAATATAAATATTTAAAAATTTATATCTTTCATTTTTTTTTGCAAATTTGCACACTTTTGCACTAATTTTGTTATAAAAAATGAACTCATTAAACTATTTTAAGTAAAAAAAAATCAATCGAACTGTTATAACACTTGGGGAACTTATTATAAACACAGTTGAAATATTTGCAACTTGAAACCGGGACTTTAAATTTATTATTTTATAACAAGGTTGGTATTATAACAGCCTGGCTGTAAGCCACTATCAGTGGCTTCTTTGTAAATAAGGAGTGGGGGATGGGGGAGGCTGACACCGATTTCGTGTTTCCTGGAAATAGCATGGGAATCTTGCTGAATCAACCTCATTCCCTCTCACCTTGATTTGATACTTATATTGCTTGCTTCCATTTTTTTAACGTCATTTCTACTTGTCCGCTTGCTCTGAATCTACTTTTTTTGGATGATTTTTCAACTGAAAGTGTTCTATAAGATTCTAAATCTGATATTAGTTCCCAAGCTACCGAAATTTATATATTTGAACTTTCTACGTAAACATAAACAGCTAAACATTTCCAAATTTTCACAGATTCTGCACAAATTTCTCCCATATATAGAACTTTCTAGAATTCATAGTTACCTATTGGGGACCATTATGCCAAACCAACAAGGAATGCCACTGGAACTAAAAAAAAAACTACGTTTGGCGGGGCAAACTCTTGCCTTCAGAAAGAAAAATGTATTTGCACTCTGTTAGAAGGTCAAACATGTGGTTCATCTTTCCTCTTCATTCCAGATATATTCAACACAGCGAGTCACCAGGAAAACTAGAGGGGTTCAGAAGAAATTCAGAAGCCAACTGCCATTATAGACTGAACTTCGAATATGGGACGTGTAGATGTGTGTGTAGGTAGTCTTATTCATTATTATTATTGTACAACATACAACTTTCTAAAAAAAAAACTAAAATTGTGATGGAAAATATTTTTCTACTACTTAGAAGTGGCTACTGTCAACTCATACAAAATATACATCTATAGCATGAAAATAGAATGGGCTAAGGCCAATCAGATACGAGAAATATTGCAAATATTTGGCGAAAGAGCTTGTGGAACCATGGCAGAGTGAATTTTTAAAATGTATGAAAGCTTCAACTTAAGCAAGTTTAGAAAGGACCGAAAATCGGTTTCACAATGCTAACATCCAGACTCTCAAAGAGTTCAAGGTCTGTTCTTCCCAATCCACAACTGGCAGATAGAAAAAATAACAGGTTTTATTGTGAAACCTGTCGTGACAAGCCAGCTCTTCATTTGGGAGGTTATTTCTGGAAATACCATATTTTATTGAAATGAAAATATTTTTTTATGCTTTTTTTATATTATTGTATACACTAATAAATATATTTCCACTTGTAAAATATGATGTTTTCTATTATATTTGATAATATGGGGATTTTTAAAGGATCGTATTACCTTCACAATAGACGGCAGCCTCTTCTTTTACGTAAACAAAGGTGCATGCCGACTGGAAAAGGTTAATAAAAATATTCATTGCAATCATATACACAATTTTATGATGTCCTGATTGATTTAATTCTTTTCTATTTTATGATGATTTACTAGTATATAATTAGCGAATTTTAGATATGAAATTTTTTTTAATATCAGATATGTAATTTTCTTTTTATTTTGAATAAAATAATATTTTGTTCTTTGTAGATAATGTAGAGTGGTTTCTTTATGTTTATTTTCATTCATATATTTTTTTATCAAGAATATGACAAAATCAAATGGAATTAATGCCAGTGTTAACCCTTGTAGCCAACAGAGAAGGGATTCAACTAGTTTCATTGGAACCGGAATGGAAAATTGTTGTAAATGGATAAGTGAATTAACATAGGGTTTTTGAGCATAATCAGAACTGTGGCCATTGATGATTTTGATTTTTGAAAGTTTGACCATGCAGAGTTGAGACAGTCTTTTTCTGAAGAATGAATTCACTATCTGCAGAGATGAAATTGCCCTAAGCAGAAATGAGATCGCTGTCTGCAGGAATAAAATTGCCATCTGCCGTGATGAGATAACTGTCTACTAAGAGAAATTCCTTCATATATGAAAAAGAGAATGTTTTGTCTAGCAAGATGGATGAATCACCATCTAAAAGTGTAATCCTAACCTATTAACACTTTGAGGACGGTCGATTCCACAGTTGCATGGTCCACAGGGCCATATGAAAATTGAGTTGTTTAAAAAAAAAATGTCAATAAATAAAAACTTGTTTCAAAAATGCAATTTTCATTTTAATATAATTATAGACTTTCAAATAATATATAAAAAAAAATTAACATCATATATAAAAATAATGTTTTATTTTTTTAAATGTTTAATTTTTCATTGAGATCATACTAAATACAAATTTAGAATTGTTCAGATAGTTATATACCTCAAAATATTTTTAATGAAATTCCAGGTTGTTTCATGAGTTTGGCCTCAGCTAATCTGTTTGCCTTATCAAATACTATTAGAAAATTGATCGTATATTGGAGCATTTTGTTAAACTTGGCTTCTTCAGAAGCCACATTTATTTTTTATAAAGTGATCATCTTTATATTTTTTTTATCCTCTTCTGACAACTTTTTCAAAAGTAAAATATCACCTGCTGTATCTTTCACACAATAATTTGTCCTCCTGCTTTTTATATAAAATATAAGAAATTGCATAACTTTCAAAAAATGCATACTCATAATTCTACATAGAAAAATTGAATAATTCTGGTAGTGATCAACTCATTTTTCTGACATTTTAGTAAATTTTCAATTTTTGCATTTATTTATATTAACTTTCTTTTGCCACTGTAGCCATATTTTATGTATTGTTTATTTAAAAAAAACTATTAGTTTTACATAACTTTTTAATATATTAATTAAATGAGAGAAAGATACAGATATAGAATATTAAGATATCAGTTACATCAATATGGGAACAACCAAAACAACAGTCATGGTCAAAATCCTTACTTTGCACATACAGCATTGTTGACAGAGGTATTGAGTCTAAAAGTTTTATTACTGCACAAAAAGCTTTTTAAAAATATATTCCCGCAAAATTTTCATGCTGCACCAATGGCATGCCCTAGCAAAAACTTTGCTCTTAAACTCTAGTTGGCTTATTGATTTAACTTCAGCCACGTTTTCACATTTTAAACTTTTATAGAGTTAATATAAAATTGTTTTTCAATAAATTATAATACCAAACCTTTTTCCCTAAACGATTCAAATACTATATTTGTATTTATTATTTTTAATATTGTTGTTGATATTTAATCTTTACTTTTATAGGTTGCTTGAAGTTGAGGAGCATCTATCTTCCGATATACAAGTACAAAATTATCATTACGAAACTGTGGATTTTCCATCTAATCCACAGTACCACGGGATCTCAAGGCAGGATTCTAAGAAGGCATTGGTAAGTATATGGTAAATACATATTTTCTAGAACATTGACCCATTCAGTGAAAATATCTAGAAAAGTAATCATTCTTAAACCATTTTAGTCACCTTAATATGGCTAAATGATGATTAAAAATAATGTATTGAAAAAAATGTTTAATTTCTTTCATCTTATATTAAATGTTGAGATTCATATTGAGCTAAGGTTTTGCCAAGTTTGAATTTATTAATACAAAAGAGTAATAAGTACAATTTGGATTATAGAAAAGAATGACAAGATAACAAGACCAACTTCAAATAAGTTAAATATACATGATATTTCAGTAAAGGTTTTGTTACAATATTCAGAAAAAAGTGCTATATTTATAAAGTACTATCATGGTGTACTTTAGAATTGGATAATACTACATTGAGGGTTGGGAGATGTTGTGCCTGCACATTGTATGGTAAGATTCGTGGTACATCTCTCTGGCTCAAATTGAAAGCAGTGACACTTACATATTGTGTGAAACTTCCATCTTGCAGATGTCAGACTCACATTGTCTAATGATCTTTCTTGTTCAATTGGGTTGCCATCTCCTAATGTGGTTTGCATCAACAATCCAGTCTTGTTGCATTTCTATAGTGTCCAGCTCTATTCCTGGCAATCTTTCACTATTACAACTGTCTACCAAATGGGTACATTTCAGCTCCATTTGATCATTGATGACATGACCAAGGTATTTAAAAGAGAAGGAGAGAGAGAGATAAGTTCTCACAGGACATATATGGAGGACACTTTTCTTTCATTTGCTCAACCTGTTCCAAAGCATTTGTGCCACAGCCATTGTTGAAGGGAATCAGCCTCTGATCTTCCAATACAGTAATGGAGATGTGATTCTTACTCTTTAGTATCATCTATAAATGCACTACATATTAGCAAAATTTTTATTTTTCATATACAGTGACACTGATATTAACAAAGAACCTTTTGTATATTGCTTAAGCTATGTTGTCATTTTAACCCTAATCACAGATGTCTAAAATTGGAAGTCAATCAAATGAAGCTTGCAGCATTTTGGACTGCTTTTGATTTCACACTTTCTTAATCTGATATTTGGTTTGACTCATTTGAAAGTATAAATATATATATATTATTTATTTTTTTTGTATCAAATATATATTTAAAATAATATAGATGGATAATATTTTGAAAACTTCATCTAAAAACATTGTACATTTATTATTTTAGTAATTTTTTGCAAGAGAATATACCACTTATTATATATACTCTCAAATGTGGCTCAAAAATGTGTCTTTCAAATTTTGTCGCATTAGATGCACTAAACAAGACCTCTAGGAAAGGCCGCTGTTAGCATAAAACAGCTCGAGGAGCATGAACTCATGGAATTCGTGTAATCTTTACACAAGGGAATAAGAAACGACAACCCTCTCAAATGTAGTATTTGAATTAGAAGTAACTGAAAAGGGGAGAGTTCTATCCTCCCACACACAGGGACAGAATCCCTTGCAAAGCACAAAATGCCTTTTTATTACCTTTTTTTTTTTCAATTTAAAAATTACACCATAACATGTCTTAAGTGGCTTTTAAGTAAATCTTATATTACTGCCTAATACACTTCCACTATAACACCTAGAAAGAGTATTTTGATCTTGATGAACTCAATCTAGGTCTATAATGTTCCTTTGTTCATCTGTTAATTTTTTTTCTATCTTGTACAATTATCTTGCTAGGCCAATTGTATATAATGGCAACCTGATAATCTATTTTCAACCAGTAAAAATAAAGAATTTTGCCAAAAAAGCTACAATCTTGAAGGTTAAACCATAAAGAATATGAGATTTTGTATGTGAAAGTTCATGTTCTTGAAAAGGTTTACTGAAAATGTGACTTGGTTTGGATTCTGCAAGGTTTCTGGTGAGCCTAAATTTTCTATCTATTATTTTATCCTGTAAAAATTAAAATTAATTTTTGTGGTTGAGCTGTAATGGTGGGCAAAATGATTTGTTATGCTATATTTATCTGTAAGGGGATTTCCAGAATTATCCTTGAAAGTATTTGAGCTGCTGGGAGATGGAGTGCCCTGATTGAGAGCATGTAGTAGTCTCCATGGTTTTGTGTCGCTGGTTTTTGGGTCAATTGAAGAGCAGAGTTCAATCCACCTATTCTGTTTGATTTGGTCGGCCTTAAGCTTAATTTTTGCAGCAAGGTGATTGTAATCTCTGATGAGGAGGGTGTTGTTGCTCTCAATAAGATCTAGGTAAACTTGATTCCTATCTTTTACTTCATCTTTCAAAATATCTAGTACATCTCTGTGTCCAGGAATGTAGAATTTTCTGTTTTCTCTGGTGATATTTTGTTTGGCAGAAATTAGGACTGCAGACTTCCAGTTCTTCCATTTGTCTTCAAAGAAGGAATTTAGTGGAATTTTGCTGAAAAGACTATCTATCGATGTTCTAAATGAATTCCAGGAGGCTTACTTATAGTTCCAGAAAAGTCTTTGTGAAGATTTTGGGAGGGAGGTGGAGATTTCTGTTAGCAAAAGAAGATGGTCGCTTCCGATGCTTTTCAGGGTGCTGTTTTTTATTAACTGTTGCATAGATGGAGAGGTGATGGTGAAATCAAGTGTTTGTGGAGTTTCATAGGAGTGAGAGATGTAGGTAAGACCATGGGACACAATTGTGAGGTTTGTGGTCATCAATAAAGGTGCTGAGGATAAAGCTCTTAGTGTTGTTGAGTGAACATCCCTAAGATTAATGCTTGCTGTTGAAGTCACCAAGGATGAGTTTTTTGGGGTCAAGTAGGTGTGCAATTATGTCTAGTTCAGGGCCTAATTTTTGGGGTCTGTGATAGGTGTTCACAATTGTTAGGGGTCTCTGATTAGGTAGATGTCTTTTGAAGGCCTGTAGTTCAGTTTGGGTTGTTGAAGGAGTGACAATATCTTCACAAGAAAGGTCTTTGATGAGGGTCAGGAGCCCTCCTCCTCTATCTGCTGAAGGTCTGTCTTTTCTTAGTATTTTGAAGCCCTTTACCTTAAAAAGGTGGTTGGGCTTATGCTTGGTTTTTTAGTGGACAAATGATTTTAGCCCCTTTGGAATCTTCCAATGATAATATCTTGTCCAGCTTGACCTTGCTCTTAGTAATAGATATGCCATTGATGTTAAACTGTAGAACATTCAATTTGACATTGGGAGACTGTAGGGAATATTTAGAATGAAGCTCTCTGCCTAAACTCCAGACAAGGCCCTGATTATTATGCGTGACAGCCGATGCAGCATAGCGGAGAGATTTGACAACCATAATGACTGGGTGAAGTAGAATGCGTCTGCCTTTATCATTAAGACAAGGAGCACTAATCAGTGGCAGGCCAACTTAGCTCCAAAAAAATGGCCGCCTCTAAAATGAAGAACATACGCCATGTGCAGCCGCTCCTAACATTGAGTACAAATGCTGCTCATCCTGTATCCCTGGATTAGAAGCCCTTACAGGATACTATCAGCTGGGCCAGCTGAGCCCAGATTTTTTAGTGAGCTTGTTACTGCTCCCCCTCCTCCTTTTTCATCCAGGCTTGGGACTGGCAAAGGCGGAGTTACTGTCATCGATGATTAATTTTATTGATTTTTGTGAAAAATGGATTTGGTTATATTCAAACCAATAAACTTTTTTTTTTAAGTTCTATTAACAGAAATTGAAATTGTATTTTTTTGCCACTTGTAACCTCAATTTTGCAGGTTTGAGCACAAGTCATTCTGCCCAGTCTATACATATCAAGTTTAATTAGTAGTGGGTCCCAGATTTTAAATATAAGGGAGGGCAGAGTAATGTAATTTAGAGAGCATGTTATTTGAATCTAATTCATATAGTTTAATTAGAATTAATGCAACTAAATATTATAGAATATTTTATATTATCCTTTCATCATCCTTTTATTTCAAATATATAATTATTTAAAAAATACAATTTAAAATGTGGGATCATATTAATAATCTATTATTTTTTAGAAACAAGAAAATACAAGTGAAGATGAAATATCTTCAATATCTTCAGAAAAATGTTCACATAATAGAGGTAAGACAAATATTTTTACTAATTTGGAATATTTTTTCCTAAATAATTATAGATTAATATAATCCACTTTTATATAGTACTTTCAACTTTATCTAAAAATGAAAATCTTATATATACTATATAAATAATATTGACTATTTTTAAATTATAATATTTTTCAGGTCCCCCTTCAACACTTAAGCTAAAGAAAATTTCAGTACACCCTGATATTTTTAATCCTGACCTGAAAGATGAGGATCAAAAATCATCGATTTCCTCCCTAAGTCATAAAAGTGAAATCTTGTCTTCCTTAGAAGATTTAGTAACACCTGACGACCTAACAAGTCAAAATGATGTGGATGATGACACTCTAACTGCTGGCGGTAAGTTAATTATTGCCAATCTTGTATATATTGATACATGTAGTATTTCTTCATTTTAATTACTGTATATATTCAACAATAGTTTTACTCATTTAAATTTTCGATATTTATATACCAGTTAACACGGTGGTGGTGCCTTGACCAAGTTAACCTGATATAGGTCATTATAACTATTGTTTTTATTCAGTAATTGTTCAATGTAAATGCATCACATGTCTCCACATGTAGAAGGAAATTCAACTTGTTCACTAAGCTCTCTCTCTCTCTCTGTGTTGTTACCTGGATTCATTGTTGGGTTTGGAATTTTGCAAGAATTTGGGGCCTTTAAAGCAATTTTTCTTCAGAAAAAGTGTCCAAATCAGCGTTCAACATGAGGTTTTGGCTTTCAAAAATTGAGTGTAATTTCCATATCAACCCTTATCAATTAAACTCTTCTTCTTCTTTCTTATCTCCACACTGGGTGAAGTAGAATGCGTCTGCCTTTATCATTAAGACTGGGAGCACTACTCAGTGACAGGCTGACTTAGCTCCAAATAAATGGCCGCCTATGACATGAGGAACAGACGCCATGTGCAGCCGCTCCTAACATGGAGTACAAACGCTGCTCATCCTGTATCCCTGGATTAGGAGCCCTTACAGGGTACTATCAGCCGGGCCAGCTGAACCCAGGTTTTTTAGTGAGCTTGTTGCTGCTTCCCCTCCTCCTTTTTCATCTGGGCTTGGGACCGGCAAAGGCAGAGTTTCAATTAAACTGAATTCACTAGAGTGAAATTTGTTTCCTAAAGATATTGAATCTGTGAATATAAATTTTACAATATTTTTGGAAATTCTATCATCACAAAGATAATATATTGTATATATGAAATCATTTACATTCTTAAAAGATTAACCATTTTTAAAACAATATATTTTATATCTAAAAAATAAAGCAGGTTCCAGGATTTGATATGATATGAGGTGAAAGTTTTGAGGCCAATATTCGTGTATGTTGAAAACAAAATTGAAATATATATAGATTGAATATTATCCATTTCTTGAAAATTGTTTATTGTTAATTTTAATAAATTAATTTATATGAATCTAAAACTATTTTAACAGGGGGCAGTGATCCTATTCCAGAGTGGTCAGCAACTGAAGAAATGCTGGAAGAAAGAAATTGGAAGACCTGCAATGTTTGCGGTATAGAACGTAACATTGACATGAAGGTCATTGAGCCCTATAAAAAGGTGTTATCACATGGAGGTAAGTCCTAAATAAAGCATTGCTATTTCAAGTGTTGTGAAGGCATTCATCTTGGCATACACATTGCCATACACATGAGGTTTTTAAAAGAATTTTGTATTTCATTATTTCAAGTTTCAAAATTATTGATATAGTAGCTTTCTCCATATTTAAAGTCAGCTAATATTTTCATTCAGAAAGTTCACCCATAGAACTGCATGGAATATTAATTTTTCATATATTGTACCAAGTGCAGAGAGGATGTGTTTATGGGTAAGATTCTCTCCCAAACACTTTTATTTAATTTTTTTTTGCATTCAAATATTAGAGTGTATATATATTTTTTGAATGCACAACAGATTTCCACAAGTTTATAACTATTAGAGAGTATATATTTTTATTTAATGCACAATAAAGATTTCCACAAATTTATAACGAGAATATCATAGTGATATCATTATAGCGATTCACAACAAAAATGAAAATATATTTTTCATTCTTAGAGTATTAATTGCAAAGAGAAAATAGTGTTGAGAAAAGTATTTTTGAATATCTAATAAAAATGCCAACTTTTTGAAAGTGCATGGATTCCACTATAATCAAATTCTAATAAAGAAAATAAGACCTAATCCAAATAATTTAATAGTGTGTGATGTTTCGACAACCACATTGTCACGATCATCAGACAAAAGAATAAATGACAATTCTTTTAGTCATTCATTTTTTTGTCTGATGATGGTGACAATGCTGTTGCCGAAACATCACACACTATTAAATTATTTGGATTATGTCTTATTTTCTTATATTATAATCTATAATTTAAATTGTGCTTTATATCATTATAAACAAATTCATTTAGGCATAGCCATTTATCAACTGCTTCACCCCATGGTGAGCTTTTAGAAACTTTCCACCCAATTTTCATTCTAATGGTCCTAATAGGTTTAATTTACTCAGTCATGATATTAAGATGGATGTAGAATAATATTGAAGTTAATTTGTTGTTGTGGCAAGTTATATAGGTCACAAGCGTGAAATATATTTTCATTTTTTTATGAGAGAATTAAAAGTGGAAGATGATATTATTTTTGCTAGAGTTGTTTGCATGATGCACATGAAATATTCCTCAGCACAGTGTAGTGGATGGACCATATTTCACACAATGCAGCTACATCTACTTCAATGACAGTAATTTTTAAATTTGAAACTTTCTTCCTGAGTGTGAGATATACTGTTGAGGTTGATTTCTTGTTTTCTTTTTTGCAAGCACAATTGTTGTTATTTCAATTTCTATGATTGAAGATTGACTATTATTTTCTTGCTTCATACATGGCCCTTTGCCTCTGTTATAATTTTCAAACATAAGTTTTGTCAAAATCCAAGTTACACCTACCTGCTGGGTACCAGTATACTAATATAACTGGTGGTAGACTCTTAGAAATTTGTTGATAATAAAATGATTCCCATTTTTAATTAACACAGTTGAATAAATTATATGAAATCGACTATTGATTATCTAAAATATATACCAAAGGGGTAATTTTAGATTTTTTTTGCAATAAAGCAACATTTTAGAATATTAATCCATATGAGTATCATGCTTTTTATTTAATATATTTGCACTCTATATTTATTATCTGTCATATTAGCTCTTTGATGCTTATTTCCTAAATTAATTAACAATATGTTTAAATTTGAAGATTTTTTCTTAAGAAATATTTTATAGATATTTTTATATGTTTATAAATTTTTGGTTTAATATATATATATTTTTTAGGTTATACTGGCCCAGACTGCCAAGCCATCATTGTATTTGGTGCCTGCTATCTTCCAGACCGGAGTCGAAAGGATTATGACTATGTTATGGACAATCTTTTCTTGTAAGTGTTGGGTTTTTCTCTATATATGACATATATGATAGTAAATTTTAACGTGTGTTTGACAATGTTATAATATTTGTGATTGGATTTGGTCTTATTACCTTGTGTGTGTTTGACTATGTTATAATATTTTTAATAACTTTGTAGAGTTTTAAAAGTTCAGGTATAACTCTAAGTATAAAAAATCAGACATTACAATTCTAATGCCCTATAAATTTAAGTTGTAATTGTTTCAACCATTGTTATAACAATATAATATCAAGATACTAAATAAAGTAATGGCAAGATTTTACTATATTCAATACTGTACACAGTATAAGCGTATAGTTTAAATAGCCAATTTGAAACAAGTGATATGTAATACTATCCTTTAAAATTCAATCTCTCAATGATATTTTTAATGGATCATATAATTATGCAAATTTTTATATTCTCAAATTTTGTACATTATCAAATTAATGGCACATGTTAAAAAGAATTTAAACATTGGTAAACAATTAGTATGTTGCTCAATTTAATATCAAGGAATATAAAATATTTCTAAAAAAAAGTTTTAATATATAACCATTAAAAATATTGATATATTTAGGGGTCATAAATACTATATTTTATAATATAATGAGCAAGAGATATGACATTATAAATACAGTAACACTGGTACAAAGAAGCTAATCTAGTTTTGAAATTTGGATATTTTAGGGAGTATTACAAGTAATTATAATAATTATTAGATTACACAAATTTTAGTGAATGTTAATGTGTGATAACTCACTCAGCTTTCTGAACACTTTTGAAGTCCTATTTTGTAAATTAATTATTTTAAGCTCTGCTCTTTTGAAAGGATTTTATATATTACTAAGAGTTAAACATTCTCAATAAACATTGATTATAATTTTAATATTTTCAAATATATTTTGAATATAAATAGAAATATTGACATAAGTAAAAAAAATCCTAATTTAAAAAATATTTTTTATTCTATGGGAAATATGGATGTGAACATGCATATATTCCTTTTTAAAATATAGGAATATTGAATTTTATTATTCATTTCGTTTAAATCAAACAGGAATATAATTGAATTTTTAAGAATATATAACCTTCAAAATAATGTTGCTGAATCAACAATGTAACTACTTTTAAACAATTTGTAAATTAGAGCTAAAACAATTTTAGAAAGAGCTGATATTTTGTGACAGCCTCTGGAAGTCTCAAATGGACAAGCATATGTTAGACAGCCATGATATTGGCAGTATATTTCAGGAAGACATCCTTTGGAGAGCAAGACAATCTACAGCCTCTATAAGAGCTGAAGTTGAATATTTGAAGTACAGAAGCTCTTAATAATTAAAAAGAAAAACTGATTTTGTCTCCAGAATGTTTGCAGAGATAAATTCACGCTTCAGATGATAACAATGCAGGCAGGGCTGTATGATTGCCACCATGTAGAGAACCAATGTCCTGTGACAAACTAGTCAATCAATAATATTATGAGACAATGGTTTCTGTACAAATTAAGTGTTGGAATGATCTTTAATAGGAATGCAATTCTGCAAATATTGAGTGATCCAAAGCCTTGTTTCAGGTTGTCTGACAAGCCTCATATGGACAGAGTGTTTAAGGAGATAATAGGGCCTCCAAATGACTTGAGGAGAGGCCTGTCCTGTTCAAGTTGAACAGCCTCTGGTGGAAGGCATGTTATAGCAACATTCCAAAAAAGATCAGAGATAATTGTAGGTCAAATGCATGTCAAGGAAGACTGATAAATCTGCACACGTTGAAGATCAATGGCATCAGTCTGCTTCAGGCTTGCCATTGAGGTTCTTTGTTTACTTTTAATAATAAATAGAATTGAAAAAGCTTTAGTATATAGAAATCATTACCGATTCCAGTTGCATTATTATTTGCATTCACGAAATTGTTCTCTATTTTCATGTTACCTTAATAAATTAATCTGCATTGTGTGTGTGAGTTGATTAATCAATCGGCAAAAATTTTAGTCCAGTGGTTGCAGTGATCAATTAAATGCTATTTCAAATACAGTATAAATTTTATCTAGAAATTTCTTTTTGTTCTTGACACAATAAATGATTTGATTTTTTTTCTATTTGTTCTTTTTAAAAGCAAACTATATCAAGGTCATATTTATGAATCATCAAATAAGGCAATTCAATTAATGTATTATATAGGTCTTTGCTTAATCTTATTACAATGGTTATTCTAATAACATAAGAATAGGCAAACTTTATTACATCTAGGACATAATACAAAAAAATATATACATAAATATATGATGTAATCCCTCGCCAACAAAGTCAATGCGCTTCTTCCATTTGGCTGGATGGTTCCGAAGGGTTTGGCAAATCAGACAATCGAGCAATTTTTTCGCTTCAGAAGATTGAATGTGTCGATTACTTTCTATATCCTATATCTTGTCAAACAAAAATTAATCCAAGGGGGCAGATTGGGCGAGTACAGAAGGTGAAGCAATACAGTAAGGATAAGTGCAATGAGAGTGTTGCAGGATTTGATGGGTGATGTGGAGACATGCATTGTCATTATGAAGAAAAAGGTCTTGTCCATTGGCATGGATTGTGTTTTTAATTTGCTGTCAAAGCCATTTGGCAATCTCACAGCACATATTGTTGCTGATAGTGCATCCAAGCTTCAACCAGTCCAAGAAAAGAATGCTGAGGACATTTCTAAAGAATGTTGCCAATAGTTTCTTCATTGGCAATGGCATCTTTGACTTCTTGGAACAGAAGTTTATGTACGCCTTCACTCCAAGCCACTTTTTTTCTGTTGTCTTCAGTCACATATCCATCTGCAGAGATCTTTCACTTCATGATGCCAAACAGGATTACCACTTTTCATGGCTAGTTACAGGGGATGTGTGTCAGTCATGGTTCGTGCAAAGCACACCCTAGAAAAAATGGAGTTCCTTTTTTCTTCTTTCTTTTCTCCATTCAATCATATTAATGTATCAAGCCTGTAGAGCTTGATATTTTTCATGATGTCTTCTGGGGATGAGTAGAGTTTAACAATGGATGAGACAATGCAAACAATGATGTGATTTGGGGTTGCAGGTTAAGAATAAGAATGGAAGAATTCCTCAAGCTCAAATCCCAAAAGGCAAGACCATTGTTTCAAATGAAGAAAAACAACTGCCAATAATCTTCTAGGATTAATAGGGAATTTCCTTATGTGTTGGTTAGAGCCTAGATACTCCAGTGACCAGTACTGTGAGTTTACTAAAATTCTGAATTCTAATGCATTATGCAGGCAAAAAGGCTTGGCATGTGTTGCTTCATTGAATTTGGTTTTATGTGGCACCTAACCCTCCCCACTTGCCTGAACTACCCCGCATAGTCTATGCCTTGTTGAGAAGATGACACTATAAGCAGAGCCAACACATTTAATCTTTTAAGGCATTTTAGAAAATTGTGCATGATATATTACCCCAAACGAATCATTTGCCAAAACTCTCTGGGTCTTTTCAGCCAAATGGCAGAAGTGATTTTGTTGGTGTTATGTTTACCTTCGGAATATTCATTTCTGTCAATTCTTTTCCACCTTTTTCCACCTTTTTGAATCAAGACAACGATAATCTCTCTATTCGCTATAGAAGAAGAAACAAGTAGGTAGGCAGTGTTCAGATATTAGTATTCCTATGGATCTACTCATTTCTCCCATGTACGTAACATCACATTGAATGCAGGATGCCAAAAAGATCACTCAGAATTTGTCAAGTGGGTTAATTGGTGTACTGGGTTTGGTTATTGGGTGTCTAAGACAAGTGCATAGGTTGGGAATATTGCTAAAGGTGTTAATATACTTTTTTAGGGATCTTGAAATGTTGACTGCTTGAGGTGAAAAGGGGATGATGCATTCAGATCTGTAGAATGTCGGGGTTGGAAGGTGTCCAGGAGTATAAGTAGGAGTAATGCAGAAGTGGTGAAGTGGCTGGTTTTCTTTTCTTTTTCTAGGGAGGGATCAATTGTTATTAATTGGTTTGGTTAAAGTCTCAACTATATTGAACTTGGGATTGCCTGTTTGTATCTTTTTTGATATTGAAAGATAAGTCAGAATGATAATTGTTTAAACTGGTTAGTATTCTTTCTTCATGGCCTTTCCTACATATGCAATATCTATTGGGTGTTTTTGGTTAATCCAGGATCATGTGAGACAGGACAATATAAGCAAATTCTGCTGAAAGTGGGCTGCCCATTAAAGAATCTTGGATTTTCCTGTACCCATAGAAGGGCGTCTTGCTCGAAAGCTTGGAAGATCAACCTCTTTTAAAAGAAACTCTTCTCCCTGACTTGTGTTTCTTCTTCTATAATATAAATGCATAGACTACAATATACAATAATTTTATTTTTGTATCTATTTTTAATAATAATTTCCATGCATATTCACATTTTTTTCAGCTATGTTTTAGCTACTCTGGATCAATTGGTGGCAGAAGATTATATTTTGATATATCTTCATGGAGCTACTCGTCGAAGCAACATGCCAAGCCTTAGATGGTTAAAGAGATACTATCAAATGATTGATAGAAGGTAATATTTCATATCTGATTTAAAATATAAATATTAATGAAATACACACTTTTGGTATAAAATTTTATATATTATATCTACTTCAATATATAATATAAATTATGAAAAAACAGACTTGTTTAATAATAATAATACACCTTAATTATTGGAAATTTGTACTATTTATAACGCATATGATTCTTTAAAAAAGAACAATTTTCCACTAACTACTGAAATTTTAAAATAATGGGAGAGCCTGACTCATCAGTGGTGAACCCTTCGAACAATTTCCCAGTATAAAATACCATAGTACTCTGTTATTTTATTTAGCTAATTGTGTGTGCTTTTTACTGATGGTGAGATACCTCTTGGTAAAGTAAACAAACTAGGGGACAAGCTTTGAGCACAGTAGAAATACAAATAATTTTAAATTTAAACACAAGGTAATAAGACCAAATCCAAATAGATAAATAGTGTGTGACATTTCGGTAACAACGCAGTTACCGAAAGGTCACACACTATTTATTTATTTGGATTTGGTCTTATTATAATCTATAATCCAAATTGTGCCTTATCAATTATAAATTTATGAACATGCTTAGATCATTGATTTTCTTCAAACAACAAATATCTCAATTCCGATTTAATATAAACAAAATTAACTTAATTACTTATATTTGTTGATTGCGGAAGAGCAGTACTTGAAGCATTTTAATTAACTTATAGTTGTTTGTATTTTTATTGCCCTCAAAGCTTTTATGTCCCCAGTTTGTTCAAAATACTTTTTCCAAGAGTTGATCTTCAGTATCAGTATAAAAGATAAATAGAATAAAAGAGCAGTATTGTAGATTGAACTGGAAAAACTGCTGAGAGGGTTCACCACTGATGAACAGGCCGTCCATTTTTTTCAACATTGTAATAAGGTCTGTAGAAAAAAATTATTTTATTCAAAATCATGGGTCAAATATATTTCAAATTCCCAAATAACAGGTGGCACACTAATGTATCTTGTTTACCTTAATTAATAGTATTTCACAATAGAAGGCTTGTTATAGAGAAAGTTCTAATTTTTTTATATTGCCAAGTGGAAAATTAGGAAAGACAAACTTTGGGATGACACAGCAATTTATTTAAGGCGAGAGCAAACTATGAATGATAAAATATATATATAAGCAATGAGGGAAGTTTACAGAGTAGCAAAATAAAAACAAAATTGTGTTTCATTTCTTGCAAGGGGATTAAAAAATGCTGATTCCTTTCTGATATCTAATATACTTTTACTCACATACAAATTTCAAAGTATTAACAAATGTAAGATTCTTTATATATGCATTACTTGGATTTCTTTTATTTATTCAGGTCTGAAAATTGGTGCTGCCACTTCACAAGTATAAAACCTTTTGGCAAATTCATCCATTTTCATAATAACTTGCATAGGACGTTATGAAATTGAAGCTGCCTCTGTATTCAAGAGAACAATAGCCAAAATCCTGGTTTAAAGGTTCACTTTTGTCTGAATTTTCCAAAATTGGTATCGTTGTGCATCCTTTATCATCACCACTACATTTTTTACTGTAGTGCAAACAAATGCATTTTTAAAGATAAAAGTGTTTCCATTGGTACATTTAGTTCTTTACAACATTTTGCTATATATATATGTATATATATATATATGAAAAAATTAGACATATCTGACCACTCAAATGAACTTTTTGATGAAAAAGTGCCATTTAGTATAATGAACATCAACTAAACATTGATATTGGTTTATTTCATTATATCTGACAACCTATTTTCTTGATAAATCGAGAAAAACCTTGTATGTATTCATTTTGACTTATTGGCCCTCATAAGCATAGTGCAGGCTGTACTTCCTAGACCAAAAAGGCTGATCATGAGGCTTCCTGATAACTCTAAGAAGAATGGAAAAATAAGAAAAAGAAAAGGTCAGGTAGTGATATAAAAAATAGGAGTAGTCTGAGCTCTCATATGAACATTTCGAAATATTTTTCTTACTCTTCAATTCTTTTTCATGTTCCAGCATGATTCAATACAATTCAGATTATAGATTTATTTTTTTATAGATATTTCAATTTAGAATTGGTCTTATCACCTTATGTTTCAGCATATTTATTCTGAATTAACTGCTCATTTCTTGATTTCTTGGGAAGCCTTTCAGACCAGCTTTTTTGATCGTTGAGTATATCCTGCGCCACACAAGGGTAAACATCTTGAAACATTTGTGCTTGGCTTTCCTTGAATTAACAAGAAAATGGGTTAGAATTTTGGAATAAACCTAAAAGAACATTGATAAGGCACAATTTGGATTATAGATTATAAACACAAGGTAATAATATTTATTTATTTGGATTTGGTCTTATTACTTTGTATCTAAAAGAACATTATATCTCTAGATGGTACTCTACCATTGTGGTGCAGGCTGTACCTCAAAAACCTATCAAGGTGGTTAAGGGTTTTTTCTAAAAACCACAAAATGAGTATTTGAGCCAAATTTGCAAAGTGCTAAAATATAGGAAAAGAGAAAGTAGGGGGGAAAATAAATGATTTTAAAAAATCCAATTTAAGGGAACAGAAATTTCAGTTAAAGTTGGTGTTGAATAATATTTATTTGAGTGAATTGGCAAATTGAATCAATTGAAGTGTCGAACTAGTTATTTGAAAGAAAAAAAATTACCTTAAAATTTAGGTGAGATAAGAATTATTAGCTGATTTTGGAATACACAATTTAATTTTATGGCAGTTGTGAAAACCCTTTTGAAGAAAATACAATAAAATAACTTTAAATCACTTTTTAATTAAATTGCGCTTCTAAAATAATTGAGGATGAAATACCTGACTTGAAGTGTAAAGAAGGAAGAACATGAAAGATATACTTAAGTATTTACATATTTGCAAAAGATTTGAGCCAGCCAAAGGGAAAACAATGAATTTATACAGTGCAAAGCTGCACTATCTGGCAATATACTTTAGAGTTATTCTAGAACACACACACACAATATATTCTATAATTAAATTAAAATTTTTCATATAACATAAAATATTTAATGAATTGTATTTTTTAACTCTATATTTATATTCATAGTTATAATTCATACTTGAATATCAAATTTATTCTGATGCCTAGTTTTGTTGTGTATTTAGACTGAGAAAAAATCTGAAGGGGCTATACCTGGTTCATCCCACATTTTGGCTTAAGACAATAGTCATAATGACAAGGCCATTTATCAGGTAATTTTTTATGAAATATTAATAATTATTTTATATATATATTATGTATATATATTATATTCAATTGTTTATAGTTGTGTTCTTTTTTTTTCTTATTTCATTTAGAGTGTATATTAAAAGTCAATGTTATACTATATGCAGCCTGAAACTTTTAAATATAAATTCGGATATCTTTTGAATAGTTTGCTATTCTTAATAGAATTTTCCTAAACTTCAAAGGGTATTAAATCCTAATATTCAGATTAATAGTGATATCAAAATACAATTTAGTATCCCTTATATTGAAAAATAAAATATTTTCAAAATCATTCTCTACAAACTTCACTTCGCATAAAACACTTTGGAGAAAACGATTTTGTGTAACACATTTTTGAAAAGAATGGCGTATTACAATCCAATCTTGAGATCAAATTGAAAATTTTGGACATAGTAATTATTCTCCTGTTCAGAATGACAAGAAATGTATAGAACTTGTTTATCATAACTTGGTACCACTTGTGCCAAAATGAGGAAGAACTGATTTTTTGGTATTTTGTTGTAGCACATTTATTTGTTTCTTCAATTATTTGTTTGAAAAAACTAAAAAAGAGAAATTATATTATGGTTTACCTAATATCAAGTGTTTTTTTTTTCATTTGTGGAGTGGAAAACGATATGTTTGGTGGGTCTCTGCCAACTTGTTACATCCTCCTATTCATAATCAGAATTGTCTAAAATATCGTTATTTCCACTAAAGAATAAATTTCTGTTTATTCTGAATCAATCTAATCTTATATTCATCATCTGATCCCATGAGTCATATACCTAACAAAGCTTCCATTCTAAAAAATAGAATTGAAGCGATCCTTTTTGAGAATTTACAAACCGATTTGATTGTGACCTGTGAAGCGGGCATGATCACATTTATAATAATTTATAATAGCTTTCTATTTTTATCATCTACAATAGAAAAGTTACATTTTTCTCTTTTACCATGTTCTGAAAAATTCACTGAGCTGTTTCTCTTTGGAAATCTTTGATAATAATTTTTCAAGTAATAGCTTTTGGTTTTTTCGAAAACCTACTTTGCTTTCTTTATTTTGGAAGCCATTTGCATTTTATATTTCAAACATGTTGAATTTTAAACCATATAAATTCTTATTAAAAAATTTTACTAATATAATGAAAATATATGAAAAATAAAAATTTCATGGAAACTATGTAACTTTATTTCTCAATACATCAACAACCACAAGAACACCCAATTACTAAAAAGAGCAGTTTAAATCATGAAGTAAAAAGTGTGACCAAAGTTATGTAGATAAAATGCCAGAAGTTTAAAAGAAAGAATGAAAAACCATAATTATGCTCTGAAATGGGATAAAATTGAGAATTCTGAACCTGTAAAACATAGAAAAATCACAAGGCATAATAATTTTAACCTAAAAGAAACAAAGATGATATGAGAAAAATTATTTTAAGAGAGATAATTTAAAGTAGCCTTTTTCATTCGACAGAAATGTGCTACAATTAACAGAATGGTTGAGGAAATATCAATAATATTTACAGATCTAAAAAAAGACATTTTCCTCTTCTAATTCTAAGGATAATATTTTAGGATTCTTAGAAAACTATCTTCTTATCTGCTAAGTTACACACTTGATAACAGTAACTATTTGAAACATGCAGTCATATATTTTCTCATTCAGTACATTTGTCCGATGATGGAAACAGCGCTGTTACCAAAACATGATACACTATTTATTAATTTAGATTTGGTCTTATTACCAAGTGTCTTATTTTTGTAATGCTTATATAAAGGAAAGGTATGGAACTATATTAGAATGTAATGTAAAAAAAGGCTTTATTTAAAGAAAAAATGTGTGTTTAGTACAAAGTTTCGGCGCAAACTGCGGTTTGTTAACAACCTCCAAGAACTCTCTCTCCTCATTCCATTAGATAATATATCTATTCCAGAAAATGTCAAATTGTAAGTATTATATATTTTTATAAATGTGTTTTTATATATACAGTAAAACTCCGCTATAGTGAACCCCAATGGTACAGAGTTTTTGCTTCACTATAGCCACAGTTCACTATGGCCACGGTTTGGCTATTTTTTTTTTTTTTACTTTTCAAAATTTTTAGGCCCTATAATTAAAAGACAGCCATACACACGGGAAAAGGCAGCCACTTAATAATGGTCACTTTGTTTTAATTCCCTAAATTGACCTATTTCCTCACATTAATGCTAAATTTCAAAAGAAGACATTTGATAATAGGTTATTAGTAGGTATTCTTATCATTAGCATACGTGTACCTCTATGTATAATTCAAAAATTAAGACAAATCCTAAGCAAAGCTTAATTAATTATATATCAAAAGATATGAGTATTTTAGAACATCCTTATCATATATTACTAAGTTTACTTGAAGAAATGTTTCTAGTACCTTGTTTGAAATCACTCTCCAAGCATTGCCCCTTTCAAATAAAGTTGACCCTTTGAACACCAAAATGTGTCCAAATAGCAATTAGAGTGAATATATTAAATACAGATCTTGCATGAAATTGTTCAATTAAACATTATTTAACAAATAGTACTCAAAAATAAACGGAAGGAAACGTTTCTTCAATTATTTGTTTTAAAAAAAGCCTCTGTAAAAATAGAAGGAAATTATGAAATGGTTTACTAGATATTGGGTATTATTTCATTTATGGAGTGGAAAAAGTTACATTTTGTGGGTCTCTTTTTTTTTTCTGTTACATCCTTCCATTGATAATCAGAATTGTCTAAACCGCGATCTTTACTATGATCAGTAATTAATAATCGGTATTAAAACGGGTGGAAATCAAGAATATCCGTGACCTTAAATGAGTCATATACTACCTAACAAGGCTTCCATTCTAAAAATAGAATGGTATCAGTCAATTCTGAGAATTTATAAACTGTTTTGTTTGTGGCCTGTGAGACAGGCATGATCGCTCATTTGTAACAATTTATAATAACCTTCTATTTTTATCTCTAAAATTAAATTTTCTTATTTTAACATGTTCTGAAAATTTTGAAAAATAGTTCTGAAAAATAAAACTTATATGTGAACAATGTCCCCTAATTCATTGTTTTGAAATTGTGAAATTTTGTTATATTAAAATTTATTAATTACAATTTTAAGTTCAATATAAGCCTAGTATTTCAAATAGATTATTATTTTGGGACCTGAATTAGGTTCGTTATAAGGGTAGTTTGCTATTTTAAAAATCGCAAAGTTCGTTATAATGATGGTATTCTCAATGGAATGGAATTGGAAATTGCCGTAGCTTCATTATAAGGGGAGGTTCGCTATATCTGACGTTCATATTAGCGGGGTTTTACTGTATTTATATACAGTAAAAACTTTATAAAGGAGACTTAGTTGCAGAGTCAAAGTGTCCTTTATAGAAGTGTTCTCCTACCAGAGAGCAACAAATTAGTAACTAGATAATTTTTAAAAATAAAACTACTTTGTATGACATGTCCTATCAAGGAAGTTCTAATATATATATGTTGTAAATGAGTGGAGCCGACAATGCCACAGTGAACTCCTCATCCAACATGCAGTAAGTGACAGAAGTTAAGGCGCACTAGCCTGAAGACAAATGAAGACCACCTGCTTAGGAGCATGGTTATCTCAGTTTAGAGGGTGGTTCCCGGGAAGGGTGAGACTAAGGGGGAGTCATGGGACCTCTCTGGACAATCAGGCAGTATAGCGGCCTAACTACTCTCTTGCCCTGCTGGTGCCCCCTGGGCTCAGGGCAACCCAGCTTATATTCTAATGGTGACATCAGATGGGGAGTATGTATGTGGTTGAGTGTCTTGATTTATCAAAAAAAAATTGGGGATAATATTCTGGAATTAGATTAAACTAAAAATTCATATATTTATTCTTATAGATAATACATCAACAATGTTCAGTGGAATACATACTTACACACAATTAGTAGCTACTTAAAAAAAAAATACTATTGTAAAGCCTTAAAGAACCTGTGATAAAAAATAACTAAAATTCATAAATCAATGGCATAAAATGGATGTATTCTATTCTGATATGCTAAAAAATAATACTTTAAAATAAAATATATTCTACTTTATCCAGTTTTATTTTAAAATATTTTCAATTGTAATTTTCTCTTTCTGACTCAAAAAAATTAATATTTATGCCTTTAAGATTTTATGAGTTTTTTTATATTTAGTATTGGTATGATAATATTATATCAATATATATTATTTATGTTGTTTCTATTTCTTTATTGACCTTTTTTTTTTGCAGGTTTGATGAGCAAAAAATCCATGAAGGCTAATTTTCTGCATTTTCATTTTATAATATTGTTGAAGAAAATAAAATATATATAAGCGCGCTTGTATGCATTTATCATTATATTCTATATATATGAAAATGAATGTTATTGTTTTTAAATGTATATGAAATTAAAAATATGTGAAATGAGCAAATTATTTTTCTCAAAAAAATTAGTAATGATAAAGCTTCTGAGAAATACATTTTTATGCAAGGTAGACAAATGTATATATTGGTAAAAACAAAAATTTTATTTTTAAAATATAGCTCTATGATTACCACGCTTGAAAATGGAATTTCTCTGATGCTACTAGAATTATTTATGAATAAACATAAATGCTGTTATATATATCGCTTTTTATATTATTATTTGCATAAATAGAATTTTATTTTTCAATATTTTTCTATAAATATGTTTGGATATATTTGAGATGTAAAAATATATCTATATATTAATGATTTATATTGTTCTTAGATTTTAATAAGGTTTGTCTCAATATATGTGAAGTAATATAAATGCTTTATAATAGATACTAGCTGTATTTGCTCTAAATTTGAGAAATAAAATATCTGCTTTATTTTGTGCTTCTTTTTTTTGGCAACTTTAAAATAGACATGAAAAACACAAAGCTAAAATTTATATATATAATTTTAAAAGCAACACTAAAATAAAATATTTCATAATAGTTGCATTTTATGTATCAATTCTAATTTTTACCAAGTACAAAGATGTACCACAATTTTTTGAAAATTTTTATCCGTTTTATACAAGGTCATGAAGTCTACACATTGATCTAGTGTATGATTCATTGAGTATTATGTTACAAGTCTCTAGTGGCCCCCATGCATGGCGAAAAAGTTCTGATACTGCTTTGTTCCTTTTGCTGATTGTACAGGTTGTGAAGATCTTCACTCCACACTTAAACCTTATTTGCCTAGTGTGTCTCATTTTGAGACAAGACAAACAGGTGGCATCTCCACGGGGCAAGTTGTTATTGATGAACTCCCCTGATCTTAGGTAGATATCATTGGTTATTGAGGTTGATGAACTCCTCCTTCAGTGTCCTCTTCTGGTTTGACCTGATATGATCAAGAGTCAAGCCTATCGCTGGACTGGGCAGCTGTATTTACTAGAGCATCCTTTTTCATACAGTTTGTCTGAGGGGATCCATTGGTTGAATCCTGGTTAGCTTATATAGGTTAGCAGAAGTATTCATGATGGTCAAGGGAAGGGTGGTCTAAACCCTTGGTTTTCAACCGCTATGACCTGGGATCAAATCCCGCATTTGAAATTTTCTAATAAAAAAATGCTCCAATGACCCCCTATTCTTGCAAAATTCCAAGCCCACCAGCAACTGCAAGAAACCAAACAGGGCTCTGGCAGATTTGAAAGTGCAAAAGTCGAACTGCTTTTAATATGTGTAAGCATATGGTGCACTGACAATAAAAGCAGTCGCCAATTTCTACCCACCATGATTATCATGGCATGTACCATGTGTACTAGGAATAATAATAATAATGATCATTCATGATCTTTTTTGAACTTTCATAGTATTTGATTAGTGCCTGAATGGCTGACAGAATCTATGAAGTAAACAGTCTTCCACTGTCCATCCATTCTTATGAATCAAATCCATGTTAATTGATGCAAATCAAAAACTATGCCAACTTATGAATGGTTCTACAGACCAAAAATAATTTTATCTTTAGGCCCTCACTAACAGGATATCATATGTGACCTACAAGTAGAACCATATAAAGAACATGATGGAAGATAACAGTAAAAAATAATGAATTTTCTATGAATAGAACAACAGAAATGCCCTTCTGGAAATAAGGATTGACTCTTGATTGTTTCTTCTAAATAAAACATCTTTCTATAAGGGAGAATCAATGTGAAATTAACTTTTTAATATTTTTCAATGTTTATATACTAAGCCCATTTTTATCCCTTTTATGAACCTCATAAATATTCTTTCGAATTTGACTCATTTATTTATTCACTTGAATATTACCTATTTTACATTGATAATAGCATTGAGCATATTCTGTAGTTGTCTTAACCTAATGTAATAATTCTCTAAGATGATCTAAATAAACATAAGATATATACATATCGTCTCTCTTTTAGCTGAAGCTTTTTGGTGAAATCTGCCAGTTTTATAATCAAGTAAAAATTAAAACACTAAAATAATTAATATTTAATCATTTTTTATCAAACAAAAAATTATATCTTATAAGAACAGATAACAGGTATTTTTCTTGTAATTAATTCTTTTAAAAGTAGACCCAATTTTGACCTATTGTGCTTTCTTAACACTTTGAGGACGGTTCCACAGTTGCATAGGAGGCATAGGCGGTCTCACGTGACATTTTACATTGGGTCAGCTCACATCCCCCCAACCCACTGATAGACAAGAAGTAATGGGAAATGAAAAGAATGAACAATACATTATATACAGACCTAGAACGTTGTCAGATACAAGATAAAATCCTAGTAAAGCAATGCCAAAATTGTTTTCAGTTTAATCCAGACCATAAAACAAAAGAATGTACAAATATGTTGCATGTGTGGAACCCAGGGCAATCACGTCTGCACAAAAGAGATAAAATGCCATAACTGTTCAAAGAATCCAAGACTTAGGAATAGTCCGATTAACCATAAACCAAATACAAATGACTGTCCTCAATATAAATTGCAGGTTGATAGAACAGTGAGAAGAACTCAATATCTCATCGGTTCAGAAGAGGAATGAATAACGAATTTAGTTATTTGTAATCATGGTGATCACTGCTCTATATAGAGGAAACATAAAATGTTTACAACAGAATATTAGAAAAAGTATGACAGCTTTAAACGAACTTACAATTTCAACGAATAATAATCCACCCGATATTATATTACTTCAAGAACCATATGTTTTAAATAAACAGGTTATATTTGATTTAGACTCACCAATAATTTATTCAAAGACTTCAGAAATTATTTACACAGCAACAATCACATTGTAAATAAAAATATAAAATTCAAAAAATTAGATAATTTTACGAATCAATTCTGTACTGCAATATCTGTCGTAACCTCAAATTCGTTTGTAGTAATCGCAAATTTTTACTTTCATCCCAATTCCTGTAATGATACTCACTTAGATTTTATAAGAAACTTGATTAATACTTATTCAAATAACCCTATAGTCCTATGCGGAGATTTCAATTCCCGTCATCCAATCTGGTTCGATAAAATAACAAATTCAAATGGTTACAAATTGCAAACAATAATAAATGAAAATCACTTGTACATTCACAACGATAAAACTCCAACATGTAGAGGGGCAAGTATAGTAGATCTAACAATCTCGAATAGACTTTCAATAAATATGATCAGACATTGGACCACCTCATCACTGACGAATATTTCTGATCATTTGGCAATTCAATTTGAAATTCACTCAAAATTTAATTATATAAAAGATAAACAGAATTCTACATGGAAATTCAATGAAAAACACGCCAACTGGACAAATTTCTCCAAAAATCTCAAGTATCAAGAATTTATCAAATTAAAGAATGAGGCAGATATGGTGGAAAATTGCACGGATATTGATAAAGTTGTAAACAAACTCACGGATAACATAATAGAAGCAGCTTACATATCATTAAAAGTAAAATCAAACAACTACGCATACGATGCAGGTATAAAATGGTGGAATAAAGAACTTGAACAAATGAAAACACATTTTCATTACGTAAGAAACTTATTTTATCACAGTAAGACTATCGATGCAACAAGATTTAAACAAGTCAGAAACAAATTTAATAATATGATAAAGAAAGCAAAGAGAAATAGTTTGAAAATTTTCATCGAAGAAAATGAATCAAATGATCCTTTTGGTAACGCATATAAAATTTTCAAAAAGCTCAAATCCTCAAACAAGCAAAAAGGACTTCCCATAATAGACAACAATCAAGAATCAGAAAAAGAAAAACGCATTACAGACATAATAAATGTATTAATTGCAGATGACAGAATTGATCAAGACAACCATCAACAAGAATTGGTTAGAAGTTACGAACCTTTTCTAAGGAATTCAAGCGCTATCCATATTGAAAAAGTCACCAGGTCAAGATATCAGTAATAACATGATAAAATGCGCAAAGACTCTGATACTTCCGGTGCTATATATACATTCGTTATTAAATAAATGTATTCAGATGGGATATTTTCCAAGGGAATGGAAAACGACAGTTTTAAAAATTCTAATGAAACCAAACAAATCTAACGTCATATCAATAAAAAGCTATCGACCTATTTCGTTAACATCTAATCTGTCTAAGATCTACGAAAAAGTTATTAAAAAGAAAATTTATGAATATTATATGCAAAACAATTTATTAAGTCCCAAACAGCATGGATTCATCAAGTCAAAATCTACTATTACAGCCTTGAATAATATAATCGATATAATAATGGAACACAAAAGCAAAGAACTGACAGCTCTGGTCACAATAGATATTGCGGGAGCCTTTGATAATGCATGGTGGCCTGCGATCTTAAAAATAATAGATGAAGATAACTTGCCGGAAAGTTTAATAAGGACTATTCAATCATATTTCAAATTGAGGAAAACGAAATTTACATATGAGAACTTAAAAATAAATAAACAAATTACAAAGGGATGTCCGCAGGGTGGCCCGTTATCTCCACTACTATGGATAATATTACTAAACGATCTTTTGATCAAATATCAAGTTCCTAATAGTGAAGTGGTATGTTATGCGGATGATGTATCAATTATATGCTGGCACAACAATTGCAAAGACCTGAAATTAGTTATAGAAAAGGCATTAAATACGATTGATGTATGGTGTAAGAGTAACAAACTGGAAATAAGTCTAGAAAAATATACTTTATTTACATAACAAAGAAAAAATCCCAATCAAATTTAATAATGAAATAATCATACCAACTCTGAAGACCAAAATTTTAGGAATAATAATTGCAAATCACAGAAGAAGAAACAAATTAAATTTTACATACCACATAGAAGAAATAGTAAATCGTACAAAACGTTTTAAAAATTATCTCTTCTCAATTTGCGGGAAATCTTGGGGTCTAAGCACCCAGAAAAGGCTAACTTTATATAAATCCATTTTCAGACCAATACTTACATATGGAGCCGAAATTTGGTTCAAATATTTAAATAAAAAATGTTTACAAAAACTAAATTCAACCCAATATCAAATACTGACATGGTGTATACAAGCCTATAAATCCACATCATATAGCTGTGTTCATAGTTTGGCCAACATTCCTCTGATCTCAGACTTTATCGAATCCAGAATCATGATATCTGTGTGTGATCTGAGAAACTTATCCTCAGATGATCAACAAATTTATGACCCATTTATTCCAGGAATTATAGATACCTTTCTCAAATCAAGAATGAATGTTCTGAAAAACGAAGCAAATAATACTTTCTTAAGCTTTTTTCCCCAAGAAATCCCTAAATACTTTCGTCCAAATTTTTATAATACTCAATTTGTTACAAACCACGGAAATTTCAAAAGTTTTCTAAATAGAATAAAGGCAGTGGAGGATTCAAGTTGCTTTTGTGGTATGGAGGAACAAACCTCAAGACATCTACTGATCGATTGCCCAGCATTTCAAGATTATAGAATGAAGAATGAACTAGTTGTTTATGAATTAAACGATTTGATTTCCGATAAAAAATCATATCTAAAGTTCAATTCATTTTGTAAATACATTCTAAAATTTCTACAAAATCTGAATTTCTAATGTTTTTATTCGTTGAATAATGTAAATAACTTATGTAAACAAACTTTTCTCCTTGTTTGGAGCAAGTATCCCTTGTGGGATATAGCGCTTTGGAAATAAAATAATTGTAATAATTGTAATTGGAAAAGATCCTGGTGGATGCGATTTTATATTTAATTTTGAAAATTGAAGACGCGAATTTGCGTCCTTCGGGCTTGATGCAAAATCGGCAAGGACGTGAAATCGCGTCCCTCGGGTCGAAAGTGTTAATATAATTTCTCATGACAATGACATTTCAAACAAATAAATTAGAGGGTGTGTTTGAAAGGTCCAAAAGTATGTATATAAGTTTGGCCTTAAATACCCATTTCTTGGTTTCTCAAGAAGCCTCTGGGATAAAGATTTTTGGCTGTAGAGGTACAGCCTGCCCTACGTTGATGAGGGCCAAAAGGCCCTCAAAGGTATACTCAAAGGGATCAACTGAAAAAGCACTAGGCTAAAACCAAATGATGTCTTTCAACGCTATTGGTTTAATCAAAACCACTTCAAAGTTTATTAATATGGCTGACATGTTCACAATAAGTTATCGTAAAAAATATTTTCATAACCAAAAATGGATATAGCCCGTAACTGTAAATAATACATCAGTAGCTCGACAATTGTTATGTACCTTAGCCCCAAAAGATGGTGTGCCAGCCACTTGACAAATGTTATGTACCTAAGCCCCGATAGATAGCACATGCTAGGTGGGAAGTTTGAAAACTTGGAGGCGTAGCCAATAGCCAGCCATTTGGGTCTTTGACATCACCTTCTCAATTGATAATTTTTTTATCTATTTAACCTAGTTTATCTATTCTTTTTTTATCCCTAAAATAAATATAAAGTTATCTAATATTATTTTATATATATAGTCGAACTAGTGTGGATAATTCTAAGACCAAGAGACCAAAAAAATTTTGAATTATCAAAAAATTCGAATTAAAAAATATAAATTAATAACAGGAATAAGGAATAGGAATAATAAAAATAGGAAATTCTAGGAACCAAAATAAATACTCCAATTGAAACATTTTCGAATTAAAGATGTTCGAATAATCCAAGTTCAACTGTATATATTCTACACAAGAAACTCGTCACCTTCATTACTATGTTGCCCAAGCTGCAAGAAGTTGGAGAATCCAAGGATTGAAACCATTGGAATATTCAAAGAGTCAATACAAAGAAAAGAAGAACACACAGGGTGAATACCATCTCCGAAATCAGAAACCCATCTAATTTTTCAGGGGAATCGAGCCAAAGCTCAGAGAAATGGTTGAAAGAGTATTATTGTGTAGTTTGCTACAACTGCTGGACATTTCCATGTACCTAGCGAATATTTACTTCTTCCTCTCAGGAACGGCCAAAGTCGGGTTTGGGAACGTAGAAGAACAGATAACCACATGGGACCTTTTTGAAACAATGTTGTCTCAGACCTTTGGGCACCATGCCAGAAAAAAAGACCAACTTTTAGAATAACTAACGGCCAGGGCCCAAGGAAAGGGAGAGTCTAGTGAGGTGTACATTCAACAGGTCCTCTATTTGTGTAAACAAATAAATTCCAATATGAATTAAAATAGAGAGTGCACACTTATTTAAGGGAGTATCCAAAGAAATTTATGACAATTGTCACTTTAGAAATTGCTAACACTGAGGATTTCATAAGTTAATGTCGGAAAATTGACCTATCGCATAAGAAGCATATAAATAAGCAGAAAGTTTCCGAAGACTGCCCAGGGTTGACTCTATCAACTGTACAGAATCACAATCTTTGTAGGACCTTATTAGATGAACCATCAGAGAAGAATTCCATCATTCATTGAATTCCGAGCTAAACACTCTCAAGCCATATGTGCTGGATCTAATTATCTGAAAGGAAGTTGAAAGGAACCTGTCAGAAATTTCGCTGCTTTTTCAAAGGCCAATCACACCATAACTGTACTCTAACCAAACCAAATTATTCAAACAAATGCAATGACAGCAGTTCCTGAACCAGCGACCACCGGTACCCAACCAGACACAACCACAGAGAAGAACTGATGAATGGAGGACTAAAGAAAATGTTCCAATATGCTTCCATTGCGGTCGCCCGAGACATGTAGCCCGATATTACCAAGACAAATGTGTTTTCGAAGAAACCAGGGTAAGAAGAGGCCGACCTACTTCAATAATTATACCACTGGGTTCAACCAAAATGCCGAAGAAGTTGAGGTCGAAGTAGATTGGCGGTTTCGAAACCTGTCACCCTATCCTGACCATGGAAGATCCCTCTTAAGACGAAACGCAACGCCATTGCCCTTTCATCAAACCAGTCAATCTCCTTGCCGCCTCAGCCAGGAAAACTAAGAAGAAAAATGAGAATGGAGGTAAGCCTGCTGAAGAAAGTAGAAATCCTCCTTAATGAAAAATTTTAGGTAGGAAAGACCTATTAATAGAAGGAAGCAAAGATCTCATCTTAAAAAAAGAATTGGTTGTACCATCATCCATAATTAACTTCCATCACGGCAAAGGGGAGATAAGGGTAATTAATGGGACACTTCTCAGAATCAAATAATATAATTTGTTTGAGAAAGGGCAAGACCTGAAAAAGCCCCCAATAAATTTATTATTTTAAAAACTTGCAGTAAGTCACTTATTTAATCTTGTATCAACATAGTATGTATATCCCAAAACTGCCAAAACTTTAAACTCTTGTTTACTTGATTTTTTCCCCTCCCTCTCTCTCTCTTGGGCGTTCAAACTCTTGTTGTTTTGAACTCTTGATAAATTGAAATTTTTCTTTGATTCTTTGAGTTTCAAATTATATGCCTTCATTATTTTAATATCAACACCTGACCTTTTTAATTTATTTTTTCTATTTTTTCTCATATATATATATATCAGATGGAGCTCTGCCTTCTGAAACGCACAATGTTCTCCTGGTCAGGATATGCCTTTTTTATTTTTAATACATATATATATAATAAAAAATAGTTTATTTTAAAAGCAAAGCAATTAGTATGCTTTAGGATACTTGAAATAATTGTAACTGTCGGAAACTACACTGTTGACACAACTGAAGATGAGAAGATTCAATCAAACATTAAGAATGAGGATAGTCGCCAACAAATTTTATCTCTGGTAGATGAAAGATGAAAGAGCAAAAATCAATTATTACAAAATGTCTGGAAAAGTACTCTGAAGTTTTCGATTTTGAGAGAAATTCATCCAGTACAACCTGGAATGTGAAACATAAAATCAACACCTTGAACAAACATCCAATTAAACAAGACTGTACCGGGTTTCTCCTGTCAAAAGACGAGCTATACAAAGTCGATTATATGATAAAGATGGAATTGTACAACCGTCCAAAAGTCCTTGGTCATTCCCAGTAGTATTGGATAAAAAGAAAGATGGGTCCTGGAAATTTTGGGTAGACCATCGAAAGCTTAACAAGGTCACTAAAAAGAATGTGTTTACCTTACCTAGAAATGATAATGTTTTAGACAGTATAACAGGATATATATTCTTTTTCAGCATGGACCTATGTACAGGATATTGGCAGTTAGAAATTGACAAGGAAGATCGAGAGAAGACAGTTTTAACACCCCTGATGCCTTTCAGCCTCTGCAATGCACTGTCAACATTTGAAAGAATGATGGACAAGCTACCCACCAGGGACAATTTGTCTTTGTTATTTAAACAATATAATTGTTTATGCAATATTCTTTGAAGAACAAATTGAATGCCTAAGGAAAGTTCACAGATGCATCCAGCAAGCAGGATTGTGTATCAATCATGAGTAGTGCCATTTTGGCTCAAGAAAAATCAGTGTTAGGATATCTGGTTAAAGAAAGCAGCATTCACCTTGATTTCGACAAAATCGAAGCAATTACAAATTTACGGACCCTAAAAACAACAACTGATGTAAGAAGCTTCATAGTATTGTATTCTTATTATATATGATTGTGAAAAATTTTCAAATAAAGCAGTCATTACACGACCTTCTGAAGAATAATGTGAGGTTCTTTTTGTCTTTTTGTTTTTCTTCTTCTTTCTTATCTCCACTCGATCATTAGGGTATCAAGTTGTGACCCTTGATGGTATTTGACAACCATCATGACTGGGTGAAGTAGAATGCGTCTGCCTTTATCATTAAGACTGGGAGCAATACTCAGTGGCAGGCCGACTTAGCTCCAAAAGAAATGGCTGCCTCTGACATGAGGAACAGACGCCATGTGCAGCCGCTCCTAACATGGAGTACAAACGCTGCTCATCCTGTATTCCTAGATTAGGAGCCCTTACAGGGTACTATCAGCCGGGCTAGCTGAACCCAGGTTTTTTAGCGAGCTTGTTACTGCTCCCCCTCCTCCTTTTTCATTTGGGCTTGGGACCGGCAAAGGCGGAGTTGGTCTTTTTTTTTTTTTAATTATCCCTAGTACACGTGGTACAGGTCATGATAATCATGGTGGGTAGTTAGCGACTGCTTTTACTGTAAGTGCATCACATGTCTACACATGTGAAAAGCAGTTCGACTTTGCACTTACAAATGTGCATGAGCCCCATTTGGTTACTTGCACTCGCTGGTGGGGTTGGACTTTTGCAAGAATCGGGGGCCATTGGAGCATTTTTTTTTTTTAAATCAGAAAAAAGTGTCCAATGCGGGAATCGAACCCGGGTTGTATGTATCATATGTCTTTTGGTCTAAAGAGAACAGGAACAATCTTTTAAAATATTAAAATCAGACTTAATTGTTCTTGTCCATTTTAAAAATGCTGAGACACTTGTACATACCGACGCGAGTGGATATGGTGTTGGAGCAGTGCTGACCCAACTAGTAGAAGGAAAAGAAAAGCCTATGCATCAAGGTTTCTTAATGCCACAGAAAGAAACTATTCGACAACAGAGAGGGAATGCCTAGCTGTAGTTTGGGCCATATACAAGTTCAGACCATATTTGTTTGGAAAGCACTTCACCATCGTCTCAGACCATCATTACCCGTGTTAGCTATCTAATGTAAAGGATTTATCATGAAGGCTAGTCACAGATGGGCCTTGCGACTTCAAGAGTTCGACATATCTATTGTGTATAAGAATGGTAAAAGACACCAAGATGCGGATTGTCTCTCAAGAAGTCCTCTCCCCGAATTCAATGAAGTTAACATACCAGAATTGTCTTCAATTACCGATATGGGAAAAGAGCAACAAAGCGATGTCCAGATCAAGAAAATAATTCATGAAATTGATTCCAAAGGTTAAATTGGATTCCAAATAATCGATGGCATCTACTACCGTAAAAATTACAATCCTATAGGCAAACCTTGGTTCTTAGTAGTGCCAAAACAAACTAGGATTGACATTTTAAGCAAAACCCACGATGCACCAATGGCAGGATACCTGGAATTTGTGAAAACCTATGCCCACAAGGGAAGAAAATATTTCTGGCCGGCTTGCATAAATCTGTGCGACACTATGTGGCACATTGTAGAGAATGTCAACGGCAAAAAGGTTCTACCGAACGTCCACCAGGACTTGTGCCAATTCCGCCAGTAGCCTGACTTTTCGGAAAATAGTGATAGATTTGTTAGGAAGATTCTCTAACATGAACAATGGCAATAAGTGGATCATGGTCGCAACAGACTATCTAACCGGGTATGTTATGATCAGAGCCATACCAAATGAAAGTTTGGAATAAGTTGGAAAATTTATAATATAAGAAGTGATCCTCAAACATGGAGCCTCTAGAGAATGAATTTCAGACCGAGGTGTCGGACATTTATATCTCACACAATAAGGAAGATCAACAACCACTGTGGTACCACACACCGATTTACTTCTGCCTAACAACTCCAGACAAATGGCCTGACTGAGAGACTCAACAAGATACTTGGTGATATGCCGTCTAATGTATGTTGAAGTCAACCAAAGAAACTGGGACCCAGTTCTCCCTTACGTAAATTTGCCTATAACACTGCCAAACAGGAAACTGCAGGGTTTAGCCCTTTCTATCTTGTGCACAGGCGCAAGGTAGAGACCTCATTGGACACCATCCTGACATATAGAGAGGAAGCCAGTCTGGAAGACTACGTGGAGAGTTTGGTCACAAATTCTGGGGACACATGCCAGCTGGCCCATTCGAACATCTTACAGGAGCAAGAAAAAGACAAATATTGATACAATAAAAGCCACAGACCTGTCCAGTACACTGTGCAGGAGACCCTATGTAGGTAGACACATCTGTGCATAAACAAGGACTGTCTGAGAAGCTACTTAAAAGATACTTTGGCCACTATATAGTTGTGAGACACCTATCTGAAAAAAACTTATGAAATACAGGCCTAGAAGAGGAGACTCCAAAAAAATAATATCAAAGACAGAAGCTCAGAAGAACAGATAGGACTGATCTCATAGTGTAGAGTTTATTATTTTAAGAAGCGGGTCCATGCAGCAATATTCATGATAGATTCAATTCAATCTGGCCGAGGAGCAGATCATTAAGACTATATTTTTTGGATGTGAAAACAAAAGCCTTTGAAACCGTGAATTATATAATTGGAGGACCCTCACTCTTCTGGATAAACTGAACATATTTGAATTCAAGCCCTTGAGAGAGAGAGAGAGAGAGATTAGGCTTAAAAAAATGAACCTAATTGCTGGGAATTATCTATTCAATTCTTTACAAGATACAGATCCTTTTTTAGCAGAGATATATTCTGGCCTAACTTCCATATTTAGTCATGATTATGTCTTGACACCAAATTTTAAAAGGAAAAATATAGTAAATTGGAGAGATCCAGAAGAACAGCATTCCTTAGGGGTGAAGATGAGTATCACATCTATTTTGAAAATCAAGGTAGCCATTATTTTTAAAACAATTTCCTCCCATCAAAATTTACATCAAATATTGGTCATAAAATAAATCTTGACACTGTTGTAAATTCCCAATATTTCAACACTCACTTATGCATTGATCAAATAAAAAACTGTAATGATAAGGGCCATAGACTTGAAATCATGGTATCTAGGCATGTGTTTCTTCTTCTTCTTCTTCTCTTCTTCTTTCTTATCTCCACTCAATCATATTAGGGTATCAAGTTGTGACCTTTGATGGTGTCTGTTTGACAGCTATCATGACTAGGTGAAGTAGAATGCATCTGCCTTTGTCATTAAGACTGGGAGCACTACTCAGTGGCAGGCTGACTTAGCTCCAAAATAAATGGCCGCCTCTGACATGAGGAACAGATGCCATGTGCAGCTGCTCCTAACATGGAGTACAAACGCTGCTCATCCTGTATCCCTGGATTAGGAGCCCTTACAGGGTACTATCAGCTGGGTCAGCTGAGCCCAGGCTTTTTAGTGAGCTTGTTACTGCTCCCCCTCCTCCTTTATCATCCGGGCTTGGGACCGGCAAAGGCGGAGTTCATGTGCTTCTTAATTTGCCAAAACTGATGTGGTTTTATCAACTATTTAAGTCTTCTAGATTGCAGCAGCAGACAATAGATGATGGATTGCTTTTGGGTCTATTATGAGGAGATATGAATGCCTTTCTTTTTTTATATCAATTTTCTCTGAGTTAGGTTTAATTTGTTTAGGGAAAGTGTATATGGTCTAAATGCGTCACAGGAGTTATTACAGTAATCCCTTGTTAAGACGAACTCAACGGGAGAACGAAATACCCTTTTCGTCTTAAAAGAATATATACAATTCGTATAAACCAAATTCGTATTAGACAAATTGAATTCGTGGTATCCGGGGGTTGTACTTATGTACTACTGATGAGTAAGAAAACTACATTTCTGAGGAATAACGAATAAATTTATTTGAAAACAATATTAATGAAAATATTTTATAATTTTAAGGAACAACAATTATGTATATGTATGTACATAAAGTATTTTATTTTCAAAGACAATATGGATAATATAATCACAATGTAAGGCAATAACATGAGAATATAAGTTTATTTTAAAACACAAATAAAAAAGAACAACAAAAGAAACAACTTACATAATATACTTGGTAAATACAATGTTTATGTGTATGCAGCATATGCAGTATGCATAGAGTATCCTATATCTGGGTTTTCTCTGCAGGCTTCAGAAAGTCTGTTATAGTTTTTTGGTGGTATTTGATTGGGCACTGTTTCAGACATTCCCTTCTTATTTTATCCAGGTCATCTGGATACTCATCATTCGGGGTGAACCGCAAATTTCCAACCCTTCATCCAGGGCAACATACTCCAGGAAAGTCAAAGTCTCAGCTAGGTTTGTGGCTGAAAGGAGTTTGGTCCATTCTTCAGACTCATCAAGCATTGTTTCTGGAGGTGAAAACGAATCAGCTGTTTTTTCCACACCCAATGAGACACTTATTTCTTTAGCCTTTTCTTTGACAAATGCGTCGGATACAGGAATATTATTTTGTCTACTTTTTTTAAACCATTTTAAAAGCTCATCTTCCACGTCTTGATGGGATGCTTTTCGAAGTCGTTTTGAAGAGCTCGAAGACCCTGAGGCAACAGCCGCATCTATTTTTTCTTTGTTTTTTAGAATGGTTGATAATGTGGATTTCACAATTTGAAAATTTTCGGCAATTTGCGACTTAGATAACACTCCACGTGCAACTTCGTCCAAAATTTTCCTTTTTAAGGCAAGATCAATGGCGCTTTTTTTTCGTGGTTTAGATGACATGTTTATGTAGGTTTTTTTATGGAAGCTCAAACAATTCACACTTCGATTATATAGAATTTAATAATTTTTATTTCAAGCGCATTATTTTATAATACAATCAGTCGGTTATAAAAAAGATATAACAAATAGAAATAAGTCCTTTTTCTTCTGAGAGCTCGATTTACACAGATTATTATTCACAGAATATATTTTTATTATTTATATTATATTTAATATTTTTAAATATGTTTTGTATAAAAATAAGAATAATATAATATTCTGTGAAATTCCGTGAAAGCGTGCGCTCCTTGGCTGCTGGCTGGCAGGGGTCACCATGGCCTCTACATTTATCAGTCGATAAAAACAGCAATACTGGCACAATAGAGTCGAAATTTTCCACTGATTGAGTACATGGAACGACCCCAAGGGGTTGGTTTCATAGAAAATGAGTCATCATAACAAACAAAGGACGAATGTTTACACAAAAGACAAAGAGAGCCAATACTTGATATCAACGGCATTTTTGTTGTTTTAATATTTTATTGTTTTACTTATAACTCGCCTTTAAAAACATATTAGAATTTGTTTAAACCGATTGATTAGTTCTGCTGGGGGCTAAATTTAATTCGTATTTCGTCATAACCGAATATTTCGTCTTAACCGGCAAAATCTCTTTGGAAAGCATTGAAATTTAACGGGGGAAAAGAAACGGTTCGCGCAAACCGAGAGTTCGTATAATCCGAGTTCGTGATAATGAGGGATTACTGTATAGGGATACAGCTAGAGCTCGTCCTTTATTTTAGCATAATGAATCCAATATATAACATAGAGCTAAATACATGAAATAAGACTGGTCTCAAAACTCTGCAATCATGCTATTGAGCTGTACCCATCCTGGCCAGCTCTCCTTAGGCCTCCTTTGAGGACTAGTTCGATTGCCCACCCTGGAAAAACCTTGCATGTCTCCAACAGGTCTTTTCATTTTAGTCCTATAAAGTATCCACCCCATACAGTCCAATACTTTCTAGTTCACTAGCACCTTTCTCCTTTGGTTGTCCCCTCAAAAGGGTAACCTCAACTTAATTTTACTTTTGTCTTTGCATGATTCCAATATTAAAAATGATAATTTTCTTATTTTCAATTTTGAAAATATGAAATTTTAATAGAGAGAAGAAATTACAAAATATTGGACTGCTTTGCTTAAAAATGAAAATTATTTTGTTCAATCATTTGTATCAGATGGTAATAAAAATAAACAAAGCTTCAATAAGATAATTTGTCATGATTCAAACTTTATTGCCAACATACAAGGTTAATGACTTTCTAATTCATAGCTATTTAAATATCTTTAATTTCTATATAGATATATTTAAAAATCACAATACCAAAAACACACTTTTTAATACATTCTAAAATTAAATTTAGAGAAAGTTCTAATTCAATTAATATATATTTTTAGAGATTAGGGAGAATTTTTACTATTTATATACTTTAGAGCTTAAATACAGTCACATAAAAGTTTGCTCCATCAATATCCTAAATTCTAAATATAGTGCATTAAAGCAGCATGCATATTAATTTATATTTTATAAATTATTTTTTCTATATATTAATTACTATTTTGGGATTTATATTTTATGTATAAATAAAATACAATTTCGGCAGTGTTATATTGACTCTAAAATGTGATATGAAGTATATATATAATAACTGCCTGAAAATAAAAATATTTTCAAAATATTTACACATAAAATAAATACAAATACAACTTATAAAAATAAAAAAATAAAAATAAATACAAAATAAGTGTAAAATAAGTTAATAGAAAATACAGCAATGTGTGTGCATAGCTTTAACAAATTTGCTGATAATTACATCCCATAGGTCATTCGCTTGTTGACATAAAATTGGTAGATGGAAAATGCAAGAGATGCTAAAACAAACAAAAAATGTTATGCACTTTTTCTTTAAAAAAAATATTTTTAATTAACAAAGTTAATAAAAAGCTGAGAAATTATCATTAGTTTTTATATCTTCAAAAGAGAAAAAGTGTAGTTTATTAAATTATAAAAAAAAATTATAAATACATTATTTTAAACATTTAAAATATATATATAGGCCTTTTTGTGGGAGTCACATTTCTTGGGAATTTTTCTGTCGTAAGAATTGATTTTTAGGTTGGGAACTATTTGTTTCAAATTAATTTAGTTTTCTTGGGCATCTGTACTCTGTCTATATTAATCACCTCTTAGAATTTTTAAGCCTCTATAAAACTAAATGTGTTGAATATCTAAAATTATGAGCATCTTCAAATTTGCATTATAAAGAATAGAGTTAGGTTTATTTTAACCAATTTTATTAAACCTGCCTCAGTAGTATATCAGTCATTAGAGTACAATTTTGCTTGAAACTAAATGGAAACTTTCAAGCAAGGATTTACCGAATATATTGGTTCTTTCAATGTAAATCAACCAAATTCAATAAAGAAAAATATACTTTAAGGACTGAGTGCCATTTATTGAATATAATTAGCAAAACTGATAATTGACAAAAATCATGAGTTGAAAATATTACTACACCAAGTTCTACTCTTAGTGGCTCTTCAATTTTAAAATGCTTTCTTTGAGTTATGCTTGAGGTGGTCCTAAAATGAAAGTGTCTGACCTAAATATGGCTCAGAAATGCTATTTTAAGAGTTGAAAAACCTAAAGTTGTAATTAAACAATATATTAACGGAAACATTAGGTGACAAGACCAAATAAAATGAATAGTGTGTGTTGTGTATGACTGCATTGTTCCCGAAATGTCACACAATTTATCAGTCTGGATTTAATCTTGTTACCATATGTTTCTAATCAATTATTAAAACTGTACCTTACTATATATATTATCGATGATAAATAATTTATATGTAAACATTGCTATAGTATAAACACATTTTATTCCAGAGAACTAATGGAATATTTCAGGATATGATTAAATATTAAAAAATAATTTAAAACTTTATACCAATATATAAGCAGGCTGAAATCCAGCAGTTGATGGCAGCTTGCTGATATTGATAGGTAGTTGAAACATAAAATTGTCTATCATATTCAAATTTTATTTGATCGAAGGCTAAGTCTTCTGCAAATGTCACACTTTTGGTGTATAGGAGAAGACCCAGAATCACCTAAACACACAAAAAACATTATTAAATTCTATATTTAGAAAAATATATATTTAAAAGTTTGTTTTTGTGATTGTCATAGTGTATACGTAGGTTTATTAACTATATTTTCTATTATTTTTTATTTGTAATTGTTGAATTCCCATATCTTAATAAACAATTAAATTATAAAACATATTATAATAGATAATTTTTTAGATGGAAATTTTGCCAGGAGGATATTGATCTAAAGAGACAAAGGTCGCCTCTCCCGTCAAAATAGACGTCAAAGCTAGACGCCATCTATTGACCGTCACCTCAAACTAGTGGTCTCGGGTCGGTGACAAAGCCACAACACCAGCTTTGACAAACTGAAAAGTGTCCACCAAGAGACCATGGTTTCGGGCTAATGCCCCTCGTCAGTCTAGGGAGGACTTTATTCCATGAGATCCACACGGGATCTAATGGAATCTTGACAATCTGCCAAAGAGGTGTTTAGCTGGCAATGTGGTTGGGCCAAATCTATGGTTAAAATATAGATGGAAATTTTGCCAGGAGGTTATTGATCTAAAGAGACAAAGGTCGCCTCTCCCGTCAAAATAAAAGTCAAAACTAGACGCCATCTCTAGGTAGACGCTTTTCAGTTTGTCAAAGCTGGTGTTGTGGCTTTGTCACCGACCCGAGACCGCTAGTTTGCGGTGACAGTCAATAGATGGCGACTAGTTTTGACGTCTATTTTGACGGGAGAGGCGACCTTTGTCTCTTCAGATCAATATCCTCCCGGCGAAATTTCCATCTATATTTTAGCCATAGATTTGGCCCAGCCACTTTGCCAGCTAAACACCTCTTTGGCAGATTGTCAAGATTCCATTAGATCCCGTGTGGATCTCATGGAATAAATTCCGCCCTAGACTGACGAGGGCCATTAGCCCGAAACCATGGTCTCTAGGTGGACACTTTTCAGTTTGCCAAAGCTGGTGTTGTGTATTTGTCACCGACCCGAAACCGCTTGTTTGCGGTGACGGTCAATAGATGGCGTCTAGTTTTGACGCCTACTTTGATGGGAGAGGCAACCTTTGTCTCTAAAAAAATTATAGTTTTTACATTTGTGTTGAATATTTACTAAAATATTTACATTAGAAAAAATGATTAAAAATTTTTTTTAGAAGCACATTTTCCTTGTGTTTATCTTTGTATTATATTGTATTAGTTTTTGGTTGAAGAGAGAGAGAGAAGTTGAGAGAAACAATATTAATGCCTTAAGAATATTGGTTAAATAATTAAATCCCCCCAGGATTTTAAAAAAGCATTCATTTGGAATTAAGATTTTCTTGATATATATATATGAATACTTCTAATTACTCTTGAATTCACTGGTAAGGTTGTGACAGAAATAAAAACAAAAATCTATAGCTGCCAATTAATATCATTAAATGGAAAATAAAGTTGAAGATGATTCATAATGTTGGTCTGTGTGAAACATGCACTTATTATTTGGCTTGAAAAGAGTGAATTGAAAAGTGCAAATGAGGTTAATATGAAAATAAAGCTTTGTTGCTAAGATTTGTTTCTTATATTGCTTTCATTTTTTCACTCATTTCAACGTCATTTCTACTTCGACTTCTCGCTCTGAATCTTCTTTTTTTATTATTCTTCATCAACTGAAAGTGTTCTTAAATTCTAATGCTGATATTAGTTCCCAAGCTACTGATATTTATAAATTATAAGAGTCTAGTTCATCTTGAACAGCTAAATGTTTTCATATTTTCATAGATAACTTCTACACAAATTTCACCCATATTAAAGAAATTTATAGATTGCAGTTACCTAATTGGGACCATTATGCCAAACTGACAAGAAATGACGCAGGAACTGAAAAAAAAAACGACTTTCAGTGGGCAAACTAGCCTTCAAAAAGAAAAACCTTTTAGCCCTCTGTTGGAAGGACAAACGTTTGGTCCATCTTTCCTCTTCATTACAAACAGCTTCTCTTAACACAGCTAATCACCAGGAAAACTATGTGTTTTAGAAGAAATTCATAAGCCAACCACCATTATAGACTACACTTTGGCTACTACACTCGCTTGTTTGGCGGTACATATACTAAAATTAGAACGATACACTTTGAATATGGAAGGTATTGGATGTTGATGACCACTATTGTACAACATGCAACTTTCTCATAAAAACTATAGTGGATGAAGTCAGGCATGAAAAATATTGCAAACATTTGAAGGAAGAGCTTGTGGAACCATGGCAGAGTGAATGTCCAGAACATATGAAGGCTTCAACTTCAGAAAGCTTGAAAAGGTTGGAAAATGAGTTCCACAATGCTAACGTACAGACTGCCAAAGAGATAAAGGTCTGTTCTTCCCAATCCACACTTGGTGGATGGAAAAATAACAGGTTTTTTTTTTATTGTAATATGAATTTAAATATCTATTATTTGTGATTTTTTATTATTGTATGCAGCAATAAATATATTTACACTCTAAAACATAGTTTTCCAGTATGTTCGATAATAGTGGGAATTATGGGAAGATGCGCCAGGAGATCGAATTACATGCACAGTAGAAGGTAGCCTCTACACTTATGTAAACAAAGTTACACACTTACTGGAAAGGGTTAATTGAGTATACTCTACACTCATAATTAAAATATTTCAATGCCACTTTTTGTTTTAACTTTGGTTCACCAACAATGGGCCTAGCCTTATTTATTATACTTTTATTCCCTTAGGTATAAGAGTTGTAGAGAGAGAGAAATAGATTTTAGTTATATATATTTAATATAAAAGTAGCATCAAAAGTTTTATTTTCAGTTATGAATCTTCAAATAATGGTTAATAGTATATGTGAGCTTTATTATTTTTCGATAACATGAGTTTGATAAAGATTGTTTTCATTTTTCCTTTAATCACTGACTTGTATATGTATGTACAAATATAGTTCTATATATACATATATATTAGATAATAAAAAGGCATATATTGGATTTAATAAAAGATTTATTTTGCCAATATTTCGGCTGGCTGAACGGCAACCTTTATCGAGGCATTACATTTTTGTATACACAAACTCAGCGCTGCATAGTGTTATATCACAGTTGATATCATTTAAAATACAAAGTAGGTAGGGGAAATTTGTGCATGAAAAAATTATCAAACAATCAGAATAAGTTAAATATCAAAATATTAAAGGAAAAATAAAGAGGTCATCTTATATTTTAAAATATTTCTAATAAGTACATAAAAATAATTCATTAAGAGATAAATGTAAAAGTATATGTATCTATTAAAACATTTGAAAATATATTTAAAATGATTTAAACAAAACAACTGTAAGAATTTTTTTTTTAATTTAACAATAAAATGTGAAAACTAAAAATGTTTTATGTATTGCATGTAATATGTTATATGTTTAATGTACTAATACTTTTGTGTTTTGAAGCGATAAATGTAAAAATAATTAAACAAGTGGTGTGTATAATTCACAGGTTATTGCTAATGTGTGAAATAGAGAGAATTAAAATCGCGGGTATTACAACAATATTTAAAAATTCATTAAAGCAAAAACTATTAAATGAAGCAATGTCATGTAATTTAAAAACACGGCACCTCTCCCTTTAAAATAGACTATAATAAGTTAGGTAGGTTCAAAATCACTTTATTAGGTACCGCTCAACAAGAGCAATTTAGTTTATGATAATTGTAACAGTGAATAATATATGTGAAGGTTATTCACATATTAAGCAAAATGTTAATGCAGGATTCAATCCCGGTTCATGATTGTTGGGAATCGAGGGTGTTACCTACTTCGTCCACGACTTTGTTTTTATTATAATAAGTCAATTTAAAAATAATTTTCTTATTTATAATATATATATATATGTATACAGTAGAACCTCCCTGAAAGGACACCTAATTGCAGAGCCAAAGTGTTCTTTAGGGAAAGGTATCCTTTTAGTGGAGAGTTGCATAATAGTAAAAATGATAATTTTGCAAATGAAAACTGTCCTTTAGTGTGGGTCTCCTCTCATGGAGGTTATACTGTATATAAAATTGTGAAATAATGGTAAATAGTATAGTCTAAATATTTTTTAAAAAGATGAAACTTGTCATATAGTGTTTAATAAAGTGATAGTAGTTTAGGAATTTCTTTTTTGCATAATAAAGAGTATACCTTTAGATTTTATTAGAATCAATTTTTTAGCCTGTTTTAGAAGTCAATGTCTTGAGAATACACTTTTGCCAAAACCAACTCACAAAATTTCCAAGACAGCTTTATTGCTAGAAAAACACTCATATGAGGAACTATATATATAAATATATTTGTTTTAAACCTACACAAGGTAATAAGACCAAACCTCAATAAATTAATAGTGTATGACATTTCGGTAACAGCGTTGTTACTATCATCAAACAAGAGAATAAATCAGACAAAATATCACTGCATTTTCTTGAATGGTACCGTTATCGAGTGTGTAAACAAGATAGAGCAGATAGAAAAAAAAGTTTTAAGACAACCTAAAATATTCTTATAATTAGAAGTGGAAAAAAATAATTTATTGGAACTATAGTTCACAGCACCATTTAAGCCCAAAAATAGCATTAGCTAAAGCTCTTTAAAAATAGAGCCTTTAAACTTATTTGTGATATAGTTAAAATAAATATATACAGTCGAACCTCTTTAATTCAACACCCCAAGGGATCAGAGCTTTCGGTTGAATTAAAGGAAGTGTTGAATTAAGGTGAGATGATTAGGTAATCATCTAACTCGCTAAAATAATATATTTTTAAAATAGCCTTGTAATATAAATTAATGATATTAATTGAAACCATTGTGTGTTTTTATTTTATTTTCATGATTAACTTTTAGTATCAGGGACAAAATGGAATTAATACATATTTTAGAAACATAAATAATTGTAACAAATAAATTTACTGGCAATGTGTTTCTTTTCAGTAATATAATCAAATATTAACTCTACAGACATTAAAATGTTTAATATAATATATTAAATAATATTTTATTCTAATTGAAAAATATAGCAGTTGAAAGGAAATAAATATGGTAAATAAAAATAAAATTTTAAAATATTATTTAAAAATATCATGAAGATCTTTTAAAAAATTCCTTTATAGATGTCTGTTTTTGCACTGAAATCCTATTCAGGATGTATTCCAGACGGTCATTTTGAAAAACATGCATGTCTTTCTTCTTCTGAAATGTTTTTTAATAAATAAATTTTAATGTATTAAAGTCATCCACTGCTGCTGCAGGTATTATTGATTTTGTGTTTAAATCTTTTATAATAACACAAATGGAATATTGAAATAAAATGTTATCATAATCATTGTGGCTACATTTTATAAAGATTTATTTATTTAAAAGGAAATTATTTGTAAATTTTAAAATAACTAAAATATTTTAATGCTGAAATTTAAAAATAAAATATTATTGTTAATTAGGGCACGAAGCCTAAATCCCAGGGTAAAAATAAATAAATAAATAAAAAACAACACTCGCGACATTGCGCAATGGCACTGAAAAGTGAAACTTAAACTAACAGAAACCAAAAGTGTGCGCGCGATGCTATCGGCGCCCGCCGATCGCCACCGTAATAGCTTTTTAGCGGAAAGTTGTAAGTAAAAAACATTCAACTGTCGAAATTCGAATTTTAAAATGGTCGAACTATCGGAAGTGTCGTATTATCGATATGTCGAATTACGGTTTGTTATTTGATAGGCCGGAGGTCGGGACATCAGAACATGGTCGAATTATCGCCGAGTGTCGAATTGGGGTGTGTCGAATTAACGAGGTTATACTGTAAATTAACCAACAAAGAAATAATCAATGAAGATTTTCCCATCAAATTGATAGATAAAATAATAGAAGACAAAAATATGAGGATAATACTTTGATGCAGAATCCAAAGTGCAAAAACCAAGTAGCCAAATTAATCAAATTACCATTTATAAACCAAAAGTTTGCAAGAGAGAAATTTTACTGAAATATTCAAAAAGTATGAAAAAATAAAAATTGCATGGAAACCATATAACCCTATTTCTCAAATCATCAACAAACACAAGAGCAGGTTCAATCTATGAAGTGAAAAGTGTGACCAATGCTATGTATGGCAAGAAGCCAGAATTTTAAAGAAATTATGGCAATCCATGAATATGCTCTAAAATGGGATAAAATTGAGAATTGTACATTTTTAAAACAGAAAAATCACAAGGCATAATAATTTCAATAAAAAAAACAAAGAAATTAGATTATGAGAAAAATTACAATAAGAAACAATTTAAAGAAGCCTTTTTAATTCAAAAGAATGTGCTAGACTTAACAGAATGGAAGAAGAAATATCAATAATATTTACAGAGTAACCTTTATTATATTGTCCTGGAGATAAACAGGCAATGCAAGATTTAGATGACTAATTTATTATAAAGAGGGAAAATATAAGGAGTTTAACAAAAGAAATACAATTGTCTACTTGCCAAAATGATTGTTGTCTCAAGATTCCCCTTGGCAATCAAATGATGGAGGGTGTTTTTAAATTGAAGCTCACGCTGGCTAGGTGTTGTTATAGAGCCACATGACAATATTTTAAAAAGTATTTTTAGTTATTTCCTAGACTTTTTTCTTTTCGCTATCTTGTTTACACACTTGATAGCAGTACTATTAAGAACATGCTGTGATATTTTGTCTCATTTATTCTTTGGTCTGATTATGGTAACAATGCTGTTACTGAAAAGTCACACACTATTAATTTATTTGGATTTGGTTTTATTACCTTGTAGTTCTAATCTATAAACAAAATGGTAGCCTTTTATTTTTGTTTTATATATATGTTATATTAAAATATTATATCATTTAAAAAATTATATTTCATAGATACAAATACTCTGTTAAATCGACCGCCAGAGGTCACGCTTACCCTTTAAAAACTCATTGTTGTTGTATCCCGTTGGCCGGCTCAAATCTTTGTACATTATGTAAATAATATTTTGTTTTCCTTGTTCTACTCGCTTTAAACCAGGCGGTACTTTTACCAAATTATGTTTCTATATATTCCATAAGCTCAATTAATGCAATATCTGATTAAAACCAGTTTTATTATTATTCTTTCAAGATTTTAACCACGACTGCATCACCAATACCATTTAGTACTAAAAATAACCAACAAATAACTTTATAGCATAATCCTCAAGATGATCAAAAATACAACAGAAAATATAATTCTAATTATTTTATATAATATATATATTGATGAGACATGGACAGGGATGTAATGCTCAGTGGGTTTATTTGGGGCAGTGCTGGGCTCGTGGTTCGGTTCAGGAAGGTCATTAAGTTCGGGGTCTTTCCGGGCAGGTTGTAGGAGAGGTTGGAACTGTGGATAGACGTTATGGAATCGACCATTAAGATCTGAACAGGACGAAGATTAATTTATTACTAGCACGTTGTATTTAACACATTGCTGCAAAACTGTGATCAATGGCCAAATACAATTTATACCCATCATCTCTGTTGTGCCATTTCTCTGAGATAAAAATAATCAAATAAAAAATAAACAAAAATTAAAATAATTTTTACTGGTCACCTGTACCATTGGTAGCTACTTGTTGACACACACCACCCTCCCTCTTAACTTAGACTAGGTCCCTCAAGTCAGTTATCCCTCTCTATAAATTGTTTAAGTCTGGAAATGTGTGCCAAAGTGTTCTGTCGCCTATTATTTTTGTTTCTTCTGTCTAGTGGTCGTAATTTATATGTGGTTTCTTTTACTCGGTTAGTAATCTCGTATGGTCCCACGTACTTTGGAAGTAATTTTTCCATTTTGCCCGATTTTCTTCATGAAGATTCTAATAGCACCAAGTCTCTCCCCAACTTCAAACCTACAAAAATGTTCCGGATTTTTAATATCCTAGTGCGTTGGCTACTCCCTCATCTGTGCGGCTGACATTAGCTCCTGAATTGAAAATTAGTTTGCCTACATGCATTTCACTGATATGCGTGATTAGGCAAATGTTATCATACCTGTCCAACGGAATTTTTCCATTACTGTACCCCCTATTTTTTAAATGGATTTTTCTAGAGGTGCCTTATTTAGTGCTTATCTCTCGTTAACCATGGTTGTCCTTTCACCTTGAAAATTATGTGATTGTTGTCAGTCTTACAAGAAACCTCTGATGATTCACGTGGTACACTTTCTACACTACGTGAAACTTCAACCACAGGATTAGAGGTAGAATTGTACCTACCACATGGCCTCCTTTTCGGGCAATCCCAAAGTTTGTGCCCAGTCTGGAAATATGTGAAGCACCTGGGTGTCCCGTCTGGCAGCATGAATTTTCTTGCCTTCTCAGTTGGTGTTTTGGCCCATTATTTTTGTCCTTGCGCTTGTTCACAACCTTCCGCTTTCCTCGTCATTGTTTCTGTAGGGGTGGTTACTGATGTTGCAATTTCCCACTTCCCTTCTTGATCCAATTTGTTTGTCTCGTCGAGCAATATCACAGCCTCGAAGAACTAAGCCTCCTCAGGTCTGCGGTTGCTACACCATAAAGCTGCCAGTAGTAGGCAGTCTTTTGGCGCCAACATCCACAGCGCCTCTGTTGATGACTTGAAAGGTCAAGGCACTTTCATGTGAATTCCGTCAACTGAGGCCGTTTAATTTTCCTTAGTTTGTCGCTTCTATTACATGCCCAGCTGTCGTTTCTTGGGTATCCTAATTTCAATGCTTCCAGTACATCTTCAAGTGTGGTCAAGGGTTTGAACCTGCATTTGATTAATTCGCGGCCATCAAGTGAAAGCCGCCCTACTAGGGCCTTCGTACATTCTCTTTTTGGTTCTTTACTCATTGTCAGCCATGTTTTGAACTTCTCTACATAGTCTTCGATGTCTTCCTCCTCGGGTTTAAAAAAAGGTGCCTCTACGCAGCCGTAATTTACATTCGCTGCTTGAAGTGCTGGGCTGACACTGCACTCCATGTGATGAGACAAGGGTGGGATGTAATGCTCAGTTGGTTTATTTGGTGTCCAGGAAGATTGATATGTTCAGGGTCTTACCGGGCAGGTTGTAGGAGGGGTTGGAGCTGTGATAGACATTATGTAATTGCAGGTTAAGATCTGAACAGGAAGAAGATTAATTTATTACTCGCACATTGTATTTAACACATTGCCGCAAAACGGTGATCAATGGTCAAATGAAATTTATCTGTCATCTCTGTGGTGCCATTTTCTGATAAAAATAATTTTTAAAAAATTAAAATAATTTTAACTGGTCATGTGTACCTTCGGTCGGCTACTTGTTGACACACAACAATATATATACTATATATGTATGTAATATTTTTGCAATGTGCATACGTATGGATGAACTGGCAGTCGTGTACGTGAGGCAAGTGTTGATGATCTTCCTACACGCGGACAACAAGAAGCAGAGGCAGGGCTAGATGTTAGCACAAAGAGGGATCGGGGACAGCCCACAGGACAGAGGTAGAGGCCATGACACCAACTTTGGTGTTTATCACCGAGACATGGAGGGAGAGTGTGTGCTGTGAGACAGACAGGCTGAAGCGAACTGCTGAGAAACACCCCCTAGAATCATCTGCTGACCCCCTGCCAAAACCTGTCCTGTTTACAGGGAAGTCTCTATAAGAATGTCCCTCGGGACCCCACATGGGCTGGACGTTGCCTTTTTCCACCCCTCTCTCCCTGCCACCAGCTGACCGCTCTCTCTTTGGATCTTTATTTTGACGTCACCAATTTTAGTTTATATACAAAAAGGGTGTACAGGTTATATTAATAAAGATATAGCATATATACAAAATATGGGGGTGGTAGCAAATAGAAACGGTGTACATTTTAAAAGATGGGTAGGATATATTTCAAGGCATCGGCTCCAACCAATTGGGAGATATGTGACCTATACTAAAAGTGTCATTATTATACAGTTTTAAAATATACAATATATATATATATATATCCTTTAAACTTTATAAATATAAACTTTAAACTACAAATAAGCAAAAATAAAAATAATAAATTTTCTGAAAAAAAATTGTATAATACATTTCCAAAAATAATATAACTATTATATAATTTGAAAAAATGGTACAAATGTCATATTGTTCTGGGAAAAGTTGCATAAATTCAATAAGAAAAAAGGCAGTTGCACGATAAGAAGATGCCTTTTTGTTTCTGTATTATATAATTATTATATTTTCTGCTGGATATCTTTGTCTTGGGGATGAGCACAAGAAAGTATATTAACTTTATGCATGCATGATAGGCAATTGGATAAAATTAAAAAGCCATGATTTTCATTTGCATATCTATATTTATGTGGTAACCGAGAGAACACTCAGGTGTGTAGAGCTTTCCAAAACATCTCTGCACCTTGAAAGACCTTTCAGTTTTCACAGAAAACAGGCAGTCATGGTCGAGGCAGAATAAAAGACGGGATGGTTCAAAAAGAACGAAGACATAGTGTTAATTGGAAAAGTTCCGTGAACAGAAAGTCGAGGTAAAAAGATAGAGATTTTTAAGTGTAGTAGATTACTTACTTGTCTAAGGTGGCTTCAGAGGATCAACTAACAAAGGCTCTTGTGGATTAGAAGTGGTGATGCATTTCCTGCTTTTTAGGGGTTTTTATAATCTCAAAGGCGGAAGTACTGGGCCTTCGTCTGATGCAATATTGGGGTCATAAGAAGAAGAGGTCATTGCACCCTCTTGACTTTCTAGAACTTTCTGACATCTTTAAACCTTATTTTTACACGTTATTGGTCTTCTATATCTCACTTTCTGATATTTAACTCAACTCTTCTTCTATTACACAGCTTTATTTTATTATCTCCGGTTTTTACAGAGTACATTACAAAAACATTACACATATTGTGATATAATGGTTCATGTTTAACATGCATATAATTATTTACAGAGGTGTTTATATTATACACCACCTTTTTAAAATAATCTTGTTATATTACACCAATAAAGGGGATTTCTTGGTTGAAATTATCATATATATATATATATATAATGAAGCTGGATAATAAAAATTATAGAGTACAGCTTCTTCTTACAAGGAGAAACATGAATTTTTAAATTTTTATTAGATATCATTAGAAAATACAAAATAATGTATTCTAATATATGGGTATTTTAGAATTTATAAAACTCAAATTTGGTTCGATAGGTTCAATATAAAAAAATAAACAGCACAACCAATATTAAATTTCTGATGCCCAAATGCAAAGTAGATTTGGTATATATATATATATAAAGCAAATTTTCAAAAATAGCTTTTGGACAATTATCTTTGATAGGAGAGACACTGATTGACCGACTGAATTATAATAGGCAATTTTGTAATAAATTTGAGATGTAAAAAATGGTAGTTATAAAAATATCAGCTGAGTCTTTTCCTGGAAGCTTTTCTGATGGTAGTTTGATATCAACTAGAACAACATTTTGTCCATTGAAGAGAGTAGTGAGAGAAATTGCTCTGTTGATTATCCTTGAGAAGCATGGAGAAAGAAGGATCTATACAGCAACTCCACCCTAAGAATTCTTGCTTAATGATCAAGACTAACTTTCAGATCAGAGGTTGGATTCTTTGATGTCGACACTGTTGAACCTCCTGGACACAGATTAGCAAAAAAAAAAACATGATTAGATTTCATTAGGCGCAATTTGGATTATATATTATAAACACAAGTTATAAGACCAAATTCAAATAATTTATTTGGGTTTGGTCTTATTACCTTGTGTTTAAGATTAGATTTATTTTATAGTGACGTCATGTGTAGGTAAAACCAAGAGTACATCCTTCAAGAATTTTGATTGTACAATCTTTCCATTTATTAAAACTAACTATAAAAATTAGTTCCAATAATCAGAAGTTTAAATTAATTACAATTTATTTTTTGCAAGTTCCTTGGGATTAATTATTTTAGGCATAGACAATTGGAACTAACCTTCACAACCAGTAAACCTAAATTGTTACAATCGAGTGAACTGCTTTAGGTTTAAAACATTATTGATGACTAATTGCAATATCATTTTCAGTAGTTGAAAATTAATTAAATTGATCTACAGTTGACTTTATTTTCAGTTTAAGTATACTAATCCTTTTATATGGAAAATTGTGGTTTTATTATATACAAAATTGATTTATCATAAGTGCATATTTTGAAAAAATAATAAAACTCATTTGAAAAAATTCTTTGCTTTTTTTCTAAAATGGGTTTCACATATGCAACTTACATGGGAGAAACCGGTAGAACAGTGGCCATCAGAATGAAGGAACATGACAGGAGCATCACAAATAAGGATACCAGATCCATGATATTCCAACATGTAAACCAAACAGGACACTCATTCAACCTGAGAAACCCCACTGTCCATAATACCAGAGTCCCCAATAAATCACGTTTATTTATAGAGGCCTGCATTTCCATTCAAAAGCATAGCATCAGCAAGAAAATAGAAATCCTGGAGATTTACCAATTTTTAATGCAATAGCCTTGAATCACAATATTCTATTTCAGATGCATTCCTCATTTGCTTATTTCTCAACTTTATAATAAGATTGTTTACCTTACTTTTATTCAAGGATTTACATAACTGTTTTATTTCTCAATTTCTAATTTTACCTGAGTTACAAATTTGTATATATCTTGGCTCTCAATGTACGTCTATATAATTGCACGCATCTCACATCACACCTTGTCTTTATGTCTGTTGAAGAACGATGTTGTTCGAAAGCTAGCAAAATAAACATGTTATATAGAAGAAGCTTCTTTTGAGTTTATAATCTTACAACAAAATCACCATTATTAAGAGAGGTAGTCTTTTTCTCTACCAGTATGGCTGTCCTTCCCTTTTATAATCTAAAATTTTTGAAAAGTAGATAAAAAGTCCAGTTCAATTAAGGTTCACTATAGTTTTACTCAATATATGCTCTTATTTAAAGACATTTTTTTCAATTTTTTTATTGTTATAATAATCATTTTCAAGATAAATTTAAAAGCAAAAGATTTAGGAATGATAAAAAATATTTGAATATTAATTTGGTCTCAACCCTTTAAGCACAGCCAGGTCTTTGGATCTCTTCCCAATTTAGAATGTTTGGACAGGGTCCTAGAACTAGCTCTAGATTTTTCTGATCTAACAAGACAGTGTAAAGAATTTTATTAGATATTCTGCAAGGGATAATCCAAAACTCTATCAGTGAATGCAAAGCCAAAAATCTGCTTGCCTAAGGGACAAAAGTGGTTCAAGCCCTTATTATTCGATTCATATTCTGAATAAAACATATGATTTTTATATATATTTAGTCTTTCTTTTTCTATACATATATATTACACCTACTGAAGTTGGTCCTAATCATATAACTCCTTTTTTGGTGCATCTTTTTTGTGTATAGGTTAGGTTAGTTCAGTTTAAGGAAGTAAGCTAAAGCATACATGTTGTAGTAAACAATAAGGCAATCACAAAACAAATTATCAACTCTAAAGTAAATCATGATAAAGCACAATTTGGATAATAGATTATAATAAAAGAAAATAAGACCTAATGCAAATAATTTATTAGTGTGTGACGGCAACAACATTGCCACCATCATCAGACAAAAGAATAATTGATTAAAATTAAAATAATTAATTATTCTTTTGTCTCTGATGATGGTGACAATGTTGTTGCCGAAACGTCACACACTAATAAATTATTTGGATTAGGTCTTATTTTCTTTTATTATAGTAAATCAATATAGAGGATATTTTTTTAGGAGAAGAAGTATTTAGAAATATTTTTTATTTTGGAACTATAAATTATGCATGTCAGAAAATACTATTAGAAAGAGCTTAAAGCACATTAGCAAAAAAAGTATTACAACTTGTAATAAAGGAATAATGAAAATGGGAAAATCTCTTATTATTCAATAAATATACTTTTTTTTAATTATATGATTATAGCTAAGATTATTTTTTTAATTACACACAACAACCATTAGGTATAAATTTTACACCATTTTACAAAAATAATATTTTGAAGTTGAATAATATTTTTCAATTAAAGAATTAAAGCACAATATAACCTAGTTTAACCTATCTGTGAAACTAACCCCTAGCTTAATCTAAAACAACCCATGTATATTGATACATTCAACATCAGTTTTTTTTTTCTCTCTCTCAATTCTAAATTTAGATATATTCAGAAGTTGATTAATCAAATCTTAGGAATATTTGTGAAATTAATATAAACTCATTATATATTATAACTATATTACACTCTAATATAAATGGTATGAAAAGTATTATAATTTAAGCTAAACTGAGTTTTATAATATATATATATATTGTCAATAAGAAAATGCAATTTTGAATTTTAAAAGTTTTTATTTAACTTGAATGCTGTAATTCAAATTCTTAATATGATTCTTGAAAAGTGATGTTAAAATAATACCCAATCACGCAGTTTTTTTACATTTAGCTAAAAATCTTCCTATCATCTATTAAAACCTATTAAAATATATTGTTATCTATTTGAACTAAAGTCGCAATAAACGCTAACAAAGTTTGTTATTCTTAACCCCGGGAAATATATTTTTTTAAGTAACACATCTCACACGATTCTTTTAAGATGAAGATTTTCTATAAAACAAAAATATTCATATAAATATAATTTTAGATTTCTAATCAGAAATATGGTAACGTCTACAAATAATATTGTGTGAATTTCATATTTTTAATTTTAGGTAAACATATGGTTTGAAAAAAAAAATTAAAATCTACTCACAAGCATACAAATTCCCCACACACTAATTAAAGAACAAAATATTGCGAGCTTAGGAGGGCAAATTCTTATGCTAAAGGCCATTTTTTAAATTTGGGTTTGTGGGAGTTTATTATTGATCAATATTGATCTGCCGCGCTCAAGGAGACCACTCTATGCCAAAAGATTTCTAGCGACTATAAATATAATGTATAAAATTAGCGATTTTGCCTAGGAAAATGCTTAAACAAAATATTTGTGTTAAATAAAAAAAAAACTGTAATAGGAAATAATCCTAAATAAAAAATTAAAAAAAAAAACATTTGAAACCGATAAGTTTATTTTCATAATTTAATTGGGAACGCCTTCAGATACCTGCCCTTTTTTCAACCCACAATAGATGTTAAAATATGAGGTTCACCATTAGCAATAATTTCTCTCTCTCTATCTCTCTCAATGGAATTTATTGCTTCATATCAAAAGAAAGTAGTGTTTTGAAAGTCGCATAAACTTATTATTGAGTGAGGATTTTCGCTTTCAACTATATTCTTTTCTTTTGGTCTTGCTCTGTAATCTGTGATGTAGTTTGTTTGTTTTGTATTTTCACAAAGTTATCTGAACAAGATCTACAAAGTTTAATCTACCTCATTTTAAAAATAATTTTCACATTATTTTTTAAAACCCTAGATCGCCTAGCTCTACATACAGTAACCACCTATCTTGCTTAAGATATGAAACTTGAAATAACAATTATTACTGCTTGTTGTTCTGACTTAGGAATTGTTATATATATAAAGACAATATTGACAATCGAAATTATTTTATTGACAGCTAGTGGAGTGGTAAACCTCTGAAGGTAACAAGAATATATAATTACTTGGAATACCCTCTGGTCAGTACAACTAAAACCACTCAAGCCGCAAACTTTTTCAAAGGAAAAGCACTTGCGGCAATAAATGCTACAACCCCCCACACACACACAATATTAGCAAAATAAAAAATTAACTCATTAAACTCTGCAATGAAACTGTTTGATTCTATTGTGTTGGCTGTTTTGATGTATGCTGCTCCAATTTGGGCAACAGAGCATAAAGATTTATTAGATCATATACAAGATACATTTATTCGTAGGTTCTTGAATTTGCCTAGATATACACCAGGATACATAATAAGACCAGAAACAGGCCGCGTCTCATTAATAATAACAGCTCTGAAATTGGCCTTGAAATACTGGCTGAGGGTGCTGAGTATGGATACAAATAGATTGCTTCGAATATGTTTCAATAGAATGAGGCAAATATCCTGTGTTACAGGTGCGCCCATCGGGTTTATAAAACAATTAAGCAAATTACTCAATAATAATGGATCCTCGTGGATTACTTATTGTAATGATCCTGATTCACTAAGGTATGAGATCTCAGGAATATTAAGAACTGCGATAGAGTAAACAATACAAAATGACTTAACAAGAATAACCCAATCAAAGTTATATTTCCACTATAGAGACATATATACAACATTTACCACATTTCTTAAGGGAACTCCCTTTTCCTGTCATCAGATTAATTGCGCAATTTAGAACCCTTTCAATTTTTTTCAGAGAACACCATCTGATTTTAATGAGGGGTAAAGCCCTGAAATGCACTTTCTGTAGATCAGGAATAACAATGGAGATGTTGCACTACTTATTTTATTGTGCTGCTCTGTCTGAGGAAAGACGAAAACTAAATGATTAAACGGGCACGTTGTCCTTCATTTCCGGCCACTAATTAATGAGATATCAAAGAATAGGTATATAGCGGTGGCGATATTTGGATTCCACAGGATTATATCCTGGAAAAAGGTCACACAGTGTTCTCCCCATCCCTTGTGAACTGGCGAATCCTGTATAGGGCAAGAGGCCCTAAATAAAGGCTTTGTTGTTGTTGTTGACAGCTAGTCAATATTACATTTAATAAAAACAGAATAGGAATATATACAATGATTCATGAATGAGGAAGGCTCAGACACCTTAATTGGGTTCTCCTCCAGACGAGGAGAGAGTCTACTTGGAACCTACACATCTCCAGGTCCAGGTAGTGCTTAAATATATGGGTCTTGGGAGACACCAGGATGGCAAGGCGTAGTCCTCCAGGCTACGATTGAAAATCCAGCCCTGCAGGTGAGGAGGCTGCTGGATGAAGGTGAAGGCTTCTCGCACGAGAGGACAGGTCTACGGATCCTAAGATGAGGCAGGACTGTTGGGACAAGGCGGGATGGGGCAAGGCGTGTAGGGCCATCACATAGCAACTAGCAACGTAAGCATTGTTTCACGAGAAGGCAAATCACTGGAGAGAAGACTAACTGATGGAGATGGGGATGCTGACATGGGGAAGTTACCAACCGAAAAGCTGGGTGATGGGGCAGTGCAGCAAGCGTGAACACTTCAGTATTTCCGCGGGTAGTGCAGGTGGTAAGGCGCTGCAAGGCGGTGGCAGAACGCGCACCACGCTAGCGTTCGCCAAGGAGCTGCAGTGGTGATAGGAGCAGGTGGTGTGATCTTCATACCACTCTTTTGGATCCAGGGTTGGGTAGTGCTTGCCTTCCTAGTGATCTGGGAGAAATTCATCCTCTTTTGCCCATTCAGTAACACTTGAAGCAATGGAGCCAAACTCCAAGTAGGACAGCGCTGAGCCACTCTTTTTTCAGCAATGCTGGCCCAAATGCAACTTTTTGGAGAGGAATTTACATATCTGCTGTCTGTCACTGGTAACTATACATATTTGCCATTTGTTACAGAATCCAAAAAATAATCTTGGTTTAATCATTTTCCATCGATATTTCGGAGCTCGTTGCGGACATATCGATGAGCACCATCCCGTTCCTTGTTGTATTGGCCATCCCCCAAAATCGAAAACATGTTGCTTACTTTCATCTTCTCGCCCTCCATACCCAAAGAACACAGAGCAAACACCTCCTGAAGCAGGGGTTGGATGACAAAGTAGCAGCAATAATGGTGTGCTGACGACCTGAACGACTTGCCAGATGATCAGGATGGGGCAGATCACGGAAGGCCAGCCTAAGGGCAATGTCTACATCAGGCCTTGAGAAAGCATACTCATGCAAGTCGGCCCAGGGAGTCGAAGAAGGCACATCCACCTTGTGTCCCAGAGCACCAGCAGTCCAGTCACACGACTTGTATCGACGCTCATTGAGTTCAGTTCCTTTCATGCTCCCTTGCTCTCCACATGGTGGATTGGCGTGTTCGATATCCCCAGGACGATGGCTTCTGCCATGCTCTCAGCCTGATAGCTGGGCGTTTTCCCGCGCTCGGGGACGAGGAAGTCTGAAATTGTAGAAACCTGTTGTTGCCCTGAAGGCGCAAGGTTCTCAAGGTGGCAGGTAGGAGAGACCTGTGAACTAGTTCGAGGACGCGGGATGTGGCTTCCCATAGGTTCAGTAATCTTCTTCTCCTTGGAGAGAGCCAGATGTAGGGAACCAGAGGAGTCAGCCATGCACTGCTGTTGACCAGCCAGGAGTATTCATTAGCGGCGCCAAGCAATAAGGCCTGCACACCCTTCTGGCAGGCGAGCTGGATTTGGCTCGAGATGTCTAGAAGATCGACTCCTCCTATTGCTACAGGGGGGCTAAGGATGCTTGAAGAGAGCCACAAAGCCTAGTTCATTCTCCACAAGAAGCGCGCCAGTCGTGCCTGCAGCCAGACTATGATAGTATCAGGAGGTAGCCATGAAGATGATGCATGATTAACCCTAAATCTAGACTGGTGGCTGAACAACTTCTCTACCAACCAATGACAGGCCATAAGCGATGGCTTTCTCCAGAAGCCCCGTCAGATGGGTGGACAGGGCTGTGATGGCGTACCTGGCTGAGATGGTGCAGCCCAGAATGTTCAACTACACAGATGACAAGGAGAAACCAAGAGGAGTTCCTGTCTGGCGATTCTAGGAACCACACCAAAAACCCGCGGCAATTGCAGAAGTTAGCAACCATATCAGAGTCTCTGAATAACTCTTCGAAGATTGATGGCACGAGCCTAAACTGAGGGCGGTACTGGGACCGCAACCATGTCTCTCCCTTTGATAAGTTGGTATGGTCTTAGTATAGACATTCTCAACTTGGATGGCCCTATCTGCTTCTCCATAAAATATATAGATTCATTCCAGGAAGGCAGACGGCAGACCCAGCTTTTCTAGGAGGTCATCATATGGATTTTGTTCAAACTGTCAAACGCCAAATTCAGGTCCAGAGTGATGACAGCCAGTGGGGTGTTGTATTTGATGGCTAGGGCGTCCTCATCAGACAACTAGGTCGATATTCCAGGAGGAAGACAGTCCAGTGAACTGCGTAGGTTTAGCACTTAGGACTGAAGTTTGGCAGATGAGAATGCAGACGCCCAAGAGCACGTCGCTAATGATCCTGTAATCAGTTTTTGGAAAGCTGATTGGCTGGAAGGTCTGTAGACCTGGAACACCTTTTGACTTTGGCAGTAGGATGAACAAACCAGGCATTGAGGACAGGGGTAGGGCCCCGCGAATTTGCGATTCCTCGAAGCCCCGTGAAGAAGTCCCTAAAGGCCTTGATAAGCTTGCAGGGCAATAGGTCCCATCGAGGCACGGCCTTTAAGCAAGCGGTGTATGTAATCTGGTTGCAGGAGATGTCGGTGCAAAAGAGATTGTCTCCATTGTATAGCTCGAGTCGGCGATGGCCTCTTCTGAGCAGGGCTCCTGTGAGAAGCGATTGCTGAAGCTCTCCAAAAGGAAACATCTCAGTGGGCCCCGTAGATGATGTTGTCGCTGTCATTGGTGAAGTAGGGGGGTAGAGCGACGTCTGAAACAGAGGGAACGCCCGAGGTCTGATAGTGAAGGATAGTCAGAGCAGGCAGTATAGTCCTCCAGTCTCCTATCAGGAAGCGACTGGCTCATTCTATATATCCTCATCTGAGCTTGGCTGTGGCAGGTGGGATTGAAATCTCAGCGATGATATTTACCTTTTTTTGGCCAAACTCTTCCACAGTAAAGGGGACAGGAGCGCCACTTGGTCGTCTTCCATGTTTCCCAAGAAAGTTCTGATTCTAATAGCAAACAGGTTCGACCGCAGCAATCTACTGATGCAGGAAAGTCCTGTAGGATCTGGCTCTCAAAGAGGTTATTCAGTTCAATCATTTATATCTCCATATTTATCACTGTCTTTTACAGAAATGACCACTTTGATAGAATCATGAAAATGTAATGGGAGCTGGAAGAACTCTTGGCTAAGCAAAAATTAATGATGGACGATTAAGAATGTGCAGATTTATTTAACAATAAAGTATCCAGAGGGAGCAAGTGGAAAATATCTCATTCTAATTACATTTTATTGACATCCTCCTGAACTTAGCTAATCTATAGATATTACTATCAAAAGATTACAACCTAACAAAAACCACTAAAGACATAATCCAACACAACAAAAACACTGATTTTATCAAGTAACACCTGTGGGGTACCGTGAATGATTTAGAAAAAAACTTCTGAATTGAATAATTTTCCCTGGTGTTTCTGTTTCATGACACATTTCTGAAGGACTCGGGTACAACCACAAAGCCAAGAGTAGTGTTAAACGTATCATTACAGACCACTAATGGTGCTTCTCTTTATGGCACACTACTGACTGGCCCAATTCTTCAACAACACTTGGTATCCATTATTTTTCATTTCAGATTCCATGCTATAGTCTTCACTGCAGATATAACCAAGATGTATCCACAGAATTTAGGGCACTCTACGGACCTGGATTATAAATGGATTGTTAGGAGTTTATAAGTCAATCATCCTGTGTGTAAGACTATAGATTAAAAGTGTTACATATGGTGAGTTAACCACTCATATTTAGTGGACTTAACCTAACCTACCTTCTGCAATACTTCTACTTCCTCTCTCTGAAGACGTACCTATCGCAACTTGTCATGGTCTTCCACAGCTCTTTGAAGATGCAGTTGTTACGAGTCATAATACAGAGGATGGAAACAGGGATTATGTTGGTTTTCTTTGAGTCTTGAACAATTTGACCAAAAAGAACTAAATGGTCTCATCAGAACCTTGAATCTCAGGAATAAAAATAACATTCTATTGTAAGGATGAAAAGAATTTACTTTCGTTCTCCTCTCATGCGAACAATCTTGTATATTGCCATAATGTTCGAGGTCTACTGCTGAAAATGGGTCTTCTTGTGTATTCACTGGGTGATTGGCGTCTCTCCATTAAAAGTTCAAAATGGATTTCAAAGTATCTAATTCTTCACAATGGCAATAAGTATGCATCAATTCCACTCACTCATTCAACAAATATTAAATAAGTGAATGAGACAATTGTGTTTCTCAAAGAAAAAATGAAGCTCAACGAGCATCAGTGTACAGTTCTTGTTGATCTCAAAATGCTGAATTTTCTTTTTGGCTAGCAAGGTTGCTACACGAAATACCCATGTTTCTTGTGTCTCTGGAATAGCAGAGCTAAACATGATCACTAGATAAGAAGACCCGAGTCTGTTAGGGAGAACATGGATGTTGGCAAAAGGAACATCATTCATACGCTTCTCATTCCATTGAGAAAAAATCATTCTGCTTACACTACATATAAAATTAGAGTTGATGAAACAGCTTGTTAAAGCCCTTAAACATGATGGTTCTTGTTTTCAAAACATAGAGCACAAATTTCCTGGACTCAATGATGAAAAACTGAAAGCTGGTATTTTTTATGGCCCTCTCATATAAGACATCTCATAAATGATCTCAATTTTGTCAACTCCATGCATTAACTTGAATTCCGTGCTTGGAGCTCGATTATAATGGTAGTTCTGAATATTTCGGGTTAACTAAAGAGATGAGAACTATCAAGAGATAGTGAACAATATGCTTACAAATTCAGAAATTTGGTCAAAAATGATTATAAAATTTCTTTACTAGCTCAGCTCCTTGAACTTCTTTCCTGTCAATTTGGGTGATATGAATCATTAGCAAGGTGAAGGATTTCAACAAGACATCAAAACTATGGAAAATCGATACCAGGGAAGATAGGACACCCATATGATGGCAGATTACTGTTGGAACCTGTAAGGAGATTGTGAGGAAAAGTTTCAAGCTCAGAAGTCCTGTAAGCAAAGCTTCCAAGGCCCCAAATAACCCAACTTTCAACATTCCTTTGTGTATGTAAAAACTTACTCATAAAAATAAAGTATTTCTTATATTTGAAATTAGCTAACTTCCCCTATAATGAAAAATAACTCGATTTAAAAAATCATAAATCAGTGAATCTTTAGGTATAGAGGTAAAGTTTGGAAGAGGGCACAAGTGGTTGAGGCAGCAGTTGTTCTTATTACCGTGCAGATATATATTGTAAAGAATTTTTATAGAGAAGTAATAATATTGGAAATTTAATTGTTCAAGGCTGCTTCTCCCCAGATTCCACAGATACATAGCCTACAAATGGAAATACAACTTGACTATAGAAACTTCGTAAAGCTTTGTATTTTAACCCTTTATGCCATTTGAAAGTAATTTTAATTGGCCTTAGAAGTTAACAGATCTTCTCTCGACTGCTTCTTTTGCATGTCCTAAATATTTCAACTTTCTGTCATACCTAATCCCAGGACTCTAATTTTGTCTTGAATATAGATTATAGAGTGCTTAGGTTAATGCTGCTCACAGTGGTTCTATGATGAGTAAAGAGACAGGCTTGGGTTTTGCTTATGTTGATTTTTTTTTAAAGTTCAGCTCTATCATGGGTTATTTTGCAGCTTTAACTGGCCATATATTTCATCTCATTACTTTATTGAATAGCAATTTATTGAATTATTTCACATTACATAATTCAAGAATTTAATTGAATAAATTGGTACTAAAAAATATTAAATTGAAGATTTATAAATTCAAATTGTTGTACAAGAATAAATTCATAATTTCTATATATGAAGTTGATATTCATATTATTTATTATTTACATCCATTATATATATATGTGGGATGGTTGCATGATGTGTTGGTGTGGCTTGTGGAAAGGCCGCTGATAAAATTAAAATTAATTTATTCAAAGCCAGAAATATATAAAGAGAAAAGAAGTAACGGCCGTTGGGAGCAGTTGTTATGACGCCAGTGGCCAGCAAAAGTCTCGGATGATGTCCTGCGCGCATGCGTAGTCAGGTTGACCCTTGCAGTTGCCGAGGCCGTCCACTGCCCGTGTGAGTAGTGGAGCTTTGTCCCAGTTCGCGCTCGCTGAAGCAAAGTGTGGTCACCACACTACTCCCCTCCAGTAGGATCCTTAAAGATCCTATGTAGTCGTAGAGGGAACTCTTGGTAGGGTGCCTTGTTGGGTTGGGATCTGGTCTTGGGAACTTGAGGGCAAATCATGGAAGCTCAAACTTTCACAATGAAACTCACCCCATCTCAAATATCAAGATTGATTTTTCGAGCTCCACCCTTCTTGCCCAACGACATTCCATTGTGGCTCAGCCAACTGGAAGCTCCCTTTATTTTTGCAAACATCGCCAGCGGCGACGATTTCAAGTATAACGCAATGATCATTAATTTAGATAGACTAGCTCTCATCTGCGTCTATGACATTGTAGAGAACCCACCAGTTTCAGGAAAATATGCGGCGCTCAAAGAACTGCTTCTCCAGCGATTTGGCCGGTCACACCAGGTACGAACAGCCCGAGTATCAGAAACTAAGCCCATTGCTGATCAGAGACCCTTGATTATCCTGGTTGAATTTTCCAAAACACCTCCATCTCAGCACTGTGGTCCCTGTACTCCCACCTCCAATAGTCTCCAACACCTGGAGCAGACGGATGTTCCCCGTGACATGAATGTCACAACAACTGCCCTGGTGACTACAGTCCAGAACGTTAAAGACATTAACTCAAGCTCCACCTTGCCTTCTCCCACCAGCTCTCTAAGTTCTGCTCCAACCCTCCTTCAAACACCATCTCCCGCCCCCCTGCAACTGTTTTCTCCACCCCAGTGCACAGTGACAATCCCTTGCCCCAGCAGCCACCGCCTCACGAAGAGCCCTTGCCTCCATCCTGCGAGCAGAAACGTCCACTCTTCTTGAAAGAAACCAATAACCCAGCTGAAAGGACTCCTCTCCACTTGCAGCCCGCCCAAACTTCGGTACCACAACCTCTCCAACCTCAAAACTCTCTCCAACAGTCATCACCTCCCTTTAAAGCAAGAGTCACTACTTCCCCAATACCAACAGCTCCTCCGGTACTCTCGGCGACTACACCTATCACTGAGCAACCCATCGTGTCCCTGCAAGTTAACAAGATGGTCGCCACCCATTACATCAAGCCAACATTTAAAAAGGACAGGTGCCTCCCTCAAGCTCCCAAGACCAGATCCCAACCCAACAAGGCACCCTACCAAGAGTTCCCTCTACGACTACATAGGATCTTTAAGGATCCTACTGGAGGGGGAGTAGTGTGGCGACCACACTTTGCTTCAGCGAGTGCGTACTGGGACAAAGCTCCACTACACACACAGGCAGTGAACGGCCTCGGCAACTGCAAGCGTCAACCTGACTACGCATGCAAGCGGAACGTCATCCGAGACTTTTGCTGGCCACTGGCATCATAACAACAAGGCCTGCTCCCAACGGCCGTTACTTCAACCGTTACTTCTTTTCTATTTATATATTTCTGGCTTTAAATAAATTAATTTTAATTTTATCAGCGGCCTTTCCACAAGCCACAACAACACATCACGTCCGGCTCACCAATTTTTGTGGGATAGTTGCGTGATGTGTATGTGTGGCTTGTGGAAAGGACGCTGATAAAATTATAATTAAAATTAATTTATTTAAAGCCAGAAATATATAAAGAAAAAAGAAGTAACGGTTGAAGTAACAGCCGTTGGGAGCAGGCCTTGTTGTTATGATGCCAGTGGCCAGCAAAAGTCTCGGATGACGTCCCGCGTGCATGCGTAGTCAGGTTGACGCTCGCGGTTGCCGAGGCCGTCTACTGCCCGTGTGTGTAGTGGAGCTTTGTCCCAGTTCACGCTCGCCACATATATATAAATAAAAATACTTTAAAAGAGAATTATCTAGTGAGGACATTTGTAAGGGCATTTTACTTATCCAAAAGTACATGCAGTAAAGGCCATGATATTCATGGTGGGGAATTAGCAAATTCTTTTACAATAAATGCAACACATGTCCACATGTGTAGAAAGCAGTTTGAACATTGCACTTTTTGGTTACTTTCAGTGCTAAACTTTTGCAAGAATTGGGAGCAATTGAAGCATTTATTTTTTTAGAAAAATTACCCAATGTGGAATTTGATCCTGGAACATGGGTGTTGAAAAAAGCCGGTTCATACCACTCTCCACCAACCCCTATTGAGTTAATCAATTATTTTAACTATTTGTTTTTAGCACTTCCATATTATTTTTTAATACTTCAAGATTTTAAAATTCTTGCAATTTGTGTTTAAAGTATCACCTCATTAACACAGGCTTAATTAGACATTATTTCAGAAAATACTTCAAAAAAGACACCTGTGTAGCCTAAAAAGCATTTTGTACTGGGTGATTATTCCCTATAAGTCCACTATAAAGTTGGCTGCTGGATATTAATAAAGCATACTCTCATTAAAGACTGTTTATTATCCTACTTGAGCTATATTAAAACTATCATTACCTTAGCTGAAATACTCAGCATATCTCACATTTCTCTTTAAAAACATTAATAAAGAATAAAGTCGCTTATCAAGTAACCCAGCTTAATTCCATTAACCATCCTCATAGTCTTTAATTATTTGAATTATCAAATTTAAATGAATTTTCAAGCAGGCTTGATTCAACTAAAATAAATAAAGTGGCATAATTTTGTTCGGAAGTAATACCCAGTGAATTTAAAGAATAAGTGTTTCAACCTCATTGTATATTTACATTTCCTTTCATTAAGAATTTTAGCAATTGACATACATATATATCCCTAGGTTAGCGCAACTAGCACTATAAAATAGTATTCTGCATTAGAGAGATAACTGTCGAAAAAATGCCCTGTAGATCATAGAATATAGTGGCTACTTTTTTCTGTCCCTTCTTTCATCATTTCGTTGAACTTCTGGGGAGTAATTATAAGTTTTTACTGCTTCATCAGCACTTACACTACTGAATCATTACATAGGTTAAGTGACTGCCAAGAAATCAGTAAATAGATCCCCCTTTTCTATGTGGTGAGAGTCAGATAATTGCAATCTTACCTGAAATAATATTTTCTAACCATGATTAACAAAATTAATATATTCTAAACTAACTTAATCGGGGATGGCCATATGAAATGGGGATGACCATTTACTTACCTGCTGCGATTGGCATAAGTAGATAAATAAAAGTTCAAATGTTAACAAAATTCTGTTTTTTTTTTAAATATAGAATAAAAATGTTAACAATGTTTTTTAATGGTATGGCAAACTTTTGGACATTTATTGCACTTCTACAGGCATATCCATAGTATGACAATAAATGTCAAAAAGCTTGCCATATTATAAAAACACATTACTAAAACATTTTTATTTTATACATTTTCTAAAAAAACTTTATAATAATTTTTATTCTCCTTCAATTCTCCCCCCCCCTTATGCCCATCATATTTTCCTAGGGTATCATGTTTAAGGGATTATTGTTATGAAGTTAGCTCATCATTTAAGCATGAAGTTTACAATCTGAATATCTTCATATTTTTTGGTCTTTACAGATTTACTTTAATTTACTTTAGCACAGGCTTTTTTAAATCTGCTCTTATTTAAATTTCCCTAAATATTTTTAGTGCATATGGATCTCAATATATAAGCTTTCCTTAGTTCACTCCATTTTTAATTGGCTTTGACAGCATCACATTGAGCTGAGCATGAAGTATCTAAGACATAAAATAGAAATTCAAGCACTGATTATATTTTCAGACACTGAATTTACACCCCATAGCTATTAGTTCTTGAGAGTTATAAAGAGTAAACAGATGTCAACAATTTCATTTTGAGACTGTTCATGCTGAGATGACTGGTAGCCATATATCTTGACAGCTTGTTGGTATGATAAACCAAATAGCATTAAGAAAAACCAGTGAACACACAATGCAAATTACAACACAATAAATTGAAGGTTTTATAAGCAAAAATAAGAAAGTCCAAATTTCATAATATTTGTCCAAGGTTTCAGTCTAAAGCAAGGCATCACCACATTGTTTCCTTATTCATGTAGGTGATGTGGAAAACAGTATTTAGTAGGATTGGTTTTAAATAGCTGACTAAATGATGAAGCATTTGCTTAGGGGGTAATATAAACATAAGAAGCTCATTTGTGTGTGTTGTGGCAGTGAAGGCTATCATAGAGCTCTCAGGTGGCCAAATCATGATAGCCAGCTGGACCTTGACTAGACCAGTAAATAGAGTCTAAAGCCACAAAGCCACAGAAACTCTGTCCCAACCAGTTGCCCAGAACATGTGGATATCTACACGAAAATAAGATACTGTAAATGCTCAGATTGATAGAGCAGGAAGTACATGGGGGACTACATTGAGTTGAAGGAAAAAAATCTGTAAAGAGCTAGAGAGCACCCAAGATGATTAGAAAGAAAGGCATTTAGAGTGATCTGGCATTTTCCACTAGTTACTCTCTCCAACCCTGTGGGGACCCTTACACCCCAATGCCAATAATCCCACAGTGCTGTAGTAAGTGGACAAGTATAAGATACACTTAACCCCAACCCAATCAATGGCAGAAGATTATGCTGTCACTTTCATCTACAGCTCTAAATTGCAGGAATACACATTGTGTCGCTAAAGAAATTGTCAGAGCTTGAAGTGACATGGCCTAATTATGAAAAACATTAATTGTATTTTGAGAGAGCGTGCAATTATATTCATGTAAATATTAAAAATGGATTAATGGAATTAATTCTAACACGAGAACATAATTTTTTTACTTTTAAAATGTTTTAAAATTTTTATTACACTCATTTTGATTTTGCCTGTAATCCAATTGTGTTGATTTAAAATAAAAATGTAAGGGGATTGAAATGTATAATTTGATATTCAAATTGTTTCTTCTTTAGAAATTGGGAGTGTTTTAATGAAATAAATTACCACATTTCAAAAAATATATATTTATTTACTTTGCTAAATCATGTAGAAAAATTCAAATTTTTTAAATATAAATATATTAATAATATATATATATATATATATCATATTTTAGACCATTAAGTACATACTATTGAATCTTGAATCTATGATATAAAATTGCTGAAGATAATGAAAATTTTTAAAATGCATGGCACAAAAAAAATTTCATTTCAATAATAAATTAATTTCTAGATTATGCAAAAGGAATTTTTATATTTGAATCTTATAATTAATGATTTAATTCAAAGTTTTTTAATTCAGTCACAAGTTTGGGTTGCATCGATTTTAACCAACTCCGATACAGCTACAGTATCATCATTGTAGAACATAGTCTGAAACATACAGAAAATGCATTAAAAATCAGTCAAACATAAAATGAAAATTCAATATTAGATTTAATGCAGAAAATGTTTAGTTCTCTTTTTTATGAATAAAAGAATATTGTATTCATATATAATACTGGCCATTAAAATTGCCACACCAAGAAGATGACAGGCAGCAGGAGTTAGATTTACACAATGGGAATATGTTGTGATATGAAAACGTTTAGATTCCCAATGCATTTTACAAAATAGGTGGTGCGAGCATAATACCTACAATGTGTTGAAAAGAAGAGATTTTAGAGCAGGCATTTCATACATAAATTGTTTTTGAAACATTATTTCATGGTGAAAAGTTGTCGTGATGCCTTGGGCAAAAAAGAAACATGCTCACCAACACATTTCTGAGTTTGATTGTGGTTCAATGAACCACAGTATTGCTGCTCGCATCGGTCGAGGTCGCATGACTGCTAGCAGAATATGGAATCAATGGCTTCAGGGGACATTCATATTGGACAGTCAGAATGGCATATTGGATCTCAGTGGCTTGCTATCACTAAAAGTCAAGAAGACAGACATTACCTGCATAGCCTCAATATATCGTACAGCCACATGTAAAAGAGCCCCAAGTCAAGAAATTGCTTGCAATTGTTTGCAATTCAAACAAAGTGTCTGCATGAACAGTTCAACGATGTTTGCAGCAGTCAGATCAAAGACCCTGGCTTTGGCTACCCTAGAACTCCCCATTGAAGTACTCGTAAAGTCACAGACAAGGAGCACCTTAAATGATGTGATTAATAACAAACCTGGACACAAGTAGGACATGACATGTTTTCAGATGAATCCAGGTTTTATTTGAAGCACCATGATGACTGCTTCTGTGTTTTGTGCAATCATGGAGTGCAATTAACATCATCTTATTGGCTAATCACTTGGATTGATAAATTGGGGTGCCATTGGATACACATTTTAGTCATATTCCCAGCACCAACAACAGTCCCCGTTTCATATCAGATGCATTAAGGCCCAGGGCAGTACCCTCTATTTAAGGCCTGGTAAACACTGCTTCAGCAGGATTAAGCATGCCTGCATGTTACCAGCATTGTACGCACCTTCTTATATACAGAAAATGTTTGTTGCCCAGGCCAGCACATTCTTCTGATCTCGCCAATATAAAAAAAACTTGGTCAATTGTTGCTGAGTCACCACATGCAATGGTAAAAATACTATCAGTGGTAACTCTCCTTAGTCTTTACCAGACTATTCTATAATTGGATTGGCTGTTCCTTATATTTAAGAAAACACCCTTATTTTCCAGAATCGGTCATATGGTACAATTTGAATTATAGTTATGATAATTTGTGGTGTTTTAATAGCAGCTCTATTACTGAAACATCACACAATTTATTAATTTGGATTTGGTCTTGTTATATTAGGCCAGACTAAAATAAATGTCCATAATTAATAATAATTGTTCTAATAATATTTATAAATTTGGAAGAAGCTCAATTGAAAGATTATTGCTTTTACCTTTTCATCATTTTCCAGAAGTTCTGCCTCTGTTTTACCCATGTTTTCATCATCACTATCATCTGCAGATGAATCCTTTACATCTAAAAAGCAAACATATTGTTAAATATAATAAGTAACATTTTAATAATATGATTTATAAAATATAAATGCTACAACAATTCTTTAAAAGGTTGTATAATTTTTATTTTATTTTGAATATACTATATTTTTAGAAATATGCCTGACTAATATATGTACCTATTTTTACAATGCAAATGTACAGTTATAACCATTTTACTGCTGGTCACATGCATTGTGTTAATAGGGAGCCTCTCATGTGCTAGCATGCAATTTTGAATCTTTACTCAGGTGTGGAATTATATGCTTACATTACATATGAACCTCAGTATTTATTTTACTGGTTCAATCTGCATTTCATTTTAGTTCGGGGTGTGATACTTCATTGCCCTTTTCATTAGGGTTATTTCAAGAAATTAACCAAAACAAGATGGTTTTGCTATTGAGAGAGATTCACCTCTACACTTATAAACTCTAAAAACTTGGAATTTAAAATTAACAAAGCTTGTCACTTCATTACTATGGTTAACAATTAGCATTAATGAGATTCAAAACTTTTACAATATATATTCATAACAATTTTATGCTTGAATTTCTATACCTAACGGTTCCTGGATTGTTAACAAATGCTATTTTTTGTTTGACAATGCTACATCTCATTCAGTCCATAGATTAATGATTTATTCATTATTGAAATTTTTTATGGAACACAAGTTTTACAAATATTTCAATGAAGGAATTGATTCAAAAGTATTTTGATAAAACACTATTTAAGAAACTTATGAGACAGCGTGAACATGGGAAAATGTGAACAACTTTGAATAAATCTTAAAAAAGCTTTTTTAGTGCTGAGGTATACTTGTGCTGTGATATTGATAACCCAATTTTTCAGCAATTAACTGAAAAAGTGACTATCTGGCTCCTAAAATGATCTAAAATGGTTCCTAAATATTAATAGTTAAACCTCTTTAATTCAACACTATAAAGGTAAGGGGCATCCTGTTGAATTCAACAAAGGGATGAATTATTGCTAAGTAGGTACCTTGGTCAAATTTGAAAACTGATTGAATTATGGTGTTATAGTTGGTGTAATTGAAAATTTACACAGTAGTTAAATATTCTAGATTCTAATGATAATTTGTAGGTATTTCACTTGTCTCTTGATTTATTGAAAAAATATGAAATAAATAAATATATTTTTATATAGAGCATCCCATAAAGGTATGATGCCGGTTGAATGGAATCATAAAGCAGACACAATTCCAGACATTCTTGTTTGATTAAGTAAACAGATGGCACAAACCACATTGTATAGCTCCTTTGTTTAACAAAGGAAAAAATTATGGCCATTTGTTTCAGGAAAAATAGCATATGTTTAAATTATTGCTAAATCCCAGGACCACACTTTTTGTCCTGAATAAGTTCTAGGAATTTCATATTGTCGCAAATATCAGCCTAAAAACAGCTACAATCTCTGCCAATAGATGGCGCTCTGGGACTAGTGTGGGAGTCGCCTACTGCTGTGGTCCTGTTTCCTGGGGCTAATAATTGTAAATTTTTTTTTTTTTTGCTTATCCCTAGTACACGTGGTACAGGCCATGATAATCATGGTGGGTAGTTAGCGACTGCTTTTACTGTAAGTGCACCACATGTCTACACATGTGAAAAGCAGTTCGACTTTGCACTTACTAATGCCAGAGCCCCGTTTGGTTACTTGCACTCGCTGGTGGGGTTGGACTTTTGCAAGAATCGGGGGCCATTGGAGCATTTTTTTTTTCTTTAAACAGAAAAAAGTGTCCAATGCGGGTTTTTGTAAATTGTAAATACCTGTTTATATTGGCTCTATGACATAAATTACTGTAAATACCTGTTAATTGATATTCGAGTTCTTGTCAAATGTAGATGAAAGATTACAATAAAAGAGGAGTGTTAGCAGACTTGTTGCCAGTTGCTGTTGTGACTCTTCTTCAACATCACAGTGACTGCCCTTCTGGTAAGTCTCTTGCGTCCTCCCACCAGTGGTAAGGTCGAGAGATACAGACAGAGGAAAAAGAGATTCACGTGAGTGGTGGTTCTCTGAGAATCTTTGGGCTGTGCAGTGTAGGGCTGCAGAGGAGAAGCAACGGAGACAAGGGTAGATGACCCACGGTGGAGGAAGCGACGTCGCGAAGAACCGGCAGGGAAAGGCACGACAATATTAAATTTAAGGCTTGTTCAAGTATATGTGAGTCTCTGATTTGACCTTTCAAGCTGTGTGTATATTACCCATTGACTTCAGACAAAGAAGCTGGATAAAAAGATAATTATCTACAGTACAAAGTAACAATAGGTTTCAAGTCAATAAATGAACTAGAAGTTGGTGGATGAATGGTATAAACAATCAATTTTGACAGCCATGACCAAGGATTAAATCCAGGATCGTGCACCCTTTCTGAATAAAAAAAAAGATTGCCCTAATGATTCCCTATTCTTACTAAAGTTCAACCCCACTAGTGAATGTAAATAACCAAACAGGGATCTGGCACATGTGTAAGTGCAAAGGTTGAACTGGTGTAGATATTCGGTGGACTTATACTAAAGCAATCACCAACTACTACCCACCAAGATTATCATGGACTGCACCACATATACTAGGATAATCAGAAAATATTTTTAAATGAACCAAAAGAATAAAAAAAATGTAATTAAAACAATATTTCTCTTTCCCACTATTTCGGTTATCTTTGATATCAATTTTGAGTTGAATTTTTAATACAATCCATATGTTAAAAAGCTAAAAAATTTTGCCCAATTGAATTATTACAGGATTGGATTGCCCAAAAGTAGTTAAATTATGAAGTCGATAGGTTCATGAAAATTTTTTGATGAGTAATGACAAGCTACAATACAATTATTCAATATAATAGGTATTATTCGTTTTTAAACAATTCAAATAGTCTCTGTATATTGTCATTCATTTCATGAAATGTGAAAGACATCTGGATAAAATAAGAACAAAGTTTAAAATGCTTACAAGAATGGGCTTGTTCATTTGCCCAAAATGTAACTCTTTTACCATAAGAAAAAAAAATTAAAATATAACTAGAGAAAAAAAAGTTTTTCAAACATACCAATAAGATTTTCTTCAACAGGGGGTTGAGGAGCTGGACGAGATGCCATTGGAGCTTGTGTTGTCTTGCTGCCAAGGGAATCATAGCAGCTATCGCAGACACGAAGAGGCTTTGATGACATGGAAGGGATGAGGAACTTCTTGTTCGAGCAACCACCACAGACTACATCTCCACACTTGCGACAATGATGCTGAAAAACAAATATAGTGAGAATACACAGTAATAAAATAAAATAATTGAAATATTTAGTTGGACTGAATATTTTAAAAATTTATTCAAATGTTTTTTTCTAGGTACAAAAACAATGAAAATAAAATCAAAAGTTAATAAATAGACAAAATTGTGTGAATGTATTAATGTGTGAATATATAATGTTCCTGAATGTTTGCAATACCTTAAATAAACATAAAGCTTTAGCAACCCATATATATATATATACAAATTTGAACTATTGTGTATGAAATTCTCTTTAATCAAATAATTTTTTACTGTCCTTAAAGTGATCGAAAACTCAACCAATAGATTAACCTTTAGAACACCGGTGTCATGTTTTATGGGCACAAACAAAAATCGGCTTAAAAATTATCAGAAGTGAATGCTATATATATATTTTTTTAGAACAGAAGCCTATTCCTGCTTGCTGACCGTTTTACTACCAATTTTGTATTTTTAATTTTGTGCTTTTTTTAAGGTGATTTTACTGATTACTCTTGTATCAACAATTTATGTGTTTGATTTTTCGCAATCAGATACTACTGACGAATCCTCAATTGATTCAGATGACACAGAAATTTATTCCTTTTATGGAAAATCGATATTTCAGACAATTCTGATTGTAATTGGGAGAATGTAACAGAATATGATAGAGACCCCCACCAACGTATTGTAGCGAGTAATTATTAATATTTTATTAACAGAGTATCATTTTTTTGTTTATATTTTGCTACTCTGTAAACTTTCCTCATTGCTTATCTTTTGCTTACCATTCATAGTTTGTTCTTGCCTTGAATAAATTGCTGTCTCATTCTGAAGTTTGTCTTCCCTAATTTTCCACGTGGCATTTTGGTGGAGATGCTGGGTAAATTAGAGAAGACAAACTGAAGATCGTCGAGAAGACCTCATATGATATTGATGCCCAGAATTTCTCATCACTAATCTATATACAGTCTACTCTCGTTATAACGCCACTCGATATAACGCCACCCTCGCCTTACGCCGCTTTTTCGTTTTGTCCCAATTGACATCAATGTATTATTCTCGATATAACGCCACTCCCTCGCTGTTCGCCTTCCGCCGCTGATTTTTCGTATCCCAAGTAGCAAAAACCACTCGTTATAGCGCCGCTCACAACGTCCCTGACCCCCCGCTCCCCTTTTCCTGTCTGCATATTTTCCGCCAGCGGCACCGGACTTTGTTTGCTGTTGACACAACAGATAACAGATTGTGAACAGCCAGCAGACCCTTTTCCTGCTTGTGCCTGGGACATACACAGTCGCTTCATCCTTTGCTAAAGTCAACACAACAACCTTATTGTCGTATCATGAGTTCCCAAAAGCATAAACGTGAGTCGATCACCATTGAAAAGAAGAAGGAGATATGCCAGTTGGCAAGAAATAACCCTACGATGTCGAAGAATGAGATTGGAGAGTGTTTCTCACTTCCACGAACAACTGTCCGTGATATTCTCACTCAGGCTGAGAAGTGGAAAATTATACTGTTGGTTCTTCAAAGAGACAAAGAGTCGGAAAATTTAGTGGCTTGGAAGACGCTCTCTTCAACTGGTTTACCCAAAAGAGTGCCAATAATATTATTATTACTGATGACCTCCTAAGAGAAAAGGCAAAATAACTTGGTGAGCAGTTGGACGTACCAGAAAATTTTCGCGTACAGCAGTGGGTGGCTGCAGCGATTTAAATTTCTGTGGGGAAGGCGCATCGATTTCTCCAGCTATCATTGATGAACACCTTACAAATTTGAACAGTATACTGGCGATATGACCCAGCCAACATATACAATGCAGACGAAAAGGATTATTTTTTCAACAAATTCCTGACTGAACACTTGCTCACAAAGATGAAAACTGCCGTGGTGTCAAAAGGATGAAGCAACGAATCACTGTTCTACTGTGCTGCAACTCTACTGGAACAGACAAGCGGCGATTGCTGATTATTGGAAAATCGGCAAAGCATCGATGCTTCAGAAACTTTAGCCCACACTTCTACTGCACTTACACATCTAACAGCAAAGCATGGATGACCTCTAGCATCTTTCAAGAATGGCTACTGCAGTTCAACAAGCAGCTTGTCTCTGAAGGACGTCGTATCCTACTGTTGTTAGATAACGCTCTCACTGCGTCCCTAACGATGGTCTCAGCAACATGAAGATACACTTCCTTCCACTAAAATATGACTGCCAGTCTGCAACCACTGGATAGTGGCATCATCAAAAGTTTCAAGGCTCAATATCGCAAGCTTCAACTCCATAAAATGGTGGAATTGGCGGATGCCCATCTACCCACAAAATTACGTCTGGATTACGCTGTGCACTATTGTAAAATGGCTTGGGATTCTGTGAGCCCTGATTCCATCAGCAACTGCTGGAATCACACAGGCATTCGCTTCACTTCTACTGCTGCAGTTAAGCCTCTTAATTATGGAAATCTGATTGATCGCATTCGCGACATCTTCGCTATTACACCAGAGAATTTGATGACTGAAAGGGAGTTTAAACTGGGTGATGATTCCCAGGAGGCGGAAATGAAGCTAACAGATGACAATTTGCTAGTGTCCACTGTTACAGCGAAAGAAGAACTTGGCGAGGATGATGATACAACAGTGACCCAGCGCCTACCATCGTTAAGGGAAGCCAGAGCAGCTGCTGAGACAGTTTTGTTGTTTCTTGAGCACTCCAAGAGAGCAACATCTGACGACGTCAATCTATCTGCGGATTTGTTACGCCATGTCTATGCCATAAGTGAGGGAGAGAAAACACAAGTTGATCACAGACTTCTTACTTTTTATGAATAAATTATAAATTAATGCTTTCTATTTATCATATTAATTAATTGATGCCGGCATTCTATATATTGACTTAAAGTATAAATTGGTATTAGTAATTGTTATAAATAATTTATTGGATCTTTAAATTTCACATTTTAAACGTGTTCGATACAACGCCACCCTCGCCTTACGCCGCTTTTTTGCAAAATCCGGATGGTGGCGTTATAACAAGAGTAGACTGTATATATAAAAATGAATGTATGTGTGTCTGTCTGTCCTTTATGCCTGACCAAACCACTCATTGGAACGCCATGAAACTTTGGGAAGTTATTTAGTATAGTACTGGGAAGGTTTCTAGCAAATAACATTTTTGAAATAACTTTTCGCCTAAAAATAATCATGATAAATATTCTAATTTATCTGTTATAATTCAACAATCTGCTCCAAATATTATCATGATGATACGATGATTTTGTAATGTAAAAAATTAGGAAAGAAAATTCAGGATGACACGGCAATCTATTTGAGACAACAATAATGATACAATTCCAAGGCAAGATACTATTCCTTTAACTTCCAATTACCGAGGGAACCAATTAATATTGATTTTATTCAAATTATCGAGTATTTTTAAAGGGACCGGGAAAAAATGTTCACTTTATCGAGAGATTCGTTAGACAAACCTTTACTCGGGTAAAACCCGGGCAAAGCCAGGTACATCCATACAAGAATAATGATACAATTCCAAGGCAAGATACTATTCCTTTAACTTCCAATTACCGAGGGAACCAATTAATATTGATTTTATTCAACTTATTAGTATTTTTCAAGGGACCGGGAAAAAATGTTCACTTTATCGAGAGATTCGTTAGACAAACCTTTACTCTGGTAAAACCCGGGCGAAGCCGGGTACGTCCACTAGTATCTACTAAAATTAGATTGATAACATACCATTTTTTACAAAAACATGCTTCGCAAAATCCTTTTCTTCAAATTGTTTCGGTAATGCACCTCTATTCTCCAACATTGACATCCCCAAGTTTGCAACAAATCATTTATAAAAAGTAGGAGTAATTAATTCCTACCTCATTTACAAAAACAATAGTAAAATGGCCTTAGTGATGAGAGGAGTTAATTAGAAATGAATTATAGATCTTCTGTTTTGTTTCTACCAAGGAAGACACTCAAAAGAATATGTGAGTTCACTTGATGTTGAAGAAAGGCTAAATGATAAGCTTCACGTACCAGACATTGACCCTAACATGAATGAGGGGATTGTTTTGTGTGAGGTGACCACAAAAGAAGGTGGTAGCAAAACCTTTTGCCTTTGTAGGACCTGTACCATAAGACCAGACCTTCCTCATGGTAACTATTTTGAAAATATCATACTTTTCAAGCATACATGTGCTGAGAACATGTAAGAAAACATGTACGTATGTTTTCCCACGTGACGCAGCGGAGCGTGACCTTGCCTGCACGGGTGAGTCAGTTGTTGTTTGGAACTCTGTATGGATGGACATTAAAACATGGTGGCAGCGATAACTGGATAAAATACGAACCCGTATATCGCAAAATATCGATTTTTGCGTACTTTGGAAGATAATTCAACATGGCTCAGATTCAACCTCCAGAAACTTTCGACTTCTCGACTCCCAACGAATGGCCCAAATAGAGGAAGAGATTCGAACGATACCTCGTGGTCAGTGGAATGAAGAAGAAAGAGGAGGCGGACAAGATCGATTTGTTCATGTACTTGATGGGTGCCCGCGCGGATGATATATTCAGGACCTTCAAGTTCGAAAAGGAGGAAGAGGCAACGAAATTTGATTCCGTCCTCAAGGCGTTCAACAGCCACTTCTGTGTCAGAAAGAATATTATCTACGAACGTGCGAAATTTAATTCAAGAATCCAAGAGGATCGGGAGCCAGTGGACAAATTCATCACTTCATTGTACAAATTGGCTGATAGTTGCGAATTTGAGGGTCTTCATGAGCAGTTGATCCGTGACCGAATAGTGGTTGGAGTGAGGGACAAAGCTTTATCTGAAAGAATGCAGTTGGACAGCGAACTGACTTTGGAAAAGGAGGTGAAAATGTTCGACAGCAGGAAGCCGTTCGACAGCAGCAAGTCGACCTGCAGCGTCCCTCAACAAGCCAAAAGGTCAATCAGGTGAAGTTCAACTCGAAGAAACAATCACCGAAACAACAACAGCAGCCTTCGAGGAAGAAGGAGAAGTCAGCCAAAACAAGATCACGATGTCCAAAATGCGGAGGTTTCACCCACAGGGAAGGACAGGCTTGCCGTGCTGAAGGACAAAGATGTAACCTATGTTCAAAAACTGGCCATTTTGCAAATTGCTTCCCAGATAAGCAGGCGAAGACTGCGGAAGTCAAAGCTGTTTCTGAACTTGATGAAGAAAAATTGGTTTTCTCCTGGAGGTCTCAGCTGTGGAGGATTCATCTAATCTCGATAATGATGAAGACGAGTGCAGGAGGCGATGGACAGCAGAAATCCAAGTGAATGGGAAAAAGGTGAAGTTCAAGCTCGACTCCCAGGCGGATGTTACATGTGTTCCTCTGTGTCTCTTCAAGAAGATAATGGGACAGCAACGACTAGTGGAAAGTGATATCAACATTAGAGCTGCTGAATTCTCCGAACTTCAGACTGTGGGTATGTTTATATCAACGCTGCGAAATGGAAATTATAAAATCAAGGAGAAGATTTATGTCATTCGTCGTTTGAGTGAACCTCTTCTGAGTCGCCGGGCATGTGAGCTCTTGAACCTGGTGAGGCGAATTGAAGTGGTTGCGACGAGAATTAACCCGATCAAGGAATTCCCCGAAGTATTTGAAGGACTGGGACAGATCGGAAACCCTTACAAAATCAAATTGAAACCTGGAGCAAAACCATATGCTGTGCATACTCCTCGACGGGTACCAATACCTTTGATGGAAAAGATCAAAACAAGATTGGAAGATACTGACAAAGACGAGATGTTGAAGATTTTTGAAGCTCAACAAGAAGATACGACCCTGGAAGCAGTAGTCAACTACCTTGAGCAAGGCTGGCCAGATAAGAAGAAGATGTCACAGGCTCTGCTCTCTTATTGGCATGTCAAGGATGAACTCGGCGTTCAAAATGGACTACTGATGCGTAGCTGTCGTCTTGTTATTCCAGCAAGTATGAAACTGGAGATCCTAGATAAGTTGCACGCTGGGCACTTCCGGATTACAAAAACAAGACTTCGCGCACGTGAGACTGTATGGTGGCCTGGAATTTCGGAAGAGATTGCGGAAACGGTCAGAAAGTGCAGTGTCTGTATCCAGGAAGCCGTCTCAAAACATGAACCTTTGATACCAACCAACTTTCCTACACGACCGTGGCAAAAGATTGGAATGGATTTGTTCAAGTTCGAGAATAAGTGGTATCTAGTCATCATTGACTATTATTCTCGCTTTCCTGAAATGATTCAGCTGGATCGGCTCACAGCCAATGTGGTGGTGCGTAGTTGCAAATCCATATTTGCCCGACATGGAATACCAGAAACTGTTGTAAGCGATAATGGGACGCAATTTGGGGCTGCTCGTGAATTTGCAAATTTCGCAAGGCAGTACGGATTCACACATGTCACTTCAAGTCCTCGATTCCCGCAGAGCAACGGGATGGCAGAAGCAGGTGTGAAAATTGCTAAGTTGATCCTCAAGAAAAATCAAGACCCATCGCTTGGACTCCTGGAGTATCGATCGACCCCTTTGGAGAACGGTTACAGCCCTGCTGAGCTTCTCATGGGACGTAAACTCCGAACGACCTTGCCAATTGCACCAGAGAATCTTAATCCAAAGTTGGTGGACTCTCAGACCCTGAAAAGAAAGGAGGGGAGAAGGAGAAAGGATATGAAATCCAGATATGATCGACGCTGCGGAGCTACGGACATGGAGGAGCTATCCGAAGGTGACACGGTTTGGATTACAGATATGCGAACCTGGGGGATTGTAAAGCAGAAGGCATCGACACCAAGGTCATATATGGTTGAAACTCCAGTTGGGACTTTACGTCGAAACAGGTTCCATCTACGAAAAGGAGTTACAGTGCAATATCCAGCCGACCCATCGACGCCGACCTTTTCGGGGGAGGAACTGGTTGAAAATGAAAAGACCCCAGTTGTGGATTATCCCTCTAACGACTCAGAAGACGGCCAGATAAGAACCCGGAGTGGACGAATTGTTAAACCTGTGGATCGCCTTCGTTATTAATTATATTATGCATTTAAAGTTTGTAATGTATATATATATTTCAAGTCTTAAAAAGGGGGATGTGCTGAGAACATGTAAGAAAACATGTACGTATTTTTTCCCACGTGACGCAGCGGAGCGTGACCTTGCCTGCACGGGTGAGTCAGTTGTTGTTTGGAACTCTGTATGGATGGACATTAAAACAATACAAATATAAAACGTCCATATTTCTGCTTTATTTTTGAGTAATATTTGTTGAACTATTAATTGAACAATTTCAACCCAAAAGGTCTTTGTATTTTAAAGCATTGTCTAAATAGGCATGAGTGCAAGATCTGTATTTACTGTAATTATTGTAATCACTATTTACACACATTTTAGGATTAATACACTCGGTGTTCAAAGGGTTAAGAAAATATTTTATTTGATTATGGGAAAAAGTGTGCAAAATATTTTTATTCTAATATATTACCTGAAATATTTATTGATTGTAATATTAATTTTGAAAATGTTAAATAGCTAGACATCAAACTTTTGCTATATTTGTGTATATAAAATAAGAAAGTCACAAATTTAAATGAATGGTTAAAATTGTATTTCTTGAAAAATTGTACAAATAGGTTTAAAATTTTACTTTTCTCAATTTTTTTATATAAATTTTAAAATGAAAATGTACAAGTACCTTTCTATTGAGAAGTGTAAATTCAGTTAGCTTGCAGTGCATACAAATGTTTGCATCGTTGTCAGGAACCCATACAGCTGCATGTTCCTCAGATGGTTGCTTGCCAGCTAAAAGTAAATACAAAAGAAATTAGGTTAAATTAAAATACATGTATTTATTGAAGAGAACAAAAATTTTAATTTTATATTTATTTTAATTTCAAAATACAGTAAAACCCCGCTAATATGAACCTTCCCTTATAACGAACCCATGCCAATTCCCAATTCCATTCCATTGAAAATACCATCGTTATAACGAACTTTGCGATTTTTAGAATAACGAACTACCCCTATAACGAACCTATTTTCGGTCCCAAAATGATAAAATCTATTCAAAATACTATGCTTATAACGAACTTAGAATTGTAATTTAAAAAAATAAAAAACAACCAAATTTTGAGCATGTTTCAGCTCGCGGATCGCGATTTCAAAACAATAAATTTAGCGGCATTGTTTGTTTGAATTTTGCACTTTATTTTTGCTGTATGTTGTATAAATTTTAACACATTATACTTTTTATTAAATAGAATATATTTTCATCCATTAAATTTGAAATATAAAAATACAAATGGCTTCCAAAATGAAGAAAACAAAGGCATTTTAAAAACAAAAGCGTTATTTAAAAAAAAAAAAAGGCCATTTTCAGAACTTTTCAAAGTGAAACAACACAGGCAAAATGTTAAGAACATATTAAAATAAGAGAATATAACTTTTCTATTATAAAATATTAAATATAAAGCTATTAAAAATTGTTACAAAGAGAAATCAACCTCAACTTTTGCCGCGATCGCGATCGTACGTTTTAGGGCTAAAAAAAATCCAAATAAATGGTCCCGTGATGAAACAAAAACTATTTTTATGCCATTAACTATGGTGATTTTAAAGTCAGCAATGTTTTGCATGACAGGTTAAAAAAAAAACGAAATCTAGACCTAGAAGAATATGTGGGAAAATGAAATGGAATAAAAACACCAACTTTATTTGAATGGTGCAATGCTTGAAGAATGCTTTGAAGCAACAAGGTGTTAGAGCCATTTTTCCAAGTAAACAATCTATTATATAATGTGATAATGATGTTTTAAAATCATTTTATATCTTTGAATATATATTTAATAAAACTGCCTAGGATTTGTCTTGATTTTTAAATTAGACATAGAGGTACATGTATGTTAATGATAAGATGAACCTATCATCTAATGATTTCTATTATTATTCAGTATTAATGTAAGGAAATTGGTCAATTAAGGGAATTAAAACAAAGTGACCACTATTAAGAGGAAGCCTCTTCTTGTGTGTATGGCCGTCCATAATTATACGGTCTAAAAATTTTGAAAAGTAAAAAAAATAGCCAAACCGTGGCTATAGTGAACCAAAAGCTCTGTCCCATTGGGGTTCACTATAGAGGGGATTTACTGTATTATAATTTCATTGCATAAATATGAAGCTTAAAATCCCATTTGATTCAACAGAATAAAGCTGCCCAATATCAAAGAAATCTTATAAGCAAATCAATAGACCATGAAATATGTAAATTTACAAAAATACAAGTTCCTTATTAAAATAATTAATATTCTAGCTTCTCATATTCTCTCTCTCTCTTTCTTTTCTTATGATCCAGAATTGACAAGATAGAAGTTGCCAAGAGGAATTAAAAAATAATAGCACAAGGACAAGATTGTGCAATATGAAGGTATTTCATCCAAGAAAAGAATTGTAGGGACAATGGCTATGAGAGCTGGACACTGAAAAAAAAAAAGGAAAAATAAAGATTTGAAGCTATTGAAATGGACATGGAGAAAGGTACTCAAGAGTGCTATGGTCAGATAAAAGAACAAATATTTCTATCTTAAAAGAAATTAATCTGGGTAGATCGCTAGGATCGAAGATATATATATAAACAAAGACTAACCTATTTCAAACACATAAGAGATGATGGATTTGAAAAGATGTTGGTGTTGGGAAAGAATGATGAAGAAGGAGAAGGAATCAGGGAAGCTGCTGAGTCACTAGATGAGCTCTCAGTGATGATCACAAACAGATCAAATTCAAATTCACATCAAATTCGAGAATATTTGTCTATATAGTTACTTAACTTGATGGACACTAACAACTAAGCAATATTCTGGCAGAAATAAGACTAGGGCATTGAATAAGTAATCTTAATCTCTCTAAACCTATTTAACACCCATATAGATTTAATTGACAAAGATGCTTTAAATGATGAAATAAGGGTGAGGCTATAAAGGGAACAATCTCTCAACAATGGAATATATGTATATGAGAGTGGGAATATACAATCTTATATATCCTAATGCATCATACAGGAGATTAGTTTTAATAACACTTTTAACCAATTGTTCAACTTTTCCAACCCTCACCCTAAGAGTCAATTCATAACCTCATTCTTAAAATTACCTAATTTGCTTCTAGTAAAATTGCCCTTTTACAGATGGATGGCATAGTTATTTTGGTTTCAAAAACAATTCTTCCCTGCAGAACACTGAACAAAACCTATCTAAGAACAGAAGACTGGAACTAGAACAGCAAGTGTAAAATCTGCCTTTTCACTAACTACATAACCATCGTACTCCAAATATTATTTTTTATACCATAGCACTTAAATATCCAGATTATTCAAGATACTTTGGTGTAACACTTTACCCTGCTCTCACTATCAAAAATTATATAAAAACCATATTATACTTAAAGCTAAAAATAGGCTAAAACTACTGAAAAATAAAATGTAAATGATTACAGCCAAACTCATTTGTGGCCTTTGAAGATATTGCTGAATCACATTGCTGAAACCGAGTCTAACCTTTAAAAGTTCTCAATCTCATATTCGAAATAATAAACATCTATATTTTTTAAAACAAAATAATAACTCAATCACAGTTATTGAGCGTTAACTTAAACAAGGCTGTTATATGGTAAAAGAAGAAAAACAACACCTTAATTAATAAATTTGTAGCATTTAATTATATTTTATAATGCAAATATAAAAACAAATAGTGAAACTTTGCCTAATTCCATGGTTCCTTTATTTTTATCAAGACTTAAAATTTTATGGTGCACAATATGAATTCATTTAGATTTGTAAAATTTCATATTGTATAGACATAAATGGGAACATGTAAAAGATTTGCAACTAAAAAATAGAAAATTTAAATATTATAAAGTATATAGATGGAAATTTTGCTAGGAGGATATTGACTTACAAAGACAAAGGTTGCCTCTCCTATCAAAATAGATGTCAAAATTAAATTCCATAGACTGTTACCGCAAACTAGCGGCCTCAGGTCGGGGACAAAGCAACAATATGAAAAAGGTGACCTTTGTCTTTATAGATTAATATCCTCCCAGCGAAATTTCCATCTATATTTTAGCCATAGATTTGGTTTAGCCACTCAGCAGATAAACATTTCTTTGGCAGATTGTGAAGATTCCATTAGATCTTTTGTGGATCTCATGGAATAAAGTCTGCCCTAGGCTGATGATGGCCATTAGTCCAAAACCATGGCCTCTAGATGGACGCTTTTCAGTTTGCCAAAGCTGGTCTTGAGGCTTTGTCACCAACTCAAAGTCGCTAGTTTGCAGCGATGGTCAATAGATGGTGTCTAGCTTTGACATGTATTTTGACGGGAGAGGCGACCTTTGTATAAAATATATACATTTAAACCTATCTATAGCGCCCCCTCTTGGGACTCGCCAAAATAGGGTGCTAGAGAGTGGGTGCTATAGACAGGTCACTTTTAATGTAAATCGCATCGTACTACGTATTTAAAATTGGGCGCTATAGAGAGAAAGAGGCACTATAGACAGATTCAACTGTTTATATGTGACAAATAGGACAAAAGAGTAAAATCAGATTAGTAAATTTTAAAAAGGCATCTCCTGATCATGTAGCTAAGAGATGATGGCTTGTACAGCAATTTAAGTTACACAATCAGATCTTTTATCTTATATTTAAAAAAAAATAGGCTTACTTTTAATAATAAGATCATTTAGGCATTTTTTGATATGCGCAATCCACTCAGCTTTCTCAGTAGCCGTTGCAGCATAAACAGCAAAGGATTTGGTTGGTGTCTTTATTAGCCAGCCATTTTTCAAATCTGAAACACAAATTGATTTAATGTTTTTATAGAAAAGTTTATAATATAAAATATTTAATAATGATAGAAATTTGTTTGGAGAAGAATAAAGTTATCTTAAAAAAGAAAATTTGCTTATTTATTAGGTTGCTATTCTTTGAATATTTACTATAAAATCTCTAAGTGTTCATTCAAATTTATTAATACTTAATAAAAAATTTTAATAATTAATTTTATTGTGAATATATTAATATGGATATCTAAATTTGGTGTGAATTAGAAAAGTTCCAGTTTATATTTGCTTCTTACTAATTTTTATAAAAATTTGAATTTTATAAATTTCATTTTTCTTAAGATTTTTTCATCTTGAAAATCATATATTAGAGGGCTATTCCTGAAATTTTATTTTGGTATCTTTGAATAAAATGTTTGAATATTGATGTCTTGAATGACCAAATTTCACATTTAAAGAAACTATTGAAATTTAAGGCATTTAATATAACAAAATGATTTATATAGTTAATTAGTTAATAATAAGACAGGCAGAAATTATCTGATATCTTATACTCATGCATGCATACATATTTCCAATTTAAAATAAAGAATTTACTCATATGTTCTTTTTTTTAATGAAAAGGCTATAAATATTTTTAAAATACTTACCAGCTTCATCAGGTAGGGATTCGATCTTTATTTGTTCTAATGGAATTATCCTTTGCTTTATATACTTTTTCTTGCTTAAAATGATATTGCCATATACAAGAATATCATTAAATAAAAAGAATTGACGTGGTTTAGGTTTTTTGCGACAAATCTTCGTCAATACACCTTCTCCAACCAGTACACGGCCAGGAACAGCAAGTGGCTGGAAAAAATATATTAACAAAGCTGAAAAGAATAAAAATGTTCACAAATTAAACATGCACAATACATAACATTTAAAAATTTTCAAGCATGCATATATGCTCACCTTTTAAAAATCTTCTCTGGGAATACATTAAAATAAAATTTTAGAAAAGTAAAGAAATAATGAAAAGTAGAAGAGTTAGCAGAAAGCAGAGCAGGTAACAGCATGAAGACAAGTGAGAAGACCTGTACCAATAACACATGTGTCAAGGTATATTATTTTCCATAATATTAATGGAAAAATACTTGACCATTTAGAAGAAACTCTTATTAACACAATTCATTAATATAAGATTTATATAGCCATATACACCATATTTTTATATATATATTTATATATATTTTTAAAATTCAGGCACATTAATTAATTTCTAAATAAATAACTTTATTATTACATATAATTCACTTACAGAAATGTAAAAGATGGGATAAATGAGCATTTAAAAATATATCAACTGTAAAATCAAATATACCTTTAAATAGATTTGGAAATTTTACAAAAAATAATTATCTTTAAAAAATATAAATCACTTTTTGATTCTCAATGCAAACAAGTCTACTCAAATGGGTGAGCTGACCGCCACACCAGATTGGAAGCATTTTGAAAAAATATCTATAGGCATGTTTTTTGGCTATATACTTTGCCTGCAACAATTTCATAAGGCCCCACATGGAAACTCATGAAATTTCCCTAAGTCACCAGATGTGCTATTTAAATAGTTGAATCATTGAAGAGTTTAATCCTTTGCTGACATGGCATTATCTTGTGTTGTTAGCCAGTTCTGCTACCGTGAATTTATTTGCCCCAGCTTCTGATATGATCTTAACATGGTTTATCCCAATAAAGAACTATATATATTCTGTAATTGAATACAATGATAATTTGCAACACTAGTTAACAAAATTTACTATCCCTTATATATATCATGTACACTACTAAACACAACTTCACAACATAAATAATTAGTATGCAAAAGGTTGTGAAAAAACGGCATTAAAAGTACCAGTAATGAACAATTAATGGTCTTTATTATAAAATATTACACCTATACACTAATGAACATTGCCGCCCACTCAATAGGTTGTAGGACCACCGCAAGTGGCTGTGACTGTTACTCCATGACTGCAATTCCTAAAACAGAAGCGAGATTCATCTGAGAGCACTACCCTGTTCCATTTCACTGTCCATGATGCTCTGTACCGACAAAATTGCAAATGGAGGTGTCTGTGCTATTGGGTCAAAAGCAGTCTTTACAATGGGCGCCATGAGTGTAATCTGCAGGCAACCAATATGCTTATAATTGTTCTGTTCGATATGGAATAATCAAGAGTGTCCTGCACAGCCTGAAAAATGGCGGCACAAGTGGACGGTCCACGCGTGTTGATGTCACTCTGGCCGTACCAGCACCCTTTAATTGTGGCACATTTCCTTGTTCCAAACATCTTCGCCATAACCAGTACATTGTGGGCGTATCTGTTTGTAAAGATTTGTTGTATGGACCAATTGGCCTTCTGAGTCCAATCACCATGCTGCTCGTGAAATTGTGTCTACTGGAACTGCCTCAGCTAGTGTGGTGGCCTGGTATTTTCTGCTACTAAATGTTTTCTTTTAGTCAAAAACAAAAATTTTATGTTTTTCCTATAAAACAAAGGTGTGAATATTGCTAAATTTGCAAGTTCTTCCACTTATATTTAAATCAGCATGTGCAGGATAACTGCGCAATTTGCATCATTTACATAACTCTGAAAGCTAATTTTAACTTGAAATTTACATATTTTTCTGCCCAGTAATTCTCAGTATTTCAAATTCAGAGTCGTGCAGTGAATTTAAGAAATAGTGTTTAATTTTAAATCTGGGATTTCAGAGCTTTAAGCTTTTTAAGAATGATCTTATTTTTCTTCTTTAAAATTTTTTGTTTATGCGCAAATTTCTGATGCTTGATATATATATAAAATGATGTGGGATATCGGTGAACAAGTGGTATAAATTATCGATTTTTAATAACTACAACCTGGGATTGAATCCAGCATTGAACACTTTATTCTAATAAAAATTCCTCAATTTCCCCAATTCTTGCTAAAGTAGAACCCCCACCAATGAGTGCAAGTAACCAACCGAAGCTTTGGCACACTTGTAATTAAAAAGTCAAACTGCTTTCCACATGTGTAGACATGTGGTGCACTTACAGTAAAATCGGTCTCTATTACCCACCATGATTATCATGACCTGGACTTTTATTAGGGATAATAAAAAAATAAACACTTATATTAAATATGATATTTATATAGGCTATATTATAAAATTTGTTATTTTTCTTTTAAATATAATTGTTTGAACCTTTTAACTTACTTCTCCAGCTGCAAAACAATTTTCTACATTCGCAATCCTTTGGGCATTGGCTGGAGTATTGGCTAAAACATACAGACAATATATATAAGCCAACATAATCTAGGTTAAATATTATTAACAATTATAAAAAGTATACCTACATATTGGAAAGGCTTCAGATAAAAAGTTTTGGCCATTTGTTCATGTCAAAAATTTATGCCAAGAAATAATAATGAGTTTTAGCTTTGTTTTCATGTGTGCATTTTAAATAATGGTTTATGTTGTTTAAAAATTATTTAAAATGTGTGTGATATGTGTGAAACAATCTTTAATGCAAACATCATCATCCTATCTCAACCCAATTAACATACCTGAGTATTGTTGATAATAATATTATGGTCCATTTAAATGTAGATTTGACTGGTGAAAAAGTCCTTGGATATGTTTGCATTAACGTTTTTGTAGCTGAAATGATAGACAGAGTTTTCATAAATCTGAAAATTATTATTTGTTGGGATAGAAAAATCTTTTGGTTTTCTAAAATGTCTGTGTGTGTGATGGGCAGGTAGGACTTCTCTCATGTGATTAGGAATAGAGGTATATACAGTGTAAAGATTGTCAAAATAAAATTATATAATTCTTGATTTAGGGATTATTGCAGCAAGCTTGGTTTTCACAATCGTTTCTGTAGAGTTGAACATTGAATAGAACACATGCTTTAATTCTTTGAACACCAGGTGTATTGGCCCTAAATTGTGTGTAAATAGCGATTACATTGAATAGAGTAAATACGGATCTTTCACTCATGCTTATATAGACACAATGCTTTAAAATACAAAGATCTTTTGGGTTTAAATTTTTCAATTAAACATTATTTTAAAAATATCACTTTAAAATAAGCAGCAATGTGGACATTTGTCTGCCTGCAAAGTATGATATGTTTCAAAATGGTTCCCAAGAGGTCTGGTCTTATGGTACAGGTCCAACAAAGGCAAAAGTTTTTTCCTACCATCCTGTGTTTTGAGGTTGCTGCACAATGAACAATCCCTTTAATCATTTTTAAGGGTCAATATCTAGTACATGAAGCTTGTTATTTAGCCTTTCTTCATCATCGAGGAGCTCATATGAATTCTTTTGAGTATCTTCATAGGTGAAAATGAAAATAGATTTCTAATTCCTTACTAATTAACTACTTTCATCACTGTAAAGCCATTTTCTACTATTGATTTGTAAACTCCTACTTTTTAGAAAGGATTTGAACTTTTGTTGCAATTCTTGAGGATGTGTCGCTGTTAGAGAATAGAGGTGCACCATAGAAACAATTTGGAGAAAACAATTTCGTGAACCACTTTTTGCAAAGAATGGCGCATTGTCAATCCAATCTTCAGATCAATAATGAGAAATTCTGGGAATAAAAGTGGTCCCTATGTTCAAAATGATACCCAGAAATGCACAGAACTCATTTATTGTAACTTGGTTCCTCTTGTGCCAAGATGAGGGAAAACTCATTGATTTTTGGGGATTTCTTTTTGAGCATATTATTTGTTTCTTCAATTATTTGTTGACAAAAAGGCTTTGCAAAAATAGAGAGAAATTATAAAATGGTTTGATATCAGGTGTTTTTCATTGGTGGAGTGGAAAATGATGCATTTGGTGGGTCTTTATCTTCTTTTGTTCCATCCTCCCATTCACAATCAGAATTGTTTAAGATATCATTATTTGAATCAAAGGTATACAATTCTGTGTAATCTGAATCAAATAACTATGAATCAGAAGTATCTGAATCTGAAAATTCGGACATGCAACATGTTGATATGCTAACGATCCATAAAATCACCTTAAAAAACAGCGAAATTACAAACACAAATCTGTAATAAAACAGACAGCAAGAGAGAATATCCAAGGACCCCTTAAGACCCCTGAGTCATACACCTAACAAGGCTTCTATTCTATTCTAGCGGCTATTTCTGAGAATTTGAGCCGATTTGTTTGTGACTCGTGAGACTGGCACTGGAGGTCAAATTTAATATTGGAGAGATAATTTTTAAGATAACTATTTTGTGAGAGGATACAAATGAGAACCAAGGTGGAGTGGGATATTTGGTTTGGAATCAATTACTTCAAAGAATGCAAAATATTTTTAAAAATAAAAAGTAGGATAAAAATGTATTTGAAAAATCTCAAAATAATCGCCCTTACTATCTATATACTTTTTTTTTTTTTTTCGGATATTGAAGACCTCTGAAAATTACTTATTTCCAGCTTATCAAAATATTTATCGCATTCTCCTTTATTTCAGTTATTGAGTCAAATTGACATCCTTTAAAGACTTATATTAGGGTAATATAAGGAAATTTACTATGAGAAAGATCAAGATAATAGGGTAGCTAGAGTAGCAAAGCAGGTCTGTGTTTAGCCATATAGTTGCACAGTGATGGCCATAATGTCATATGAGGTGAGTCAAATTTAGTGATGCCCTTATTCTAGTCATTTTTGATGCACATGTTCTTTTTAAATATTGTAATATATCAGAGTAGTTTTTTTTTGCTTATACCTAGTACAAGTGGTACATGCCATGATAATTATGGTGGGTAGAAGTAGGCGACTGCTTTTACTATAAGTGTACCACATGTCTACACATGTAAAAAGCAGTTCAACTTTGCACTTACAAATGTACCAGAGCCCCATTTGATTACTTGCACTCGCTGGTGGGGTTGGACTTTTGCAAGAACCGTTGCCATTGGAGCATTTTTTTTTATCAGAAAAAAGTGCCCAATGAAGGAATCGAACCTGGGTCGTAGCGGTCGAAAACCGACGGTTTAGACCATCCTTCCACCGATCCCAAAGTAGTGAAGTTGTTTAATGGCCTTACCCTAAGGCACAATTTCAGAGAGTAGCAATTCTTTTATATCAAAGGGATAAGAAGACAAATCTTTTAATTAATTATCCTCACTTATTGAATCTTGGTGACTCTTATCCACTGGCTTGAATATCTCTTAGTCTCAGGGTTATATTTGTACATGCATCTGACCTGATAACATTTTGGAACTAATAGGAATTATAATTAAACATTTCGAAAATATTTTTGCATAGCTCCTGCTTATTTGTTAAGAAATAATGAAAAAAAAATAGTTTGGGAGACTTTAAGATTCAGATCCTTTTTTAAATGCTTTAATGTCCGAAGAAAATATCAGTCTTCTGAAGCTTCCTGATAGTATTTTTGGTCTTCCTTGATTGATGATTTGATTTTAAGTGCATTTTTGGGATTTCTTATTGATAAACGTCTGCTAGTGTGAGGACATTCATTCAAAACCATTCAAATTTCTTTAATTTTGTTAGGGGCATTTTTTAAGACTACTTGGATTGTGAATTTAGAATGATTTAGAAGTTGTTTCTTAACTTTCTTAGAAGTTGTTTCTTATTCGAAGCAAACTCAATGAAGATTCAACTTTTCAACAAGTTCATACATAAGTTAGAAAATGTTTTGATATATGTGGGTATATGTTTCAAAATTAGCACATGTCAGGGTGATAAAATTGAGTCTGTGGGTTTAAACTTTAGTGAATTTTGATGTTAGGACAGGGGAAAGATTTCAATCTACATATCTGCATAGAGTAGTGGTTGTGTATTCAGCAGTTTAATTTATTTCTGTTGTGTTCTCTATGTTTATATTTAACCTGTAATGTGGTTTTGATGATTTGACAAAGTTTTGTAGTAGGTATCTCCCTATGTTGATTTAATATTAAATTATTTCCAAACAGCCCACCTGCTACCTTCATTAGCTAGCTTTAAAAAAAAAAACTTTAAAAACAAATAGGAAATGTGCATGTGAAAAAGTGTATTTTTTTTTTAATCAAATGAATAAATAAACAAAAATAAATATATTTAAAGGGGAAAATGGTAATGTCTCCAAATATGAAATATTGTGGTAAATGAAAACTTCAATAGCATTTATTGATAAATTTATCATTGTTTTTTTAATATGATATTCAAAAAATATATACAATTATTTTAATTAGTTAAAAACGTTCGAAAAATGTGTTTCTTGAACATTGGAAAACATTTCAAAATAATCAAAGTACTTAAACAATAGCATTGAAAATGATCCAAATTTGTTATGGTATATATATATATATAAGCCACAAACTAATTTTAAAATATATTTAATTTGAAAATATCATTATATATATTCAAATATACCTTTTGTTACATATATTCAATGCATTTTTTGCGTATTATTTTCAAGAAACAAAACATATGATAACTAAATGCTTTATCTCAGTCTAGCGTTAAATTTATATATTTTTGTGGGTGATTATTTTGAACACGCGTGCTTTACAAATATCTCTAAGGTTTAAAAATACATGTCATGATACAATCAAATATCTATATAAACGTTACATACCTAAACGATCAACCATTTTCTTACAAATACGTAATCTAGATAGGAATGAGGGTGGAGCGTTAATTGTTGTTTTCAACAAAAGTTTATCGTAAGTACGATTTTTATTGTCAAATTGATTTATTCATAGAAATATATATAGATATTATTTGCTTCAAAATTAGAATTAGAATATTTAGAATATATTAATATATTGTTTTCAAATTTGAATAAAACCAGAATTTCCAATAATTATGTTTTTTAAATGAAATTATTAAAATTTTTGTCTTAAATAGTTTAAGGTATATTTTTCATTATATTATCGTAAACATGTTTGACCAAACCTTTCACCTTTTGATAACAAATAAGATTAATAACGTTCAAAACATCTAAAAATATATGCTGGGGTAATGATTTCTTTACATATTTCTAATTTTGGCAAAAGCATTATCCATTGGATTGAACCTAAATAAAAATGGAAAGTAAAAAGAAGCCCCCCCAATCGTGTTACATTCATTTATTAAATATCCCATATTAAGATTTTTATAAATTCAGGCATTATCCATAATTATCAAATCGTTTCCTATTTTCATCAGTCCAATTTCTAATAATTCTTACACAAGCACTTTAAAATTTCGCTATTGTAACTATTATATTGTAATTTATTTATGATGCAAACTTCAATAGATTTGTATCTTAAAATTAATGAGTTTTTCTCTCTCTCTCTCTCACTAATGACACAAAGAGCTTGGCTAAAATTACTCTTTTAAAGCTCGCCAGTGACCAAAGGCGTTGACCAAAAGGCTTTTTAATCGAATACAGTAGAACCTCCCTTTAGCGGATACCCCGCTAGCGGACACTTCTCTACAAAGACAGTTTTCATTTGCAAAATTACCATTACAATTTAGCAACTCTCCCTAAAGGACACTTTGGCTCTGCAATTAGGTGTCCTTTACAAGAAGGTTCTACTGTATATGACTTTTTATTATCTAAAATTATTTAAGTATAGATTGCTCTATTTTTTATTTGCATGTTTTATAAAGTTAAAATTCAATTATAATTTTTAAAATATTTCATATTTAATTTAATATATATATATATATATATATATATATATATATCTTAATATTCTATAAAGAAAAATGATGAATAAAGAAGATATTTGTTTAACACTAGGCATAATATTAAATCAACATTTAGTTTAGATTTATTCCTGTATATCTCATTTTGCCATCTTTTAAGTGTTCATTTTTCAAATATTAATATATATATTAAATCAAAGTATACTATATGTACATATTTAAAAATGGAATTTTGAATGGATAATTAATATAATTGATATTTAGAGTTATTTTTTTTTATGTGCGCCATAATTTTAATTTTGAAAATTATTGGAACAATAGAGACATTTTTGTTAATATAAACGCTTTGTTTTTAATTTTATTAAATTATGCTTTTAATATTTAATTATCATAGAGAATATATGTATGAATGACTAATATATTTGGGTTTACCCCCTACCTCCTTCTACTGTTGGTATATTTAAAATTTCTATTCAGTTCTCCAGACCCCTATTTCGCCACTACCTTGATTTGATTAGGCAGGCGGTCATCATTGTCTCAGTATACTGGCATTAGAGTTCACCAGGAATAGTTTCTCTACAAACTCCGAAATTTACTCTGAACAAAGCTTTTTTTCCATGCATTCTTGGTCGTGGACGCCAACACCCGCTCTCCAACCAGGGTCCTTGGAGCCACCCGCGATGTCTATGAAGCCAGCTTGGTGGCCATTTATAAACTGATGAGCGCACAATTCCTGAGTGCTCCAACATTTTGCACCTGCTCAAATGAATATTTGAGTAATTTCATCGACATCACCCTAGCATCAAATTATCTGGCTATCAATGTCAATAGGAATATACCTCAGATGATAATTTTATCTGACCATATTTCAATTCTTAACAAATTTTATGACACCAATTCTTCAGAGCTCACCTATTCCTGGGTTGAATCAAGTCTGGAAGAAGTTTTAAAGCCTTCCTAGGATCAACTCTCTACCATATAGCTTCTCCAGACAGCGTTCATTCCATGCGACTTTAATTAGGTGATTATTTTCTTCTTCATCTTTCGTCAAGAGCCCTGAAGTTCATCCATGAGTAAAAATTCCAAGTGCGTTTGACTATTAAAACCATGGTGGTACATAAAACTTTCAGAACTCTATTATTTCGCTGTGGTATTCCGAAATTGCTCTTAAAGCATATACTCTCACACCAGGAGCTTTTAAAAGGTCTTTACAGAGCCTTTCACAACAAACTCAAAGCAATTATAAGGCAGGCAAAGATTCTCCCAGGGCTATAACTGTGCTAACTGGTATCCTCAGCTGCATGCAATTTCTTTCATAAAAAATCTCAAGAGGCTGGAGAGGTTCTCTATATAAGGCCGCCTCTACTTAAACATAGGCAGCTCATTAACCCCAACGGAAACCAGCTGAGATACGCGCTCCAGTACTACTTTACAACAGATTGGACAGTCCCAAAAACATCAGTTCCAACCTTCAACAAATAATCCACCTTTACAATGATCGAAATCTTCTGCATGATGTGATGGTGTAGTAAAAGAAAACCCCCTGGACCCGACAGACTTGGAGTCAGGAGCCTCCTTATATATTGTAACGAAGATAAAGAGCGGGAGATTCCAGAGAAATTAAGCCAGTTTATTTGCTGTTACAACTCTAAATGCGCTGCACGGAAGTGAGTGTCAGCGCGCAGAAAAAGAAAAGAAAAATGATCTTAACTATGTCAAACAAAAATAGTGACATATATATATGCAAAAGTTAATTTTGCATAAAACAGAATAAAAGGAATAATGTATAACTATTATTTACAAATAACTTTTACATTGCCCCTTCTCTATAAAAGGCTGTGTCCTCACAGCTAGGAGAATCACCCCTGGGGCAAAGGGCTCACGTGTTCCTAGTCCTCCTGTCCGATGGGTCCATGGTAGGGCTTCATCCTTAGCACATGCACAATGTCCTTGGTTCGATGTCGTCTTCCTTGATCTTCAACTGGTCTCACTTCATACGTCACATCTGATAGTTTCCGGGTCACATGGTAAGGTCCAAAATAGCGTCTCATCAGTTTCTCGCACAGCCCTACACGTCGTACTGGTGTGTAAATCCACACCAGGTCGCCTGGATGGTACGTCACTCTCCTGTGTTTTGAGTCATAGTTTGTTTTATTGACGTCTTGGGCTTTCAGAATGTGGAATCGTGCAATTTGGCGTGCCTCTTCTGCTTTAGTTTCCAATTCTTGAATATATTCGTCACTATCGGTGGTTTCTGGATAGGGAAACAGCGCGTCCAGTGGGGTTTCTGCCTCTCTCCCGTGAACTAAAAAGAACGGCGTGAATCCAGTTGCCTCTTGTTTCGCGGTATTGTATGCAAACGTGACAAAGGGTAGAATCTCGTCCCAATTCTTTTGATCAAGGTCTACGTACATCGACAGCATATCGGCCATGGTTCTATTCAGCCTCTCCGTAAGACCATTGGTCTGAGGATGATATGCCGTAGTGGACCGTTTGATGATCCCACAGCAGTTGGCCAACTCTTGGATCAACTTTGACTGGAAGTTGCGGCCTCGGTCCATCACGATCTCCCGAGGGGCTCCATGGATCAGTATCACCTCCTCCAGAAGAAAATTTGCCACCCCTTGGGCATCCCCGGTCGCTAAGCTTTTTGTAATTGCGTATTTAGATAAATAGTCAGTACATACTATAATCCATCTCTTCTTGTTTCTTGATAATGGAAATCGTCCAAGTAAATCTATACCTATCTTTTGGAATGGTCGGCTTGGGGTGGTATAGGAACCAGGTGTCCAGGTGGCAATTGTGGGCTGTTCTTTCTGCGTTGGCATTCTTGGCAGTGGCTGACATATTTTTTTCACACTTCGGTAGAGTCCCGCCAAAAGTACCTCCTTATCACCCTATCATATGTTTTGGCGAAACCCAGATGGCCTGCCATGGGAAGGTCGTGTGGCTCTCTCAATATGTCAGATCTGAGCCGTCTTGGCACGACGAGTAATAGAGATGGGTCGTTTGGGTCAAAGTTCTTCTTATAAAGAATCCCATTCACAATTTTGAAACGGTTGTCCTTGGAAGTACTGTCTGACAACCCATCAATAATTTTCAGAATATAGGGATCTTGTTTCTGTTCATCTTTAATGTTCATAATGGTTGACAAAAATGGAAAATCATCATACATTTCGTCAACTTTGTCTTTTATAGGATTTCTGGATAGACAATCAGCGTCCCGATGTTTCATTCCAGTTTTGTAGGCGATTGAGATGTCTTACTCTTGCAGCCGAAGAGCCCATCTAGCCAGTCTACCCGAAGGGTCTTTCAAGTTCGCCAACCAACATAATGAGTGGTGATCGGTTACCACCTTGAACAGACGTCCGAATAGATAAGGCCTGAATTTGCCGATCGCCCATACGACTTCAAGACATTCTCTCTCGGTAGTGGAATAATTCCGCTCGGGCTTTATTAGAGTACGAGATGCGTAAGCGATAACCCTCTCTCTCCCTACATGAATCTGTACCAAATAGCCTCTATTCCAAATCCACTAGCGTCGCAATGTACCTCTGTTGGTGCGCTCTCGTCGAAATGCCCTAGGACCGGTTTTGAGGAGAGGGCTCGCTTTAGGCTTTCGAATGAATTTTCTTGTTTCTCTTCCCACTTAAATGTGGATGATTTGCATAAAAGCTCGTTGAGTGGTCTTGAAATGTCGGCATAGCCTTTAATGAATCTTCGATAGTATGACGATAACCCTAGAAAACTTCTCAGCTGTTGTAAGTTCGCCGGAGTCGGAAATTCAGCGATGGCCTTTATTTTTTCATAATCAGGTCTAACTCCATCTTGGTCTATTTGATGTCTGAGAATTTTTATTTGGTCAGCTCCGAAACAACATTTTCTCAAATTGAGTCGCAACCCAGCCTTTCTGAAGCAATTCAGAACAGCGCCTAAACGCGAGAGATGTTCAGAAAAGGTGGCCGAGTAGACAACGACGTCGTCTAGGTAACAAAGGCATGTTGTCCATCTGAGCCCCCGCAACAAGCTGTCCATCATTCTCTCGAATGTTCTGGGGGCATTACAAAGCCAAAAAGGCATCACTTTAAATTCAAAAAGTCCGTCTAGTGTGATGAATGCCGTCTTTTCTCGGTCTTCCTCGTCTATTTCAATCTGCCAGTAACCTGTTTTCAGGTCCATCGTCGAGTACATTCGTGCTTCTCTCAAACAGTCCAGAGCATCGTCTATTCGGGGAAGAGGGTAGACGTCCTTTTTAGTAATCTTGTTCAGTCCTCTGTAATCTACACAAAAATCCAAGAACCATCTTTTTTCTTCACCAAGACGACAGGTGATGCCCACAGACTCTCCGATGGCTGAATGACGTCTGCCTCTATCATCTTATCAACTTCATTCTGAATTATCCTACGTTCGGCTGGGGACACTCTGTAGGGCATACGCCTTATCGGTGCACTATCGCCTGTGATGATGCAATGCTTTATTGAGTCTTGAGATTTTCTACTGGTGATAACTGGTCCAAATATTTCTGCATAATGATTGACTAGTTTTAGCAGCTCCTGTTTTTCCTCGGGCGCACGTTCTGGAGCAATACACGGCTCGATATTTATCTCGACGCTAGATTGATCACACGGCGGAGTGTTTTCGGCGGGATGTTGGGAATCGTCGATTGAGCAAATGCCACACTCATCAATCTCCGAAAAATAGGCAACACACATTCCAGAGGGAATCAGACTTGTCTGAGTGCTGAAATTGGTTATCCATAGTTCCGCCTTACCGTGTAGCACTGTAATAAGTGACGCTGGGATTGATATTTCTTTGTCCAAGAGCAGTTTCCTGGAACCTTCAGCTATCATACTCTTTCTCCCTGCAACTTCGGACGTAGAGACAGTTATCATTTTACTAGATTTAGGAGGCACGATGTGTATTCCTCTTCGACAAAAAAAAGCGTTTTAAAGAATCTCTAGACTCATCATCAATCGTCTCTGAAAAGGCAATTTCAGATCGGCCACAGTCAATTATTGCTCTTAACGCTTCCAGCAAATTCCAGCCCAGGATAACATCGTGGCTGCAACCCGAAAGTACTAGAAATTCAAACGGTTGCATGAAGTTGCTTATTTCAAGTTTTACGATGCACTTTCCAATAGGAGACACAAATCTGTTGTTCGCAACCTTCAACGTCATTCGTGGACCTTTAAACATCACGATGTTCAACTTTCGACGAAATGCATCCGATATTACAGAGTACGAAGCGCCTGTATCAACTAGTGCTCTCACTTTTTTTGCCATTAATAACTACAATTAAATAATTAGAATCTAGGTCGGCTTTCGTCGATGGAGAGTTTACGTCACTGGCGACCTCACCTCCCTTGAGGGTCGCGCGACTTAGTTTTCCCGGTTAATTGGCCTAGGAGAGCAGCTTGAGCGTCTGCTGGGCGACTGGGTCTGTCTTCTCTCTATTCCAAGCCTTCCACGTCCTGGGTATGGGGATGAACTTCTTGGGGGAGTACGTCGATTCGGGACACCGAAGTTGTCGTCGTTCGTCTCAGAATTCGAAGAGTATTGTGGGCGGTAAAAAAAGTTTGGGTTGTAGTAGGTTCGTCCTTGTTTGTTGCACTCTATAGACTCATTTGCCTTAGCTTCCTGATATTGCCGACGACGTTCTCTGCAATATCGTACCACGTGTCCAGGCCTATTGCAGTGAAAGCATATAGGAATATTATCAGGAGTCCGAAATTCATCCGTTTTCCTCGAGGTGTATGGTTTGGATTCTCTTCTGGCATCTTGAACTTCGTGCCAGGGTTTTATAGCCTCTTTTTGGGCAATTTGGGCGCTTGAGTATTAGCGCCAATGTATTCTCCGCTCTCTGGTAAACCTCACTTTCCAGTTGCTCAGAGCACGTGAGAGGGCTTTTGCATGAAAGGGCCTTACCAACTTCCTCTTTTATAATTTTCCGGATAAGGCTTTCAAAATCTAGGTCACTGTCTCCCGAGATTGAAGCCACATTGGCAAGTCTTTCAAAAGAAGCAACTCCAATTCTTTTTTTCTTACGGTCTTCTATTCTTCGGCACTGTCTGCTGAATTCGTCTACCGTTGCCATCTCAACGGGAAGGAGTGCTTGGAAGATGTCCTCCGCAACACCTTTCAACAGATGAGCCAATTTTTCGACTTCTCCCATTGCTGGATTGACTTGTCGACATAGGTTAAGGATGTCTTGGATGTAAGACTCAGACGGTTCACCAATCCTTTGTGCTCGTATTTTTAGCTTTGATTCAGCCTTTCGCACAAAAGGCTCTTGATCACCAAATATCTTTAGGAATTCCTCCTTAAACCTCGGCCAAGAATTTAGGCTTTCTTCTACGTTTTCAAACCAAAATTTGGCCGTCCATTCTAAATAGAAGATGACATTAGCCAGGCAAAGAGATTCGTCCCAACCATTGTGCCTGGAAACGCGATCATAGTCCCTTAACCATTGATAAGGACACTCCGAGTCCTTGCCTCCAAACGCAGACGGATTTCTTGGTTGCTGAAAACCGGTAAAGGATGTCCTAGTCGACTGGGATCCCTCCATTTCGCTTTTCACTGACATTTCAGTTTCCTGATCCAATTCGGTTGGCGATAAGCCTCGAAGTCTCCGGCTTCTTCTCCTTGATACGTCCACCTTTGAGAGGTAAATGGGATATTACAGCGTCTCCACCAGATTTTAACGAAGATAAAGAGCGGGAGATTCCAGAGAAATTAAGCCAGTTTATTTGCTGTTACAACTCTAAATGCGCTGCACGGAAGTGAGTGCCAGCGCTAAGAAAAAGAAAAGAAAAATGATCTTAACTATGTCAAACAAAAATAGTGATATATATATATATCAACGAGAATAGTTGATATTTATTCCGATAGATGGCGCAAGCCATTAGCAACTTTCAGTTGCACGATAAGGAGATGCCTTTTTCTTAAATTATTCACCTTATCCCAGTACAATATTACATTTGTACTATTTTTTCATATATATATATATATATGCAAAAGTTAATTTTGCATAAAACAGAATAAAAGAAATAATGTATAACTATTATTTACAAATAACTTTTACAATATAGACAAGTACTATATATGATATCCTGTCACAACTCTCTTTTAAATGTCTTTGTTTCAGACACTTCACAACCCTGTGAAAATTAAACTACCGAGATAAGTATCATTCTGCCAGCTAATCACGGCTGATCACTAGCAGATCACGGCTTGTGCTCGTGACTTCAATTTGACATCGTCCCAGGACAATCAGCTGAAGGAGAAAGAGCTACCATGAGATATAGACGGTAGTAAGGTGGGGGCGCTCCAGCATACAACACGCAGTGCGTGTGCATATACGCAGGAACATCGTGGCCGTCCCGCGCATCACCACGACTTCTTCCACTGTCTTCTCCTTGTACCCACTCCGCGTTTTCCGTCACCAGACGTTGGCAGAATGCTCCAAGAGCAGCTGCATCCTCACAGATGATTTTTGTGAGACTTGTGATGAACAGCGGAGCACAGGCTCCGCCAGCTCAGGACACGCACTTCTCCCTACGGTGAGGCAGCCAACAAGACAGCCATGTCCCTATGGCATAATAAAATGTCGCAGTCCAGCATCGTGATGGAAGATGCGAACTATAATATGCCCAGCAGAGAATTGGCGCGGTCCCTCCGTGTGCCACAGCACAGATCTGTATTTTTAGAAAAATTCACGCATACTTGGGACGTATTCCGGAATTTGTAAAAAATGGTATTGACTTTCTCGAACTGCCATTCTTCGCGGACCAGCAAGAGAAAATCGGTGTTCGCCAGGATGTTTCTTTTTTCAAGAACTCTATTCAGGGCACGCAGGAGGGTGCCAGTGAAGATAGATAAAAGATCTATGCTGCAAGCACACTCCTGACGAAGTCCTCTGCTCATTCTGAATGGGCGGATGAAGTTTATATCAATCTTGATGGTATAATCAACCTCCGCGTAGAGGTGTAACCCTTCAACAAAGGACGAAAACATGCCGATGTATCACAGCTGAGAGCCAGGAACTCTCAGTCCACGTTGTCAAATGTGAACTACCAGTGGGTGGAGATGACTGCCAGTGGTTACTTGTCCTTAAAGGTCAGGGCCACCTCGTCAGACACGCACGCGATGTTCCTGGAAGGACATCTTTTCGGAATGGCATACATGCTTCAATAAGGAGCTCATCTCTACACTCTTTTCACGAATAGCAATGCCGCGCACATTGAGGCACGCGATGCGGAAGCTCATAGCGCAGGGACTCGATCAAGGGCTTCTCCAGCTGCTGGAGAGCCTTAGACCTCTTTAGAGAGAAAATAGATTTCTCCCCTTCTAATTCCTTAGGGGAAAGGGTTTTTCCTGCGGCTTTAAATCGGCAGTTGAGCTTAGATCAAGTGTAATAACATTGGGTTGGATCTCCTTGACATGGGCTGGATAGACTTCCGCTGGTGTTGTCGCAGGGGTGTTGGAAGGTCGGTTGGGAAAATGGAGACGAAGTTAGGGAAATAACTTTGTTTTAAATTGTCATATTTGATTCGAACAAGCTTCCCGCTGCTGATGGAAGTGTGGAAGGTTTTGAAAATTACAGTGTATGGATGGGTGAAGGGAGAAGCACTGAACTCTTTTGGGAGGTAGGCTGCGGAGTGGATTGAATATTCTGGTCCCTTCTGGTGCAGATGGCTCGCCAATGTCCTTGGCGGCGATGCACGCTGAGTTTCATGCCATACGAGATATATGCCAGCTCCGAATCCCCTTTGGACTTAATGTCTAGCTTCCCAGAGAGTTGATGGACCTTGATTCATTCAATGAAAATGAAGGCCTGCTGTTTCCTCTGGTCCTCGAGTAGCCCTCGTATGTTTCAACCTCGAAGGCAAGGGAGACGACCCGGCAGTATGGCCGTAGAGTGTCAAATAAATAATATTTTGATCCAATATATGCCTTTTTAATTAAAGATTCATCTATGGATTGCTCTATTTTCATATATATATATTTTTTTCATTATGCATTTATATATTTTTCAATTAAAGATATATTTTTTTAAAATATAATCATATAGAATTTCCATACATTTCTTGGCTGTGGAGATTGCCAAATCCTAATCACACAAAAAAATAGAAACAAGTTTTAACACATTTAAAATGTATAGCTAAGCATTCATTGTTCCTTGAATAAAGAATAAAGGGGTCGTACTCTCATAGCTGATGCCACCCCACAACATGAACCAGGGGTTCTTGTTGAAAGCCTTTCTATAATACAGTCCTAATGGAATCATTTTTGAGACCTATGTCTAACATGTATCCTACCGTCATGAACCTCCAAACTGAATCTGGATTCATCCAAAAAAATGACAAATTGCTATTCTAGAGCATAAAGAACTCTCTTTGTACACCAGTTGAGCATATCGATTCTGTATGGCGCAGAGAGTAGAATTCTTAATAAAGGCCGGCAACAACGGAGTTCTGCTTCGATAAGACGTTTATTAATGGTGTTCAGAGATGGTCCTGATTCATCCTGCACATGTAGAGCTGCTCGAATCATTGGTAAGGTGTCGTGTCTGCTAAAACCATCCTTCGAATCTTCCTATTTTTTCTCTCTCACTGTTATTACTCTATGGCGACCTGAACTATTTTTTAAATGTTCTCTTCCTAGACTACTGAGACTAAGTACAGCAGTATTTTGATTACAGTCCCTACTTTCATAGCAATTTATCTAATCTAGGCATATGATTCTGCGTTTTGTAAAATCAGAAATTTGCTTGTATGACGCCCTTTTTTACTTTGGCATTCGACAGAGATTAAAGATGATATTAAAAATGAAAAACAAGATAACTTTATTTAATGATGCACTAAGGAGGCTCTCTCTCGGCCGTGCGTCCACGCGGTGCGCGAGCTCCGCGATTTTCGAGATGGAGATAGATCTGATAGAGCTGGCAAACCCCTTTGAGGCATTGGCTGATAGCCAAGAGCATGGCGAACATGAATATGCAAGAGGTCTCTGCCAATTTTGAGAAATGCAGGAAAAAAATTGCTTTCTACAAATATAAAAAATGGCGGAAATATGCAAATCAAGCCACGAAAAAATTTGAAATTAATGCAAATTCGGCAGCGGCTGCTAGCTTCTGCCTTCCAACTACGGCCACCAGCGCTGATGGCGGTCGGATCATGAACTGGGATGAGGCCATGGAGCACCAGGATACAACCAACGATCCGGCTTCCTTCACCAACGTCGAGCGAAAAAAGCGAATAACATCGGCTTCGTAGCGTGTCCGACGGCGCAGTCAGGCACCGCCGCACCAGTTCAGAGAAGCACCAACGCCACCCGGGCCGGATTCTCAGCCAGGCGTCGCTCACTCGCCCAGGAGATCAAGGCGACACGGAAGAACATCGTCGAAGCAAGGGCACAGCAGGCCACGGGCACCATCGACTAGTGCGTCTACGTTGAGTTCTGCCCTGAATTCAGTCAGATCCAGTATGTTCTGGCGCTGGACAAGCTGGTGGGAGGAGGTAACATCATCCAGATCACCAAATTGAACGGCCACGTCCTGGTCGGCCTCGCCACCAAGACCCTCGCGGAGCGCCTCTTCGAGGAAGGTCTCGAAATCGAGGAGACTCTGCTCAATACTTTCCCCTTCTGCAGACGGGCGGAGAGAATCGTAATTAGTAACCTGCCCTTCGTTGTGGAGGATGCGGAGATCATCGCCGCCCTGAGACCGTACAGGGCGAGTCACATCTATCGCCCCGCTGCTCGTCAACGTTGCGGGCTTCACAATTAAGGATGGACGCCGAAGACTGTTCATCCTTCTGAACGAGGGCGTCAAGTGCTCGCGGTGCCAGAGGCAGGGGCACCGCAGAGTCAACTGCCCCCTGACTCCCAAAAGGCTTGCAAACGCGTCTGAGCAGGCGCCCTCGAACACCGGCGCACTAAAGCCCGGCCCTGCGCCCACTACACCCACCACGGATCCACCTGCTGCTCCCATTCTGGCAACATCGCCCGAAAATGAAGATGGCCATTGCCCCGTTTCCCCAGCCTCTCCTCCCCCGACGGCCGCGAAGTCTGTCGAGAAAAGCAGCCCTGACCTGTCTCAAGACCCGCTGCAGGATCAGAGGGATTCCACCAACCTCACTCCTTCTGGAAAATCCACTAAGACAAAAAGTGAAATGAAAGCACTCCTCAAGCAGGTGCCGGGGTCTATCTTCTCAGAGATAGAGAAGCTGCAGCTCGAGAGGGAACCAGTAATCGAAGCCCTCCAATCCGTCCCTGGACTCAAGAACCTCTTCCATTCCATCTCACACACCCAAAGAACTGCGTTAAACAAGTTGGCCAGGAACCTGGTAGTGCGGATTCCCTGATCCAACACGCCCCTCTACAAGCGTCTCTCCGACGCAAGAAAACAGATTGCGAACCCACAATCAACCTCCGCGTCATGACCCTCAACGCGCGAAGGGCTCGTCTCTCGTGACAGGAGTATAGAGCTCTGCCATTTTCTGGCCCAACACCATGTGAACATCGCCTTCATCCAGGAAACAAACAAAGAGTCTCTGGACTTCGCCCAAGATATTTGCCTCGGCTACAGCGCCATCGTCGCCCCGCCTGCCGCCTCAAGGAGCTCCGGCCTCGCCTGCCTCTTCGTACCGGGCGTTGCCCTATTGCGACATCGCGTCCTGTGGCCTGGATGCATCGACTTAGTCCACCTTGATGTTCACGGCCAGAAGATGGCCGTCATCAACAGTCACCTGTCTCACGCTCCTCACGAGCGGCTCGAGCAACTGGGAATCATCTCAGAAACAGCAGTCCGGAACAATGCATGGGTCGTGGGCGACCTCAACATCGACGGGGGTCCTGCCGGAGCAACATATTCGGCCTCTGTCGAAACCCTCCCCAATCTATTGGAGCAAGCCGCGCTGGAAGATGTCGCTACCTTCTTCAACTTGGCCCACCTTCCCACCAGAGTGGCCGACTTCGGGGTCTGATCCACAGCAGCCGGCTTGATAGAATACTTCTCCCTGCCGCGCTAGTGGATATGGCAAAGAGCTACAGCACCCGATACTACCGTCTCTCTGACCACCGCGCCGCCCTCCTCCAAATAGGACCTCCCCCTGCTGCGGGATCACTCGGTGTGGCTGTTGTGCTGAGGTCAGCGGCTGCTATTGAACATCTGTCATCTTACATCGAGGACGTCGGGTGGGCTATCGAGGACCTCGATGACGGAGAGCTCTGGTCGGGATGGAACCGTATGAAGGCTGAAATCTTGGTGGAAATCAGGTCACTCCACACAAATCGCCCTGAGTGGGAGGACGACTACGTTATCCGAGCCAACCGTTATATCAGGGCCAGGCTCGAGGCCTCGTCGACGGAGGCCGACTATCCATCGCTGCCAGACCTCGGACTTGCGCTCCGCCTCCACCGCCGTGCAGCAACCATCGTCAGGGATGAAGAGGGCAAGATTATGGGTGACCGCGAGCTACGCTCTAGGGCGCTCTCCTTCAGGCACCGCTTCGCTCACGACCTAGCCGACCCTTCCGAGGTAGACAACTTCATCGCGGGAGCTACCCCCATCATCCTCAAAGAAGACGATCCTCTACAGCGGCCAGACATTTCCAGGGAGGAAATCGCTGGAGCCATCCGCACGCTTCCCACTGCAAAGGCCCCGGAATGGGACAGCGTGTCCTGCGAGCTCCTCTCTGAATATGAAGATTTACTCTTGGCTCTTCTGTGGAGGGTGTTCAGAGCTTCCTTGGTGCGCGGCGCCCTGCCATCATCTACACGCCGCGGCTCCATTTGTCTGGTCCCCAAGGCCCGTAGTGGTCTTGGTCTAACTGACTTCGGCCCCATCACCCTGCCCCTTTACAGACTACAGGGTCCTCGCTGCCCTCTTTCTACGGTGTCCCAGGCCCCACCTCCCTACATTGGCGATTGACTGCCATACCTACGCTATCCCGGGGAGGTTTCCTTCCTGGAACATCGCTCGGGTCACGGACGAGGTCGAGATAGCAACTGTGGGGAGATTGCCCCTGGCGGTCGTATCTGTGGACCTGGAGTCCGCCGTTGACTCCCTGGACAGAGGATTCCTGCTGTCGCTTCTGGTCTCCTTGGGCCTGTCGCCAGCCTTCATCAGGTGGATCCAGCTCCTTCACGCCGGGGCGAACGCGGCCGTCCGGATTGGAGAGCACCACACTGCCGCCTTCCCACTTCTAAACGGCATGAGACAGGGCTGCGCCACTCCGCTCCTGCGTCGCCTTCAGAGTGCCCTTAGCGAGGGAAATGTCATCGCCTACGCCGACGACATCGTGCTAATGGTTCGCCGGGAGGAACACTTTGGTGAGGTAGCCTCCATCTTCCAGGGCTTCCAGCGCGCCTCCGGGATCCGGGTGAACTTCAGGAATAGCGTGGGGCCTCTGGTGCGGCGCCTGGCGTGTCCGCGTCGACTCTCCCCTAGAAATTTCCTGGATTGACACCAGTTTGAGGATACTGGGCTGTGACATCCGGCCCAGAGCGTCAGCTGCCATGCAGGAAGGACATCTCCTGGATCTATTGGACGCGGCCTACCGAAGATGGTCTCCCTTCACCCGAGAGCTCTCCCTCGTCGGTCGCGCCAGAGGCGCCAACTGCTTGGTGCTTTACTCCTTCATGCACCACCTCCACGGATACATTCCAGCCGACTCCTCCATCTCCAAACTGCAGGCCCGTCTGATTCGGTTTGTCGGGGGTCCCGATCGCACCGCTTGGTTTCCGGCTAGCGTCCTATCTAGACCCGTCTCCCTAGGTGGTTTTGGCCTTCTTGACATTGGCACGCAGATGCGGTTGGCGTGCATCAAGGGGGCGAAAACTGCGTTGCGCAGAGGTCTAAGCGCCTACTCTTGGCTCTCCGAAAGTGTTGCCTGGCTGACTCCTCTTCCACCCGGGACCTGGCTACCAGCACGACGTCGACGGCTGCTCGGAGTCTGGGAGGCCGCCTCGGAGATCCTGGCTCTGAACCACAGGATGCTGCCGCAGAATCAGCTTCAAGGCCTCACTATAATCGGAGGCTGCAGGTTTCTCCGTCCCCCCGATCTCCTCGCCACCTCGCAATGAGTGGGAGCGAGGGTTGGGGACCTCATCGGCCATGGGTTCTTCCTTCTTCGAGTCACGCGCGCTGCCCTCGCGGACGAAGCTGCTCTGTCGCAGTTCATCAACCGACTCCTGGAAGAAAACTGCCGCGGTTCCTACCGGGTCAACGGTGTCGGCGAGGCTATCGTGCTTCGCGGAACGGCTACGCCCTTCCAACGACTGACCACCTTCACCGCCCTCCGCATGTTAGAGCGCCCTCGCCTGGCTGCTCTACCCATCTTCCTTCTCTTGAGCCGATCGCAGCCCCACCTCGACCTGCCCGTCACCATCGCCTGGTCATCGCTTCGAAGGTGTGCTTTCTCCGGGCACAACGCCAACGTAGCGGTACGACTGGCCCTGCATACCCTTCCCCATCCAGCACATCCGGCCTCAGCCCGGGAGTCCTGTGGGTCCGGAGACCTGTCACTGACCCACCACTACTGGTCCTGTAGGCAGATCAGGCCTGTCACCCTGGAGGCCTTCACTATCATACAGCAGCCCCCTGACTTGCAGGCCTGGATCTTCGGGCATGTCCTGGAGGACGACGCTCTGACCATCCTCGCGTCTGTAAAGGCGCGGACATATAGGCACTTCCTGACCCTGGAGTTGCAGGGGGTCCAAGAAGACCCCCTGCTGGTCTGGAGGAGGACGCTATCAATATGGTAGAGCCCTCCTCACTCATAAATCATTGTAAATATTCTAATTATTTTTCATTCATTTTTAAAACCTAATTGACAAGATGTCAATAAAAGTGTTCAAATGTAAAAAAAAAAAACTCTCTCTCGGCCGTGCGGCCACACGGCGCGCGAGCTCCGCGTTTTATGCGAATGGGATGGAGGTGATGTAAAAATGCAAGTACCAAGCCGGCGACGGACGGCGGACATGCACATTTTTGCCGCAATTGCCCGGAACAGGAAGACCAGCTTATCGAAAGACAAGATGTGTTATTCACCAAAGTGGGCGGCTCTAAGAAGAGGTCGCATGATCCTGACCACGCCAAGTCGGCGACCAAAAAGAGCTGCGTTCAGGCACAAGAAATCCCTCTGCACAGCTGCAAAGCCACGAGAAAAACCAAGACCCAGCAAGGTGCACGAGTGCCAGACCACCAGGCAGAAGCAGGCTTCCTTCCGAGCAAGGTCGGCAGCGGGGCAGGCGGACCAGTGTGTCTACCTGGAATTCTGCCCAGACTTCACGCAAGAGAAATATTTCCGGGCGTTGGAAACCGGGCTGGGTAAGGCACCATCTACCAACTGACAGAGATAGAAGGACACATACTGGTCGGCCTCTCCAGCGTTCAACTCGCTGACAAGCTGATAGAGGAGGGACTCAACATCGAAGACGTCACCCTGCGTGCCTTCCCCCTCAGGAAGAGGGCCGAGAGAATTGTCCTCGGCAACGTGCTCTTCTTCGTTAGGACTCGGACCTCATCACTGCGCTGCGGCCATTAGGACAGGTCACGTCCATCATCCAGAAGAAGATGCAACTAGAGGACTCCTGTTGGGCTGATGCTCTATGCGAGGCCTTTATCACTCTGCGCGACGAGGTGAAGATCTCCCATATCCCTGCCCGGTTGGATGTCAAGTCCAAGGGAGTGGTCACACACTTCTATGTGACCTATGGCATCAAGTGCTCCCTGTGCCATAGGCAGGGACACAAACGCGCAAACTGTCATCGTAAGACTGGTATCCAGGAGGACAAGTTGGTGCTCCCTGCGGATGCTCCTGCTGCACGCACACAAGGCTGGACCAAGCCACGCTCCACCTCGAATACCATGCCGGCTTCATCCCCTACACCTGCTGACCACAGACCCCAACAGACCTCACCTACTGCTGCTGTGGACACAGCCCCACCTCCATCAAGGGCATCCAATGCTCAGCAGGAGGACCTGACCCCCAAGCCAATCCCCACAACAAGCGCTCTAAAAAATCTGGAGGCGAAAACATAAAAGAAAAGAAGGCAAGGCCTTGTGTCGAGGCCTTCCTCATCCAAGTCCATGCCCTCCAACAACTCCGGAATTGTCCGCACCCATCAAACAGACCCCCTCAACACTCTCCAGCCCTGCCACGCCTTCGCCCGGGGCGAACTTCCCTGTCCGTCCCTACGAGACTCCAGCCCCCAAGCTTCCTGTTCCGGCGCCGAGCACCAGCCAAATGCCGTCACTACCAGAGCCCACCTTGTCCAATACTGAGCCATTAGCGGCTCCTGCAAAGGAGAACCAAACCATGACTGCACCATCAATCTAGTCTACTACCTCCGTGGCCCAAATTCTATCTCTCTCTCAGGCCAGAAGCGGGTAGAGAAAATGTTCGAACAACTGATCCATTACTCTATTCTGGCCCCTCTCTATAAAAAGGTTGATTATGATGTAGTGGCCGCGGTTCTATTCCGCTCTGACAGAGAACGAGTCCTCGATTATCTCTCTCCTGGAAGCAGGAAATTTCTGTACGAATTCCTCGGCGGTGCAATTGAGCACGTTGGGGACAAAAACCCCTTTATAAGCACGGGCCTTTCCGAGCTTAGGGCGGCTTTAGGTATTTGACATGATTCGGATGACCCTTCGGAGGGGGAGCGTGTCTGATGTAAATATTTATACATTTATATATATTTATTATTTTCTTTTATAACTCTGTAATATATATATTTTTTCTTTAAGTTGGTACTATATATAGGCGATTAATAAAAGTTTTTTCAATCTCAATCTCTCTTTCATGCAAAAACACAAGCCTAGTTTTTACACTTTATTCTAGTAACGGTTTTATAAAATTTATTAAAATTACAATTATATTCTCACAATGAGTATCTTTTTTATTTAAAAAACGCTAGCTTTCAAGCGTTATTCGCTCTTCAACGGGCTTACAATAATATCGACTTGATCCCACCAGATAATTTACAAAAAACAAACGCGCGCCGCGTGGATATTTATAACTGATAATTTTGAATTGGTGTGTAATTTAACTATTTTTAGTATTTTATGGAATTTTAATTTTAATTTTCAGGGCATCCAGAACCTATAAAATTAATCTATTGATTTCTTCTGAGATATAGACTGCGTGACATTGAAAATGGAACACCAAGAAATAGTGGCCAGAAAATTATGCAAATTTCAGGGTAGACGCGCCTAACCGAGTTATGCAAATGATGTAAAATGCGCAGCTCTCGTGCGCACATGGAGTAAGATATAAGGGAAGGAACTTGCAAAAAGGACAGTATTCGTGTCGTTATTTCTTCAAGGAAAATCATTGTAGAAATTTTGTTCTTGTGTCAAAAGACACGTGTAATAACAGAGAATGTCAGGTCATCGTAAACGGAAGCAGTTCAAGCAGACAGACGCTTTTACGAGGGGCATGGTGATCGGACTGAAAAGGGCAGGTTGGTCCATACGTCAAATCGCAGCTGATACACACCTTGGTGCGTCCACGGTGCACCAACTGTGGAGAAATGGTTGGAACAAGGAAATGTGGCAATTTATAGGAATGTCGGTGCAACCAGAGTGACGTCAGCACGTGTGGATCGGCGTATCCTTCGACAAGCAGTAGCGGCCCCACAAGCCACTTGTACCGCCATCCTGCAACATGTGCAAGACACCCTAGATCATTCCATCTCGACCAGAACCATTTCCCGTCGATTGGTTGCTAATGGCTTGCACTCATGCCGTCCGCTAAGAAGACTGCCATTGACCCCACCGAATAGGCGCCAACGTTTGGAATGGTGCCGGGCTAGATCGACGTGGATGACGGAATGGCACAGGGTCGTGTTCTCAGATGAGTCGCGTTTCTGCTTGTCCAGTGATAGTCGCCGTGTACGCGTGTGGCGTCGACGTGGAGAAAGGTCCAATCCGGCAGCAATTGTGGAACGCCCCACCGTGCGACAACGTGGAATCATGGTTTGGGGCGCAATCGCGTATGATTCCAGGTCACCTTTACTTCGTATTCAGGGCACTATGACGGCCCAACGATACGTTGATGATGTGCTGCGACCGGTGACACTCCCCTACCTTCAGGGGGTACCCAATGCCCTTTATCAGCAGGATAACGCCCGACCGCACACTGCTCGCATTAGCCAACAAGCTCTGCAAGATGTACAGATGCTTCCCTGGCCACCGTACTCTCCTGATCTCTCACCAATCGAGCACGTCTGGGACATCATTGGACGCCGTTTGCATGCCTTGCCACAGCCGCGTTCAGAAGACGAACTGTGGCAAATGGTTGAGAGGGAATGGAGAGCCATCTCTCAGGACGTCATCCGTACTCTGATTGACTCTCTTCCTAGACGTGTTGCTGCGTGCATCGCCGTCCGCGGTGGTCCTACTTGCTACTAAGCCGACGCCGTTCTCGCTCTGTATTATGACTATCATTTTGATATAAAGATCACTTATTGTTCGTCCCTGTCTCTCTCTGTCTGCCGAGTTTCATCACTTTCTGGCCACTATTTCTTGGTGTTCCATTTTCAATGTCACGCAGTGTATATCGGTATTGCGATGGTAAATCTATTTTTCTGTTTATGCTGTTGTATTCATTGGAAATAAGAGATTCTAATAGTAACCGTTGAAATTTGTTCTTAATGTCTTTGTAGTGGCATTTCGTTTGTGTTATGTTAAATTGGTGACCTGTCTGTGCAATATGTTGATAGATCATTGAACGTTGGTCTTTTGTTCTGATATTTCTGTTATGTTCGTTTAGTCTAACTTGTATCGATCTTCCTGTCTCACCTAATGATCTATCAACTTATTGCACAGACCGGTCACCAATTTAACATAACACAAACGAAATGCCACTACAAAGACATTAAGAACAAATTTCAACGGTTACTATTAGAATCTCTTATTTCCAATGAATACAACAGCATAAACAGAAAAATAGATTTACCATCGCAATACCGATATATCTCAGAAGAAATCAATAGATTAAGGTTGTATATATATTAATTAATTGTTACCACAGAGTGTGTGTAAGCTCACAGGTAAAAAGGCGCTAACCGAAACAGAAAAAAGTTCCTTTGTTCAATATTAGTTTCCCTTTTATATTTTGTTCTCTCTCTTGTAAATCAATAAATATAATGTTTAATTAATAATTATTGGAATCAGTTTCATTAATAATTCTAAGCAAAGTCAACAATTGATAGCAGAGCGTGGTTATTTGATATAAAGCTCAAAACGAAAATATTTAATCTGAAGATTAAGCAAGAAGTTTATTCTGATCGGTAAACTGAAGCACTTCTAAGAAGATTAAAGGTATTTATATAGATTAAGTTAAATTATATATATATGTAGTAGTGTATAGTTGTTGTATCTGTTGGATGAATGTAGTGTGGCATGTTGGTTGCAGTCATGGTGGCCTCAATGATTAGAGTGGTTTCAGGCGTGATTGGAATCACACAAAAGGACGAGGCATATTGGATGGCACCATAGAGATGGCGAAAGAGTGAGTGTAGCCGGCGTCGGTAGGGGAGAGATCTGTCTAGAGGGGTCTGTCCATCATTGTGTCTCAAAGCCGACTAATCTGTTTGAGTAAGAAAGGGCACACCTAGGAACCCGACTTGTTTTTCGGACCTCTTTCCTCCTTCTGGCATCGACTGTCACTCACTCGAAATTTTATTTGTCACTTTGGCAATTACATTATACATTTATACAATACATGGAGACATAGATATATTGGAATATATTACAACAGTTTATGCCCCGGTTGATGAAAATTAGCTTATGGTGATTATAGATGAAATAATAAGATAATTAAAATTGGAGAAAATAATTTGTATACAAATTTGTTTGATATATATAATGGGGTTGTAGAATTATAACGTTGGGTATGTTTTCCATAATAATAATGATTAATAATAAAAAGAGAAATGTTAACAAATAATGATGTTAAGTCCAATGTATAAAAATATATGAAAAAAAATGATTCTTAAAAAATGTAAAGATATAAATATAAATTTGGGTGATTATATACAGCATTGAATGTTGAAATTAATAATTGAGAGTGCATTGAATTATAGGGTGAGCTAATTTAAAAAGTCTAGATAGGTGGGCAATGAATAGATTCTGGTACTGCGATGCAATGCGACGTTATGAGATCAAAGGCATTGGTCCATCTACAGTATGCTGAAGGTATTCGATATGGGCTGTCCTATCAGACGGATTCGGGAATAGGTGGTGGAAGCTTTGGTCGAGAAAAAGAGTGATAGAAAGTGTGGCAGAGAGTGAGTCGTTCTGTCGCGTAAAAAAAAAACGATTTGGCCGCGGCAAGGCAGTGGTGAAAGTGAGGTGATTGAAAATTAAAAAAAAAAAAAAAGAATTGGCCGAATGTGAGAAAAAAAAAGAAAAAGGGGCGATAATGCTCGAACCGGGCCGTGAATGAAAAAAAACTCATCTAACTAGCTGCTCAAGTTCGACTGTTGGGAAGGTTACAGCGAAGAAGCGTTTGTAGTTAAGATGGAATAAATGTGAGAAACCAAAGTTTTAGCGGATAGTAACGATCTCTCTGAGAAGGTATGGGCTGTGATGCCATGAGAATTTGGAGGGTAATGGTGTCGATGCATCTTCTAAAATTTTAACTTGAAAATCTAAAAATAGAATTTAAAAATTGAAATTGAGAAAAAAAAATTCAAATTGAAAATTTGATAAATAGAGAGAAAAATCAAAGATAAGGAGGATAAGTTTCTTTTATGAACAAACAATCAAGCTTTCGGGCACAAAGTCGCCCTTCTACAGGAATAAAAATATACAAAATCAAGATCCGTCTATATATATATACAAATAATTAGCATAAGTAATAAATAAATATTAAAAATTAGAGAGATAACATTTAAGTTTTATGTCTGATGTACGAATCAGGTAAATCAAGTACCTGATTCGTACATCAGACATAAAACTTAAATGTTATCTCTCTAATTTCTAATATTTATTTATTACTTATGCTAATTATTTGTATATATATAGACGGATCTTGATTTTGTATATTTTTATTCCTGTAGAAGGGCGACTTTGTGCCCGAAAGCTTGATTGTTTGTTCATAAAAGAAACTTATCCTCCTTATCTTTGATTTTTCTCTCTATTTATCAAGTTACTCCAGAGGATTTTAATTTATTTAAAAATTGAAAATTGTGTGTGATGAATGTTGGTACAATATTATAAAAAGTAAAAATGATTATAAACATTGAAGATTAAAAATAAAATTTATCATCTCGATTGTTCATATAAAAATAAAAAGACAAAAGTTGAAAAAAAAAACTCGAAATATAATTGAAATAAATAATTAATAAATATGCGAAATATTAAAAAGAGGTATAGTATTTGAAATGATTAAAGATAGAAAAGTAATATGATATGAAAAGAGAGTAACAATACTAATTAATTTTAAAGAAGGAAATATATAGAACAGTTGGTGTTCAAGCCACGACAATCTTTAAGTATACATGGATTGACATTGATGTAGAGGTTTCGGCGTGGTTGCTTGTCATGTGTGTGTGTGTGTTCTTATGCAATAGTGCTGTGGAATGGTTGAAAAGTGGTACTATAGCTGCGGTTTTATTTTTCGCCAGTCGATCTGAGGCATGTAACTGCCATGGTAATGATGGGCCAGGTGAAGGTGGATGTGCCCGTCTGGTGGTTGGCAAAAAAAAAGGAAGGCGGTAAAGTAATACGACGGCATAGCAGCTATAGACAGTGGAATAGATAAGTGTGCCATTGAAGGAGTGATGTGTGTCGTGTGCTATATGACTATGGCATGGGGAATGTAGTTATATCGGTGTTCGTAGGTCGATGTATTTCGACATAAGTTTGACTAGGTAAATGTTTGTTCACGAAGTGTTAGGCTAGATATGCTCTATTAGATAAGACTTGCGACGTGGACACGCTATCGAGAGAGAGAAAGGAAAAAAAAAAGATAAAAGTGTCACAGGAAAAGTGAAGGCATAATGTAGCCTGGTAAAAGTGGAAAGAAAAAAATAGTGTTGTCAAGTCGCTGTGACACGTGCGAAAAAAAAAATTGTAAATGGAAAGGCGTCACGTGAAATCGTTGTTTGGGTAAATAATCTAGCCTAATTCATCACGAACAACAAGTTTACTGAAGTCATAGGTGGTGGTTGTACGAACATAAAACGAGATTTTGTGAATGTTGGTGTTTAATTGTGAACGAGAGAGAAAAATTTCGCTAAGTGGCAAGCGAGTGTAAATTTTACGTTTGAAATACATTGGTAGAGAGGACGTAGAAGTTGGCTGGCGGTGACCTAGCTTTTGGGGGAATTGAACAGTCCCGCGTTATATTTAACTTTTGTTGTAGAAGGAAAGATGGTTGATTAGTAATGATTTTGTTAATTTATATTGGAAAATGGATTTTGAAAAAGGAATGTTGATAATCATCAATGAAATAAGGAAATAGAAATATAGCAAAACTTTTTTTTTTTTGAGACGTTTACATGTAATGGTGTGATTGGATTAAAATTTGATTCCACGGAATTTGATTATAAAATGAGTGTAGGTAAAAGTAAAAGAGATGGAGGAAAATGTGAGAGTGATATATTTGCAATTTATGTTTGAAATTCAAGAGTTTTCTTTTTAAAGAAGTGTTGTTATAATTAGTTGGTTTGTGGAATGTTTTTATAGAAGGAACAATGGTGAAAAGGGCATTACACTGGGTGAGGTGAGTTGGTATTTGTGAAGGCAGTTGTGATGAGGATATGGGGAAACTTTCTAAGTGTTGGCTATATATTGTTTTTAGTTGGTAGCAGGCGTACATTTTTAAAATAACAAAAACTTGAATTTTTTCTTTAAATTAAAATTTTGAGTTATAGAAGGTTTTATTTTGAAAATGACATTATTCAAAATGAATATGTAAAAAGGGGTTTAAAGTCTAAAGGTTGGTTGAGAATAGTTGAAAACATTAAGGATAAAATTATTATGAAAAATGTGTAATATGAAGTGTTTTTTTTTTGTCGTGAAATGAAATTATAGTTTTATGATATGAAGATTTAAAAGTAAATGAAAACTGAAACGGTTAAATTACTATAGGTTAACTGGCATATAATGAAGCATTATAGGCGATTGATAGACTTTGAATTTAGTAGGATGGGTATAAAATTGAATTGAGGAAACTTTGATTAAAATATAAGCAAAGAAAAAAATGATGGTTATAAATTAAATGCGATATGGTTATCTAATTGCAGGGACTAAACGTAAAATAAAATAAACGAAATAAAAATATACTTAACAAACAATTGGATATTTAAGTTCAAAATGAGTTGTACTTACAGTACAAAAGTGTCAATTGTAGTGTAGTTTGAAAGTTTGCACTGGTTGATGTAGCCATGGTCACGTTCTTGGTGATGGTTGGAGAAGGCGTGAGGGAGGAGAAGTTCTCGTCGTCAGGTGGATTGTGGATGTTTGCAGTGAGCACATTGGATTTGTAATGGCGAGTAGTATGCAAGTTTTGTGGCAATTGAAGATTGGCTATCTACCTAAGGCTTGGAAGCGGCGATGTCTTGGATGGTTTCCGCGAGTTGTGCTACGATGTCCGTGGCTGTGGGTGGCATGGTGGTGATCTTCGGCGTTGCTCTGTTCTCCAGGCTCCATCCTCTTTGCGTTGTCCTCGGTATATCCTGTCGACTTTCTGTAGTAGTGTATAGTTGTTGTATCTGTTGGATAAATGTAGTGTGGCATGTTGGTTGCAGTCATGGTGACCTCAATGATTAGAGTGGTTTCAGGCGTGATTGGAATCACACAAAAGGACGAGGCATATTGGATGGCACCATAGAGATGGCGAAAGAGTGAGTGTAGCCGGCGCCGGTAGGGGAGAGATCTGTCTAGAGGGGTCTGTCCATCATTGTGTCTCAAAGCCGACTAATCTGTTTGAGTAAGAAAGGGCACACCTAGGAACCCGACTTGTTTTTCGGACCTCTTTCCTCCTTCTGGCATCGACTGTCACTCACTCGAAATTTTATTTGTCACTTTGGCAATTACATTATACATTTATACAATACATGGAGACATAGATATATTGGAATATATTACAACATATATATATACAGGGTGTACCAGGTAAATTGGGACTAACTTTGACAGTCCATAAAACAAAAACTACTTGAGATTAAAAACTTGTTTTTTTTTCATTGCGTAGCCATATTCATGTAAAATGCAACAGTACATGTGTGCGCAGTGTAGTGATGAAGAGTAACCGAGAATTTGAAAATCGAGCTGCCATCATCGTTGCTCTGCGCGCCGGAAGGAGCCCCAAAGAGATAGTGGATTTTCTTAAGTTGCCCAAAACCACTATTTATCGTGTCAAGAAGCAGTTTGATGAGGCCGACAGTAACAAAGAGGGGATAGCTACAAGGAAAAAGCACTCGCGTCGATCGGACAGGGTAAGAGGCGAAGAATTTGTCAAAAATGTCAAGGAGAAGATTGATGGAAACCCTGGGAAGAGCATGAGGGCCATAGCCAAGGAAATGGACGTTGGCTCTATGACAATTGTCAGAACTATCCATGAGGACCTTGGTCTCAAGTCTTATGCCCTTCGGAAAGGTCAGTTGCTGACTGAGAATATGAAGAATGACAGAAAAGGAAAGGCTGCTGCCCTCCTCAACAACCTGAAACACGACTCTTTTGGCATGCTAAGGTTCTTCTCTGACGAAAAGAACTTTGACGTGGACCAAAAGGTAAATCCCAGGAATGATCGCTGGATCTGTAAAGACCCCTCAGAGATACCTGTCGTGATGCACACGAAATTTCCTGCCTCCGTAATGGTCCTTGGCGTTATCAGCAGTGAAGGTGATGTCATGCCTCCCCATTTCTTTGAGAAGGGCCTTAGGATGAACGCTGACACCTACATCAATGTTCTGGAGACCGTTGTGAAGCCTTGGATGGACATGGTGGCCGCAGGAAGGAAGTATGTCTTCCAATAGGACTCAGCTCCAGCCCATAAGGCAAAAAAGACACAATCGTGGCTGACACTTAACGTCCCTAGTCACTGGGGTCCTGATATTTGGCCCCCTAATTCTCCAGATTGCAATCCCCTCGACTACTATGTATGGGGCGTTGTTGAGAGAGATGTCAACAAAGCTCCTCATACCACCATCCAGTCTGTCAAGAAAGCAGTTCACACGGTGATGACCCAAATGGACAAGGTCATCGTCGCCAAGGCCTGTGCTTCATTCCGCACTCGCCTCGAGACTGTTGTAGCTAATAATGGAAACTACATTGAATAAATAAAAACTATATCCTTTTATCTACTACTGTGTCAAATTTCATTCGGATATTTTAATTTTTACTTGCAAAAAATTTAAGTTAAAATACCATTGTTGAAATTCCCAATTTACCTGGTACACCCTGTATATATATTGCATGTTTAAAAGCTACCCAATATTTAAATATATCTAAAATATATATTTGTATTTAAAATATATTGGTTTGTTTATATTAGCTCAAAAGACGAAAATGGCCGAATATATTTTTTTATCCCAAACAAAAATTGAACCATTAACAGGAACTAATTATCAAATATGGGCGTTGAAAATCGGCGCAGTTCTGAGAGGAAGAAAATTATTTAAATGTGTAATTTCCGATCCAGAACCTGATATGGAAGACAAAAGTTCTTGGGAGATTTGGAGTGATAAAAATGATGAAGCTTTTGGGATAATCACAACATTGACTAATGAACAAGCTGGAATGTTCATAGGAAAAACAAATTCTAAGAAAGTATTGGACTCACTGAAAAAACATACACAGGCAATTTGGAAGATAAAATTATTGATATAGGCTTAGAATTAAAGAACATTAGAATGAAAGATAAAAAAAATGAAACTGTAGATGAATATATAACGAGTGAAAAAAATATTGCTGCTAGAAGTTCATCATTAGGGCATCAATTTACCTCAAGAGAACTTTCATTTCATATTGTCAGAGGCATACATCCAAGGTATGAAAATATTGCTATTGTCTTACGATCTAAGAGAGAGGCAAAAATTGAAGAGATTCAACAAACTCTAAGAGAAGAGGAGTCAAGAAGAAATACTCATATGAGATTAAATCAATCGGTTGAGAATGGGCATGAACAAGCATACATAATTAAAAATAGAAAAGTTAAACAATTTCAGCCAAAAATATGTTTTGTTTGTAATAAAAAGGGACATCTAGCTAATGATTGCTGGTTTCGAGATAAACAGAAACAAGGATATCAAAAGAAATGGACTCCTGGTTATAGAAATCACAAATACAGTAGGGAACATTCAAATAACCTAGTGGATACTATGAAAAGTGAATATAATGAGCAAGCATTTAAAACATATGTAAAATAATTTGAAGATCCACCAGATGGGAGAAATTATAGGCAAATATGGTGTATAGATTCAGGATGCACCGCACATTTAACCCCAAACCTAACTTTGATAGAAAATGTGACAGAGTACAAAAGTGAAATCAACCTAGCTGAGAAGGGCAAACTACCCAAGCCATAGCCAAGGGAGATATGAGGCTTACTACATGCACAAGTGAAGGCCAAGAAAATATTCGCATCAAAGATATCTTACATGTACCAAATCTAAGAAATAATTTCTTGTCAGTATATGAATTAGTCAACAAAAGAAATTCAGTTATTTTCAATAAGGATGGAGCAAAAATTTATAATGAAGAGAATGATTTAGTTGCTGAAGCATATATTAAAGATAGAATGTTTATGATGGAAACAAAACAAAGAAATGTACCAATAGCAAAAAATGAATATGTCATGGTTATAAATACACATTTATCAAATAAAAATAGCAATATAAGTTTATGGCATAAAAGATTAAACCATTTAAATGAAGAATACATGAAAAAATGATTCAAGGACATATTGTAAGAGGATTGGATCTAAAATTTGAAAGGTTACCAGAGTGCGAAGCATGCATAATGGGAAAACTGGTTCAGAAGCCATATAATAGTACAGAAAATTATACAGTTAAGCCCCTGCAGTTGATTCATATGGATTTATGTGGACCAATGCCATGTCAATCTTTAGGAGATCTAAGTTTTTTCTCTCTCTCTCTCTCTTGTTATAGTAGATTATTACAGTAGAAGAATCTTTGTATATTTCCTGAGGTCAAAAGATGAGACCTTTGAGAGATTTGAAGAATTTAAAGCAAGAGGCCGAAAACGAAAATTAAGTCTTAGAATAAAAGATGTAAGAACCGACAATGGAACTGAATTTTGTAACTCTAAATTTGAAGGACTTTTCAAGAGAAGTGGGATCCATCACCAACTTACCACAACATACTCACCACAAAGTAATGAAGTCGCAGAGAGAGTGAATAGGACTCTTATATATACAGCAAGAACCTTACTAATTGACTCAAAATTACCCATGAAGTTTTGGGCAGAGGCAATTGCTACAGCTACATACATTAAGAATTGTACACCCCACAGGTCTATCAAGTACCATACACCTATGCAGAGATGGAATGGCAGGAAACCATCGGTCAAACACATTCGAATATTTGGATGTTTGGCACATTGGCTTGAGAGCAAACCAGGAAGAAACAAGTTTTCACCAAAGGGTAGAAAGGGAATATTTATTGGTTATTCCATTAAAAGAAAAGCTTACAGAATATATGATATAATGACAAAGAGAATTCATGAAGTCAGATCAATAAAATTTAGTGAAGAGAGGAATTGATTATGCAAATGATATTCAGGATGATAGTAATTGTGATAATTTGACCTATAAAGTAAATTGTGAAAAAATAGCTGAAGACTTTCTTATCTTGAAAGAAGACAATCCTGTCACAGAGAGTGAAATGAAGTCTCAGGAGGATACTTCAGTAAAACTAGGTGATGACTGTGAAAATGACTCATCACAAACTGAACCGATACAGGAAAGATGCGAAAAAGAAGGAAGAAAGAAAGGAGAAACAAAGAGCATCTTAGAAGAACGGCACAAAGCAAGACTTGAAGAACAAGAAAGGAAATTGATTGAAGAAGGAGTTCGACGCTCACAAAGAATAAAGGATAGGAATGATGCAAACTTAATTATGGAAATAAATCATTATATCCCGGAGAACTTTTTAAAGAAGCAATGGATAGTGGAGAAAGAAATGAATGGCACAAAGCAATGGAAGAAGAACTCAGTGAGATAGAGAAGCATAAAGTATGGACAATAGTACCAAGGGAAAATGGTATGAAAATCATCAATAGTAAATGGGTCTACAGTACGAAGGAAACATCAAATGACGGCATATATAAAAGAAAGGCCAGACCGATTGTTGTTGGATGCAATCAAAGATATGGTGTGGACTATAAGGACAAACTACGGAAATGTGCAGATAGCCTTGGACTTGCTGATTAGGGATTACACACAGGGGAGCGTGTGTTGTATATATATTAATTAATTGTTACCACAGAGTGTGTGTAAGCTCACAGGTAAATAGGCGCTAACCGAAACAGAAAAAATTTCCTTTGTTCAATATTAGTTTCCCTTTTATATTTTGTTCTCTCTCTTGTAAATCAATAAATATAATGTTTAATTAATAATTATTGGAATCAGTTCCATTAATAATTCTAAGCAAAGTCAACGATTAATTTTATAGGTTCTGGATGCCTAAAATTAAAATTCCATAAAATATTTAAAATAGTTAAATTACAAACCAATTCAAAATTTTTCAGTTATAAATATCCACGCGGCGCGCGTTTGTTTTTTGTAAATATTTCTGATGGGATCAAGTCGATATTGTTGTAAGCCCGTTGAAGAGCGAATAACGCTTGAAAGCTAGCGTTTTTAAATAAAAAAGATACTCATTGTGAGAATATAATTGTAAATTTTAACACTTTTTCACAATTTTATCGTGAATAATATTTATTATTTATATGCATTTTAATGCTTTTATTAAGTATGCAAATTTTCTGAAAATTTGCTAAAGTGTTTATAGTCGATGCAATTTTTTTTGTCGCTTGTGTAATTAATTAATAATTGTCACCTAGACGTACTGTGACCTTGTTAATAAATACTATTAAATATTTTAATATCCAAAGATTTATTTCTTAGGTTTACAATTTGTTGACCGATTCCCGTTCAGAAAAAAATGATTCTGTTGAACTAGAAGAAATAACAATATGAAAACAGAATCAGCGACATAGGCAGGAAACATTTTTGTTCAACACCTGCCTAAGAACCTCCATGTTTTCTTGGGAGGGCTTTTAAGACTCCAAGAGTTGTATAAAAGGCTATAAATGCGTGGCACAATAATTGGGATTAGCTTCTGTTTGGCAAACGTATAATTTTACCTGACTGGGACGACTCTCAAATGGTATGAAAAGACAAAAGAGAGAGAATTCACACACGGGGAGAATTTACTTCCCTACTAAGTTACGATTTCGAAAATAAAATAAAATTTGAAGCTCTTGGCCGAAAAGAATCTTGACACATCGGCACAATTTTAAAAAAAATCTAAAGCTATGGATTCTATATTCAAGACTTCATGCCCTTCTGAAAAGAGGATGAAAAAATCTCCAACCTTATATGAAGGGGATTTCAAAGGAGCTGTATCAGTCGATTCTCTCAAGGGATGTTCAGAACACTGAACTGAGTGTCGCCGTATTAAGGTACTTCACCGATGGGGAGTGGCTCATACTAGGTACGAATGCTTCCTAGAGTGGCTCCCTCAGTGACCATGATGATTTGTCATTCCTAATTAAGCAAATTTTCAGCGAGTAGGTACAGCTGGCCTTAGGCTCTCCTCGAGAGGAACTGAAAATTTCCATAATTGGGGAAAAGGTAAAGGAAGAGATTGGATGAACCCTGGCACCAATCTCAAAACTCCCTCAAAAGGAAACCCACCCGCAGTTAGTAAAATCTCGATATGAGGCCCAATATAGAACACCATAACCTGTAACTCAGTACCCAAAACACTGAGGAAGACGCGACGCCAACGAATGGCGGACCTATGACGGAAAGATAATTTGTTTCCATTACGGACGCCCTGGACACTTCGTGCGATACTGCCGTGACAGGAGGATAGGATATAAAGGAAGATAGAATTTGTTTCCACAAGGCGACTTACCTGAAAAAAAAATAGCTTCTACTGAAACCAGTCCCCTTACCTCGGCAAAACAGACAGCGTTGCCATCTAGAAGATACAGCCGGTCGCCTCGCCGTTCCAGACAGAAAAGTTAGAGGAATTGACCTATTTTGGGGGTAAGGACGCAAAATTTAGAATTCCGCCCTTGTTGACTACATAAATTACATAAACCTTAACATAGAAGGAAAAGTGACCCTTACCCTCATCGAGTCAACGGCCTCCTATTCCATCGTATCCAAGAAGTTCAGACTCAATCTATGAGAAATAATTTTTCTGAAAAAAAAATATAAAACTAAAAGAGGATGTACTTTGAGACTGGACCTAAATAGACTATAGGAAAAGTTTGATTTTGGAGGACTATAGCCAGAACGATATTCTTGGATCGACCTTTTTGAAATTATCCAGAGCGGTTATTGACTCCGATGATATACCTTTTCTTGAAAAATAGATCCTCTTCGAAATTTCGCGGAGTATATTTGTGCGTGGCCATGGCCAGTTAGGATGGTTGTTGAAGTGTACTCATGGTAGAATCTTGGAAGCTTGGAGATCAAAATTCTTGGCGTAAATCTTCTGAGATTGCTGGTTATATAATCCATAATGTATAGGTCTATCGATAGATTCTGTGTGATCCAAGTTATTTTATTGTGGGCAACGCTTTATGGAAAGATTTTGAAAGACAGTGTATAAGTTAGAATGTGAAGCGGGCTTAGTTCTTTGGTCTGATAGTTCATTTTCCAGAATACCGCCGTGACCTTTGATACAGAAGAGTTGAACATTGGGTGTATAGTGGAGTGGACTGCATATGACAGAAAGTGTCAATTGGCAGTCTGAGGCAATTCGGAAGTTTAGACGAGGGACAATCTGGTTATCCTTAGTCGCCTAAAGAACCTGGGTTTCTTTTTGGAATTTCAAATATTCGTGATATCAGCCGCTCATTACGCTACAGCAATTTCTACGCCTAATTTCTTCATTTTAAAGGGAATATAAAAATTCTATTTTATGTCTTATACCTGGCCACAACAGTCAGCTGAATGAAATTTTATACATTTACTTTGTAAGATGTTTTAAGCGAGTATGCACCAAATTTAATACTTCTATGAGGTCTGAAATTATATAAAAATCGATGACAAAAATTGAAAGGAAGCATGGAAATTGGTCTATTCCCGACCACATTTTTATAGAATTATTGCCGCTCTTTACATCACAGAAACAGCTCAATTTAAAAGGAACTATGCAATTTCTATTCTCTAATCTATTCCTTGCCACGACGGTCATCTAGAAGTTTGAAAATTTGTAAACTTACATTGTTAGCAGTAATAAAATAGACTTTGAAATATTAGACTTCTACATGGTTTAGATATATAAAGTAAGTAAGTAAGTAAATGTATTAAGAACTAGATCATTATCCCGTGATACGAGCGGGTCTAGAACGATATAGTCATTTATAAACCCCCCTTATTAAAGTTTTACCCATATATATTTATAAAAGTTGTGATCTTTCTCTATATATAGGTGTATCCCTATATATATAAAAGTCAGTGTATGTATGTATGCATATATGTATGTATGTTTGTCGGCTATACACGTCCACAATACGTAACTAATATGGCTCAAATTTTAACAGTATATAGAGTTGAATCTGGAAAAACTTATAGGCAAAATATCAGGAATCTATTCCGAATATCCTTGGAGTTATTAGCAAATTATCAACAAATATTCCCTATTTCACTCGCAACCAGCGCCTCACTGCGGTAACTTCGAGAAGTAAACAACCACGTGGGCCCTCACACGGCACGACGGGATTGGATAGTGACCTTGAGTGACGTAATGAAAGCGTAGGGGCAAGAAATCACTTGCTTTCATTTTATGTATATATCAAATTAAAAATATATTCATATAAAAAATCAAAATAATACAATTTTCGAATATCGTTATGAAAATTTAGATTTTTATTTTCATATTTTAAAAACAAAAATTTTGGAGCAAGACGTTTCACAAGAATGCATCCACGGCGCCAATTTATAATTGTGTGTGTAACGAATAGTATTTGAATAAAAATAATTTATCGGGTAAAACCCGGGCGTTGCCGGGTAATTCGGCTAGTTTAATATAAACGTGTGCATGATGTATTTGAAAACAAATTACTTAATTAAAAAACAGAAAAATAGATATATATTTTTTATTTATAACGAATATTTGCTTTTAATTCCAAAAAGGTTTCAGATAAGAACCTGAATATTTGTATTTATTCCTTCTTTGAAGTCTTAAATAATTACTGAAGAATTCAAGTCGCTACTTCCAACAGTTTTACTGACCAGCTAGATGTCTGAACATTTTTACACATGCAATGGTAGTTGGAATGAGCGAGTGTTCAAAATTTAAGACCTCCGTGTGGTCTGGAAAAGCATATTAAAATTAAATTACAAAATATAAAAGGCAATTCAGATATTAGTCCGTTCCCGACCACTCCGACCAATCAGAAGTCTGAAAATTTGTCAACCTGAATTATCATCAGGGAGGAATAAGTGTACAAAATTTCAGACTTTTAGCTGCAAATTGATTTTAAAAAATTGTGGACAGCCAGAAATGAAACAAGTTAAATACTTCTTTTTCAAAAATCGTTATCACTGGGGAATAGGCCTTAAATAGCCGGAAGTCTGCTCGCGGCGGATTGGTCAATTCCTCATTTGAAGCAAGAAGTGAGGTAAGTTGAAGCCTAACTGAAATATGTCTCTTTACTTTTGATTTTTGGAACCCTATATTTATTTTGAACTATCAATATATTACAAAGTTACAGAGGCACATAATGGATTATTGTTGACGGATAATTCATACATGTGTGGTAGTTGAGATACAGCTTACAGCACACTGACGAGGGCCAACAGCCCGAAACGCGTACGTGGTTAGTTTTTCTTGATTAATCAAGAATGGGTATATGGCCAATTTTGGAATTATAATAAAATCAAAGAATAGTTGATATTTATTCCGATTGATGGCACAAGCCATTAGCAACTTTCAGTTGCACGATAAGGAGATGCCTTTTTTTCATAATTGATTTATATTTAATATGGATTTTGTGATTATACAATTTATTAATTTTAGTTATAAGTAATAGAATAAATATTAATTGACAATGGAGAATTATTTATTACGGTGTCGTTAAATGTGTTTTTAGGCCTTGTATTAAACTAGTACACAAAATAAAAAAAATAAAAATTCTCCTCCTCAAATAAACAAAACATTTTCTGTGTTAACTCTTTGCGCTGATTAACGTGGTATCAATATATATATATTTTTTTCGATTAGCTCAATTTCTCAAGTTATGGATATAATGCCTTTTACCCATGATATTCATCTATTGGGGGGAAAGTTAGGACATTAAACTTATTACTATATAAATAAATGCGCCAAGGATAGTGCAAATGAAAAAAACAATATTATACATATATGCATGTGTATTGTCGCGTATATGAGCCTTCAAAACACCTACAACCTCCGCCAATGGATGGCGCTTTCGCCTATTTCCGGTTTGGAAATAATGTAAGAATCGCCGACTGCTGTAGTCCTGTTTCCTGGGGCAAATGTTTGTAAATACACGTTTATATTGGCCCTAGGAGGTAACGTAATGTAAATACCCGTTGATTGTTATTCTATTTATATGTAATGTGTAGTAGAAATGACAATAAAATAGGAGTATTAGAAGTCTTGTTGCTGTTATGATTCTCTCGCCAACACCACAGTCACTACTCTTCTTGTAAGTCTTTCGTGTCCCCACCAGTGGTAAGGCCGAGAGATACTGCCAGAGGAAGGGAGATCCATTCGAGTGGTGGTTCTCGGAGGTCTTTGGGTGGTCTGCGGGGTAGAGCTGCAGAGGAAAGCATCGGAGCCCGGGTAGGTGATCCACGACGGAAGAAGCGGTGCCGTCGCGAAGAATCGAAGGGGTCAGCGCGCGACAGTATATATTTTACTTCAATAACTGCCCTTAGATATATATATATATATATCTACTAGCCGAATGACCCGGGCAACGCCCGTGTTTTACCCGATTGAATGTTTTTATTCAAATACTATTTGTTACAACTATAAATTGGAGCCGTGGATGTCACTCTTGTGAAACGTCCCGCTCCAAACTTTACATGTACATTAGGTCAGCTGGTATTACCCCTCATTTTCACCGCTAGAGGCGCGAGCGAATTGACTTTTTGTAAATATACATAATTATAAAGATAGAAGCTTCTATAGAAATAAATAAAATAAGCCGAAATAGCTCAGTTAGGAGAGCGTTAGACTGAATATCTAAAGGTCCCTGGTTCGATCCCGGGTTTCAGCATCTTTTTTAATTTTTAAATTTCTACTTAACGTAACTTGACACTTAACGTGACAGAATTGTGCATGACGCTGATAACTGTATTAAATATAATCCAAATTGTGCCTTATCACACCCTATTTATTTATTTGGATTAGGTCTTTTTTCCTTGTGTTTATAATCTATAATCCAAATTGTGCCTTATCACACACTATTTTTTTATTTGACCTTATTACCTTGTGTTTATAATCTATACATAATTCCATACATAGGTAAAAAAATACGGGGAAGACGATAGGCTATTTTAAAAAATATATAAATCAATTATTAAAACTATATATTTTTAGTCAGAAAATGATGATGACGATATTGCTGTATCATGTTTGATTATCAGATACAAAATTATATCGGGAAAAATTCCAAAAAGCAGAGACCACGGGAGAAACCAGTTCATTATTTTGTACGCAGGAACAAAATTCTAACAGAAAAACATTCATTCGAGCAGAAAACAAAAGCCAGATCATCTTTCTATAAAAATATCGCTTCTCAGACACAAAGTTTGGAGCGGGACGTTTCACAAGAGTGACATCCACGGCGCCAATTTATAATTGTAGCGAATAGTATTTGAATAAAAACATTTAATCGGGTAAAACCCGGGCGTTGCCCGGGTCATTCGGCTAGTTAAAAATAAAGAAGGCATCTGCTGACCACGAGCACATGTGCTTTTTAGATGGCAGAGCGCGGTCAGGAGATGACTTCTTTATTTTAAATATCAACACCTGACCCACTTATCTTTTATTTTTTTCTATTGTTTTTTCATATATATATATATATTATATAATCTAAAATACAATTATTTTATTTTTTTTTAAACATATTTTATTTTCATTCATTGACTATTATATATATTTGACCATTGATGCAAAACATACCACTTTTAATTATTATTGTTGTAAATAATGTATATTTAACCCTACCTATCTTTTATTCACGATTATAGAATTCATTTAATAAATTCTATATTCCTGTGATAAAAATAATTTTATGTATATTTTTACTTCAAGAGATTCAAAATAAAAATCTGCTTGAAAGGTAAATAATTATCTTTACTTTTCCACGACTGCACCTCTTTTCAACAATCGAACACTCAAAAAAAAATTCTATCATAATATATATATATATATATATCAAACTACTTACTCTATCCATATCAATTTTCATTTGAAAATCTAATTTCTTTCCATTTCTTTTTCAAAATTATCAGAATTGTTTTTATATAAAATATGGAAGGTCTTAACAAAAAGCTTTGTATGCGTAAAAACATTTTATTTGGTTTAATAAACATTATTTATAAAGATGCAGTAATATTTAAAAAGTAATAAAAATTATATTCATGAATTTAAAGCTTTTTTCTGTGAAGTCTATTATATTTTGTTTGTTTGTCATGACGCATCAGATACCAACAATAATCCGCCGCCATATGTTGATTCCAAAGACCATTGTACGGTTGCTCAATGATTTTTTAATATCTTGGTGGAAGCTTTCACCTTGTTCTTCGCTCTCTGCATCATGGAAAATTTTTAAATTTGAATCCATAAAATGCAATTTTAGATTCATTAAGCACCCGAGATTATGGAATTTGGAAAGCATATTTTCTACTATTCTCGCATATTTCGGTGACTTATTATTGCCTAAAAGGTATTTGACAGCGTCGATAAATGCAAGCCAAGCATTTTTATCATCTTCTTTCAATGTTTCAATAAACACTTCGTCATTAATTAGGTTACGAATTTGAGGTCCAATGAAAATAACTTCCGTTATCTTAGAACAACTAATCTTCGGAAATTTTGTCATTAAATATTTGACAGCATCACTATATATTTCTTTAAATAGCCTTTAAAAATATTTTCATCAACCCTAATTTGATATGTAAAGGTGAAAGAAGCATTTTTAGTTTATGGACAAGCGGTTCATTTTCAACGCTTTGTTCACCTAAGCGAAATATACTTCTTTCAGGCCACATTTTTGTATATAATGATTCTTTCTTTCTCTGCATAAAAAGCAAGGATACTTTGTGTTTCCTTTCTGCAAGCCCTGTAAAATTTCTAAAATTTTAAGATCGCCGCACACTTTCCAACAATGTTTGGTATAATTCAACAATTCTAAGATTTTCTTAAGAGTCGAATAGGTTTCTTTCATTTGGGTTGAATAGGCAACTGGTATGGAAGGTTTGTTTTAAAACTTTGTTTAGAGGAATCAATAAAGATTCTATACTCAGTAGCATTGTAATTAATTTGCAGAGTTTTAAAAACGCCTTCAATATCATTGCAGTACGCTAATCCTTGTTCTTCAGAAAAAAAATGGCAAAAAAAACATTGTTCCCTATTACGATAGACAGATTTTAGTTTTTGGTAACAAGAGGTTCCGCTTTAATCTTGATCCAAGGATTTCTGCTGCTTCTTTTGATAGCCCTAGATCCCTAACTAGATCATTTAATGATGCCTGATCAAATAAATGTGGAATGCCACTTTCATTTGAAATAAATTCAGGGTCTTCTAATTGATGATCTTCTGTAAATGTTGTGTGCTGATAATCATTTTCGATATAGGACTCTTGAACCGTTTTAGGAATCGGTAAGGGATTCTCGAGGTCGTGAGGAATAAGTTGCCTAGCTGATGGTATATCAGGATGAAAGTTAGTTTGCTTCTTTTTGCTATTAAGGCATGTGATCTTGCAGACACTGAAATAACAATAGTCATGGTGATTTTTTGGTTCTCGCCAAACCATTGGTACACAAAAGGGCATACCCTTTTATTTCCCCGATTTCCATTGCAAAACCCCTTGATAGCACGTTCCGCACACACTATGGGGGCACCACCACTTGTCTTGATCACCTAAAGCCACACCAAAATATTCTTTATAGCATTCTTTTTTTTTTATCTTTGGGGTGATACGTTTCCTCTGTTTGGGAATTGTAAATTTTCCTCAAATGTAGCAGAGCATTTCTGGATTAGCTTTGCATTAACGCGGCATTATTTATATATTCAAAAATATTTTTAAAAAAATGTATTGTTAAAATATTTTCTTGATATAAAATTGCAATGGTATGCATTTCATCTAAATCATGATTAAATTTTATGTTTACAAAGTTAATATCTTCAAAATATTTTGATGACAGCGATGAATTCAACTTCTTTATAAAATTAAATATTTTCAAATATTTTTCAAAAAATTGGGCTAATTTAATAAAATGAAGGTTATATTCATGATCTACGGGTTGGAATTTACTAGAAACAACTTTCATATATTGAGAAGGAAAAAGTGTGTGTACTAGTGTTATTATAATTTTACAACTTTAAAATATGAAAATTGGTTGATTTATTGTGTCTAATTTCATTCTTTGTTGTTGTTGTCGTGTCCAATGAAGAGCCTCAGATGTCTCCATGCATCTCTATCACAGCAGCAGCAATGTCCACTATCTTGGGTGTGTAAAGCTGCTGCTCTGGGTCCATGTCAATTTTTGCAAGGCTGCGGCCATTGGTGGGCATGAGAATATGTGGGTAGGTGTTAGTTCCACACCAGGAAAGTTGTTACATGTCCTGTAAGTTCTTGTGCCATCTGATGTATTGTCATTCCTTTATAGTGTTTTGTTCTAAGTCTTGTTATGGTTTTTATCATTTTTCTCTCAGAGTTCATTTCGCATATTATTTCATTCTTTGAATATCATATAAGTTAATCTATATATTCAGCTACCTACATTCAAAATTTATTAATGATTTTGTTGGAGAAGAGTAACAAAAATATAAATTTATCTTGACAATAATAAATTCAGTAGGGAGTGGATCCTAGCCCCACGAATATGATTTAACAAATGTTCGTTGGGCAAACATTCACTCGGGCAAACCGGGCGAAGCCGGGTATATTTGCTAGTGGCTTTATAAAAAATAACAATATAAATATTTAAAAATAGAAATGAAAATTAAGGAGAAAATATTTTTATTCAGATAAACGTGTGACAAGCTTTCGGGCAGTCACGCCCTTCAACAGGTAGCAAACTAAGGTAACCAAAGACTTTATATAGGAATCTATTAGAGGTATATTTGCATATGTGATGTATATAGTACGGCGAAAATACAATTCAGGTTAAAATTTTGCATATCTAAATTATTGATATATAGCAACTACGTAAGTATGCTAATCGTGAAATGTTATACTCATTATTCGTACCCCTTCACACTACCACACAACAGTTTATCATAAAATCAGTAACCCAACTTTCTATACAAATATCAATTCTTCCTGTCCTTTGTCCCATAAAATTAATACAGTCAGAACACTTACCTATTACTATATAGAAAGCCGATTTTCTCTCACGTCGCAAGAAAGATAACTTAAAGCACCTAAGGATCATTTTTAAGATGCCGAGAGAAACATTGACCGAAATATATACGTAAGATTCACATTATCAACAATAATCTTTGCAAGCTATAGGCCACACTCCCATAGGAAAGGAGCTTTGTGGCATATTTAATTTTTAATTTACAGATTGTTAATTTAGATATTTTGTTACACAGCATATTTGTTTAATAAAGAAAGCATGGGGTCTAGAATGCAGACGAAAATTAACTTTATACAAGACAATATTCCGAAGTACAATAACATATGGTCAAACAATATGGTTTCCATTTATAAGCAAGAAAGCCAAAGACAAACTAAATTCCCTGCAGTATAATATTCTAAAACACTGCATACATGCCTATACCACAACATCGTCAAACTGTACACATATATTAACACAAATACAAAAACTCACAGATTACATAGAATCCAACATATTGAAAAATGAAATAGGCTACAATAGATTTAATTTATCAAACAGAAAATAAATTGCTAACTATAATGAAAGAAAATTACAGGAATACTATGACGAATCCAACAATAATTTCAAACTTTTTTTCACCTCCTCAAAAATACCAAAATTTGTCAAACCAAACTTCTACAATGTTCAATTCTTCACGGGTCATGGTAACTTCAAATCATATCTCTTCAGAATTAGAAAAATAGATTCGCTCAGATGCTCTGGTGGAGCGGAAGAAGAAACCCCCGAACACATTCTGAACTCATGCCCACTGGTGTCAAAACTAAGACAGCAGAGCAAGATGGAAAGAACCTATCTGGGTCAAATAGTTTATAATAGGGAAAGATATACGAAAATTAATAGGTTCTGCAGACTTTTTATTATAAATAGACAGCTTCATGCAGCTTGAGGAACTACACTACTATGCGACTTGATTTACATCAATGTATATAATTAATAAGTTACTTTAGAACATAACTCATTGTAAATAGCTCAACTTGATCAACTTTCCCTCTCCGCGATACTAATTATTACAGATAACTTCATTAAATCAACTTCCATCATTGCTTAACATACTGTAAATAACTACATTGCGATTTCTTCTATCTGCTTATGTTGTTGCTTATTTGTTTAATGTATATGTTTATTCAATGCTCTTTTTCTTAATTGTTTATTTTCTTTTTGATAATTCTGTTACCTACTCTACTACAATATGAATTATTGTAAATAGTTTCACGCGCAATTATCCAGATCGGATATAGCGTGTCTTGTTTGCAACTGGTAATAATAAATAAATTATATTTTTGTTGTTGTTAAAAGTTGGTGATTGTTTTGATAAAAATAATTTACCTTGTCATCTTCATATTTTCATTTCCTTATTTGTTACGTGCCAATATAAAACTTCTAAAAAAATTGAATTTATAAGGCAACTTTTTTCTTTAAAAAATTTCAATTGTCCGTACTGATATAAAATTATTGGGAGAGCTTGAATCATCAATGGTGAACCCTCCCAGAGTTTTGCCAATTTAATCCACCAGACCGAAATGGATTTATGCCTAACTGGCCCTATCCTTATTGTTTGCGGAGGAGCATTTCTCGAAGAAGATTATTCTATATAAGTCTAGTGTCCTAAGACATTTATGTCTATAGTTTGCTTAACTACAGGGTGTCCATAGGCAGACCGCTTATGTCTATTTCTGCCGCTCTCTCCGTGTCTCGTTGTTAGAAATTCAGGTTGTTGTCATGGCCTCTACCTCTGTCCCGTAGGCTCTCTCCAATCACCCTCGGTGCTAACATCTAGCCCTACCTCTGCTTCTTGTTGTCCGCGTGTGGAAAGAACATCAACACTCGCCTCACGCACACGACTGCCAGTTTATCCATACGTCGACAGGATCATTTGCAACAATATTACAGAAAGTCGACAGGATCATTTGCAACAATCCTTTCCTTTATATCTATAAAAATGAAATCCAAAATCGATGTTTGTTATCGCATTACGCAAAATCTACAGAATCAATCATTATTAAATTTCGCATGTAGGTAGCTGAAGATTTTGTTTAACATATAGGCTATTAAAAAAAACTAAAAAGGTTAATGTGCTTTTAAAAAAAAACGTAAAATCAAAAAGCGTTAGTTCCAGCCTTTTATCGCTTGGCGCATCACTGGTCACGACGATAAATGAATATGATTGGTTAATAATTTTACACTTAGTTTGTTTACACGATGAATGTTTTTAAAAGGTATGATTATCCAATCGCCGTTAAACTTTAGGAAGTTTACTATACTACTGGGAAGGTTTCTGGTTTGAATTTGATTTGAAATAAATATTTGTTGCAATTTTATTTGCAAATTTTCTACTTTCACTCGCAAGCAGCGCCTCTCGCGGTTTCTGGTGAAATTACATTTATAAATTGTAAAAATGCTAAAATGTGTTCCAAGTATAATAAATTTAATATTTAATTTGAGGATTTAGTAATATAATATTCCAATGACGTTGTAAAAAAAAACTTGGCATTTAAATATTAATATATATTTAAAGAAAATATCTTATTTAAAATTTAATAAATGTTTTCAAAAAATTATGTGTTTCAAAAATAAATTTAAACGCATATAACAATATTTATATACGTTTATAAATCTATATATAGGTGGATTTGATGTTTTCTAGAATCGTTTTAACAAATGTTCGTTAGGCAAACTTTTACTCGGGTAAAAACCGGGCGAAGCCGGGTACATTAGCTAAATACAGTTATTTACAAATGTTCGTTTGTGGCAAGATACTATTCCTTCAACTTCAAATTACCGAGTGGACCAATTAATATTGATTTTATTCAACTTATCGAGTATTTTTCAAGGGACCTGGAAAAAATGTCAAATTATCGAGAGTATAGACAAGTATAGATTCAGTAGGGATTGGATGTTTGCTAGAATCGTTTTAACAAATGTTCGTTAGGCAAACTTTTATTCGGGTAAAAACCGGGCGAAGCCAGGAACATATATATATATATTTATCTTGTCGGCTATGCACGCCCTCGATATGTAACTAATTTCGCTGAAATTTGAACAGGACAGAGAATTAAATCTGGAAGAGATTTTTTTGTCGCACTTTTAACCAAGAAAAATTATAATTAACCAAGTACTGAGCAACAATATTTTTTTAGTCAGAAATGATGATGACAATATTGCTGTATCATTCTTGATTGACATAAACAAAATTCTTTAGGGGAATATTCACTAAAGCAGACCACGGGCGAAGCCAGATAATAATTTTTAGTAGGCAGGAACAAAATTCTACCAGCGAAACATTCACTCGAGCAGAAGACACACGAAGCCAGATCATCTCCATATATAAAATATCGTTTCTCGGTCTTTTGGCTAAGAATATGTAGTATATCTCTAGATATTTTCATTTATTCAGTAGAGAGAGTGGATATGTTTGCTCGAAAAATATATTTTATATATTATATAAATGTATAATGTAACGAATATTATTATCATAATATTCTGTGTGTTCCGGAATATTATTATCAATAATATTCGTTAGGCAAACTTTCACTCGGATAAAACCCGGGCGAAGCCGGGTACACATCCGCTAGTCTATATATATAAAATTGAATGTCTGTGTGTGTGTGTGTCTGTGTGTGTGTGTCCTCTATGGATTCAAAAACCATACATCCAATCGCCGTGTAATTTTGGGATATTATTAGGTGTATCTCCGGAAAGGTTTACGAAAAATAATTTCTTGAATATCTTTAATATCCTTAGAGTTATTTGCAGATTTGTAGCTTTAACTCGCAAGCAACGCCATCTTGCAACGGAGATCTGCCCCCCCACCGTCCGGCCGCCGGCCAGTTGGTTGGACAATCCAAGTTCCCACCGACCAATCAGAGGGATCAAGATCAAGAGCCCCCCCCCCCCCTTCCCCCCCCCCCCCCCCCTCCCCCGTCCGGCCGCCAGCCAATCAGAATGATCAAGAGGTCCTGGCGCGCGGGGGGCGGGTGACCTCCGGGAACTACGTCCATCTTCCATAAACGTCCATGATTTTATTCAACTTATCGAGTATTTTTCAAGGGACCGGGAATAAAACGATGATTCTGTAATGTAGAAAATTAGGAAAGACAAAATTCAGGATGACACGGCACACAGGGACCGGGAAAAAATAATCACTTTATCGAGAGATTCACGACCATGCCTTTATTCAAATTATCGAGTATTTTTCAAGGGACCGGGAAAATATGTTCACTAGATAAAACGATGATTTTGTAATGTAGAAAATTATGAAAGACAAAATTCAGGATGACACGGCACACAGGGACCGGGAAAAAATGTTCACTTTATCGAGAGATTCAAATATACGAGTTTCGAATTATCAAAATATATCTTTCTTTTATAAGTTTATAGAGAATTGTTTTAACAAATGTTCGTTAGACAAACCTTTACTCGGGTAAAACCTCGGGCGAAGCCGGGTACGTCCGCTAGTATTATATATATATATATATTGTAGCGTTGAAAAATAGACGCGAGAAGAGGTAAACCCAACCGAACTTTATTCTATCTAACTGTCTACCTTAAAATTGAATCTACGCGCATTTATATAGCTATATGGCATAATTAAAAACTTATGTAAATTAATACAATCTGAAAATTGTGTAAATAAATAAACTACGCTACAATATATATATAAATGAATGTTTGTCTGTCTGTACTCGATAGATTTAAAAACCATACATTCAATCGCTGGGAAAATTTGAGAAATTATTAGGTATATCCCCGGGAAGGTTTTTGATTTTTTTTAAAATCAGAGTTGGGGTTCTAGCACTACTAAGATAAAGTTCACCATCAATCATCAAATATCATTCATTTCATGATGATATTTATTAATTACAAAATTATTGTTCAATTTTGCAATAATGTTCGTTTTTGCAATATTGTTTAATATCGCAAGTGAAAGAAGTATGTTTTTTCTACCATCAACTATATACTGTATATCTATGCTTTGTACATATGTTATATTCAAATGACATATATGGAGGGGTAAATTTATTGTTAGTTTTCACATTTTGGTGTATACATTTGATCATTAATAAATTATGTTTGAGATATCAAAACTCCTTTTTTGTTCAAACACAGCAACGTGTGAACGGGTATAGCTAGGTGGAGCAGAGTATCAAGCACAAAGTTATCTTGACAAGTATAGATTCAGTAGGGATTGGATGTTTGCTAGAATCGTTTTAACAAATGTTCGTTAAGCAAACTTTTACTCGGGTAAAAACCGGACAAAGCCGGGCGCATTCTCTAGTTAAATACAACGTGTGATCAATAATTTCCAGGAATGAGACTGGATCACGTAAAATATTCAAAATAATGAAATAATTTTATAAGAACCTTATAGATAAAACATTTATCAACACGTAGAAATAAAAATTGATCACATAGACCCACACGCTCACGTTTTATCGAATTTATAAGGCCGAATATATCAGAGCATTTTCGGATTTCAGTATGGACTGTATTGAAAAACAGCGAGTCTGCATAGGCTTTTTCTTTAAATTAGGGAAAACAGCTTCCGAATAATATAAAATCTTGAAGCAGGCTTTTAAAGAAGATGCCCTATCACAACGGGGACATTTGAATGGTTTGCACGATTAAAAGCTGGTCGAATAAGCAAGAGAAAGCAAGGATGTTCAAATCGAAGCTTAAGTGTCTTCTTATCACTTTATTTGATGTAAAGGGATTGGTACACTATGAATTCGTGCCCGAGTGTCAGACCATTAATCAACATTACTATCTTGATGTATTGCGACGTTTAAGAGAGCCTGTGCGTCAGAAAAGACCCGAAAAATGGCATCAGAAAAATTGGCTCTTGCATCATGACAACGCACGGCCACATACGGCCGTCACTGTACCACTCTATTCAGCTAAACACGGAATTGCTTTACTACCTCAGCCACCCTATTCTCCTGACTTCTCCCAACGACTTTTTCCTTCACCCTAAAATTAAAAGAGTCTTAAAAGGACCTCGATTTGACTCAATACCTGAAATAAAGGAGAATTCGAAGAATATTTTGAAAAGCCTGAAAGATGAGGATTTTCAGAGGTGTCTTGATATCTGGAAAAAAAGATGGAACAAATGTATAGATAGTGACTGTCATTATTTTGAGAAATTTTAAATAAAACTTTATTATACTTTTGTATTTCTTTAAATATTTAGCATTCCTGGAAATTATTGATCACACTATGTATATATTAAAAAAAAAGAAATATATAGCGTTCAAAATTTTTCTAATTTTAATGAAAAAATAGTGTTGCTCTACAATCAGGCAAGGCTCGAAAAAAGGAAGTTTAATATTTGTTTGATACATACACAAATGAGCTACTTTGCTACAAGTTCATCTGACGTTGCCAACGTTTTGAAATATCAACCAAATGTACTATAAATGCACTATGTATTTGATTGGCCATAAACCTGAATATAGCGGAAAGTGGCTGAATGAAAATATTAATATTTGTTGAAGTTCTCTGCATCATGTTGTCGTGTGTGTGGGCATATTGACTTGTTTCAATGTAATATCCTGTCAGATGCTGATGTCACGATGGCAGAATATCAGTAACCTTACTTGGAAAACTTATCTGTTATATAGCCTTGTGCGCATTTATAAAATAATGCCTTTTCAAATAAAATAATATAAACCCGCAAAAATGAAAATTATACGGAATTTGTTTTAACTTTTCCAAAAAGAGTTAAACAAAACCAATTGTGCTAATTTTTCTCTGATAAAGCAATATTTGTGCTTAATTTGAAATATAAAAATCGAAGTACACAATGTACCGGGATATAGGCAGTTTACTTATGTCACAGTATTAAAGGCTAGAGGTGCCAATGGAAGGTCTCGGCAGCATTCTGATACGATTTGGAGCTGTTTATAATCAGTAGCCATTGTGTTCCAAGTTTATCTCTTTTAGATACCATTAGGGCGGATGTTTCTGATAGATAAGATTTGGATGGCCAAGCCAGCTTCGTAATTCCTCTTGTGCTCTAACAATCAATGTGTAACGAGGTCCAATTTTACGAATCTTATTTAGAAAGTAGATAATTCTATTTTCAAATATTATTTTTAACGCGCAATAAAATATATATTCCCCACAACGGTAGGGAAGAGGGACCTTTAGAATATAGTTTAATATAGAGTTTAATTTAATTTTATTTTTAAAAGAGTGGTTGAATTTTTGTCGTTTTTATATATTCCTTTTTTAAATCCTTTTTATTTTTAGACTAAATCTGGAGATCGTGTTTTTAGGACAGTTGAGTAGTTTCTTCGATAAAACTTACATAAAGTGTTCTTGTCTATCCCAAAAAATATATATATATTTCAATATATACTAGGTAGTGGTTTCTTCAATATTGTATTTTGTGCATTTAGAAAAAGTGTTTGCCCCATACTAAATAGATCAATAAACGCAGATGATTTGATTTCAATCTGGATAATTGTGCAGATTCTGTTCTATTCAGTTGGAGGGTTTACTTGTTGAGGTTTCTCTTTGGTACCATGAGTGAATGAAGTTGTCTCTGTTTAGCCTTGATAGTTGCAGTTTCAGTTAGCTGATGTGGTCTTTTCATGAAAGAAGGGTTTCAGATTCTATTGCAATTTGGTCTCCGGGTGGTCCCTACTTTGCCAATGAGTCGGCTTCTTTGTTTCCGGGTCATTCACATGTGATGGAATGCACTATAGGCATAATTTACTATTTCTGTTTACTTTATTTATTCGGCAATACCTTTTAGGAATTCATCTTGTATATTATAGTAGTCTTTTTAACTGCGTCTATGACAAATTTCGAGGCTGTATAGGTTTTGAATTTTTCTGTCTCGTTGTCGCTCTCTACGAGTTTTAGAACTGGTAGTATGGCGATTGGTTCGGATATGAAGATCGACAGGTTCTTTTGGTTTTTATTTTATCATAAATTTCTTGAATATAAGTTTTTTTTTGTAAATGCCCCTCTATTTTATGTGTAATCTTGTTATAGATTTTCACACTAATATGTTCATTTATTTGGTGTCAGTTCAACTTTTCTTCGATGTCGTCAGAACATCCATTGGCTACTTTTACATTCTAATAAAAACATCCGTTATTTTATAAGAATTTTGCAAACAAGTCTTCTTTCGATTTTACTTTCATAAACGATGATCGAATTATATTGCTGTATTAATGTTTTTTTTATAAACCTCATATAATTTATTTTGATAAAAATTTGTCCAATTGGGAGGGGGGATAGAGAATAATGCCAATGATTGTGTCATCTTGCAATCGTAATTTGCAAATATTTTTGAAAATAATTAAAATAAAACATCGCGCGAAAGTACCTTCTAACGCATAGAATTTACCATTTAACATCTCACCAAAATATGATAGATATACTTCCGTAATATTGGCCGAGAGTGCTCAAATTTTGAAACTAAGTGTCTCTCACAGGCTTCAATCATAAATAGTATAGGAATACAAAAAAGGCATTTATTGAATAATCAAAAGTGATTCAAAAATAGTTTGTTATCTATATAAAGATTTAAATGTGAATTGCGCTCCATTTTTTCAATATTTTAGAAATATTGGGGCTTGGTGCTTGAATAGTTTGCCTTGAACATATCTTATACCTCCCTTATTGCAATAAAAAAATAATGGGAAGGCCTGGCTTATTGCTGTAAGGGCAGTATAAAATTTATTTATTTTGAAAAGAAACATACGCGTTAAAAATAGTTTAAATTTCTTATAACAGAAAGGGCGCTAATGCATCATATACGTATATTATATTATCATATGATACTACCCTATGTATTACAGACCCATACTATGTTAAAAATTCATCTCTTCTGAATATCAACCCATTGTGTAATTTCAATTCTTTTGATATACCAAATACAAATGTTAAACTTATAAGTTCTACTTCAAATCCCATTATTGATTCTAACTCATATCATAGTATGCAAATTCCATGCCCTATTGTCAATTATAATTCATATTTAGACCTTAGTAAATTAGATAATAACCCAAATTCTCAATTCAAACAATTTCAGATATTTCGCATAAATATAAGAATGTTTTCTCTAAACACAATTTTGATATAGGATGCATAAGAACTAACCCAATTTGCATATCTCTTTTAGATAATATTCCCATAGCACAAAAGCCATATAGGACATATTTTTACAATAATGCTGAAATACAAAAACAAATAACTGAATTATTAAAATATTATATAATCTAAAATGCAAATATTTTATTTTTTAAAAAACATATATTTCATTTTCATTCATTGACTGTTCTATATTTTTTTTACCATAGATTTAGAAGATACTACTTTAATTATTGTTGTAAATATGTATATTTAACCCTACCTTTTTTTAAAATCACGATTATAGGATTCATTCTATAAATTCTATATTGCTGTGATAAATAATTTTATGTGTGAATTTACTTCAAGTAATTCAAAATAAAAAACTACTTGAAAGGTAAATAATTATCTTTACTTTTTCACGACTGCACCTCTTTTCAACAACAAAACACACAAAAAAATCTAACACAATATATATATATATATATATAAATTAAAAAGGCATATATTGGATCAATATATAATTTATTTACCAATATTACAGTCGGCTGAGCGCCAACCTTTTTCAAGATATTACAACATATTTTTGTCAACAACAAACTCAGCACCACATAACGTGAATATAATCAAGTTAAAAAATATCTTTTGCCTATATTAAATGGGGAGGGGGGAGAAAAAGTTGATATAAATATTATAGACAAATTAATTTTTTGTAATAAGGATGTGAATAATAACATATTATAATAATTATATTAAAATATTAACAGAATATACATATTAGTTGTTTTCATTCGCGCCCTTCAATCAATTCAGCTCTATTTTCTATATGTAAACTTTCAAATCCCTTCTCTATAATTCTGGTGTAAAAATGGCAACAACAATGTAATCAATGTAATCTCGCTCTTATCAGATAAGGGGGTTTGAGCCGCACGTAGATTTCATAAGTGCCTTTAGACACAGAACAACGAGCGATGTAGATAAAACCTAATCGTACTTTGGCTGAGGGATAACAAAGATGTAAAACAAGTATTTAGACCAATATTTTACTTTACTATTTATATTTTAATATCTTTACGTTATATATATGTGGGGTTTGATGGAGATATAATAGCCGCGTTTGTGTGTGAATCTAAAATGGAATATTGGTAATAAAGTATAAATTCAGCTTATTTTACAGAAATTTAGTTATTTTAATATTCACACAAATGTGTGAAAGTTGTATTAGTTAAGAATTCTTAAACCCACACACACACACAAGTGCAAACCCATCAGAAAGTGCAACAAGGATTTGGCACCTTGTAAGTGCAAGTTTGAATCACTTTCTATACTTGTAGATATGTGATGCACGTAGAGTAAAAGACAGTCGATAAATAGACACCATTATTATCAATGCTACTGCTACGTGTATTTGGGATGATTTAAATCATATTGTGTGCCTTTGTTATTCTGCTACATGTATTTGGGATCAGTTTAAATCATATTGTGTGCCGCTCTCCTTCTGCTACGTGTCTTTGCGATGAGTTTAAATCATATTGTGTGCCGTTATTATTCTGCTGCCTATATTTGGGATGAGTTTAAATCATATTGTGTGCCGTTGTTATTCTGCTACATGTATTTGGGATGAGTTTAAATCATATTGTGTGCCGTTATTATTCTACTGCGTATATTTGGGATGAGTTTGAATCATATTGTGCGCCGCTCTTCCTCTGCTGCGTGTATTTGGGATGAGTTTAAATCATATTGTGTGCCGTTATTATTCTACTGCGTATATTTGGGATGAGTTTGAATCATATTGTGCGCCGCTCTTCCTCTGCTGCGTATATTTGGGATGAGTTTAAATCATATTGTGTGCCGTTATTATTCTACTGCGTATATTTGGGATAAGTTTAAATCATATTGTGTGCCGTTATTATTCTACTGCGTATATTTGGGATAAGTTTAAATTATATTGTGTGCCGTTATTATTCTGCTACATGTAATTGGGATAATTTTAAATTATATTGTGTGCCGCTCTTCCTCTGCTGCGTGTATTTGGGATGAGTTTAAAAATCATGTTATGCGGCATTCTTCTTCTGTTACGTGTATTTATGATGAGTTTAAGTCATATTATGCGGCATTCTTCCTCTGTTACGTGTATTTAGGAGAAGTTAAAATAATATGGTCTGCCCCTCTGCTGCGTGTATTTGGTATAAGTTTGAACAATATTGTGTGCCGCGTTTTTCCTAAGTGATTGGCTATTATTAAAAGAAGAAAAGGGGGAGGGGGATTGTCTGTCGAATAATATCTAAGAATACACCTATACATTTTGAAATACACCACAAATGTATTTAATTCGTCACGAAAAAAGGATGATGGAATAGGTAAAACGCTTCAGATATAGTTTTAGAAATAGGGCATTATATTATTTACATGCCTAAAAAATTATATGTCCGCGAAACTAATTTATAAAAGATAATTATTGTATGCAGGGTCAAATAAATTGCCTCGAATGATAATATTAAAATGAAAAATACTTGTGATGTATTTTTAAATATAAAGGGGTTTCTAAGGCGTTCATCAATTAAATTTTATTGGACCAAGTTGAAACATTTATGGCATTTATCTATTTATATGAATAATTATTTTTACATTGAATATAAATAATATATTAATATTAATTTATTGTGTTATAATTTTAATGTTTTATGAAAGAATAGCACGTGGTGAGACAATATTTAAAATAGTTACATATTTTCACGATAGATGGCGAGAGCAAACCAGTGTCAAGATTAACTGTCTTATTTTAACAAGTTTCATTTATTTTTCTCTCCCCTCAAAGGAACAATTGTTTTTTTATTTATAACTATGCATTGTTAATTATTTAATTCTATATTTATAGTTTAATTTTTAGATGCAATGTAATGGAGATATATCTCGGGCACGTTTTGGTGGATAACTCTCCGACAGCTTACTTGAGTTGCTTCTTAAAAAGGATATTTTATCTGAATATACATCTCTCTTCAACATATAACCGTGATCAAATATTGAAAAATGATGCACAGAACTTAAGAAACCAATGTTAAATAATTATCTCTTTGGCTGCTATATGTACTACGGGTACGACAACAATATTTTGTGCCTCTTATCAAGCTCTGAACAATGTTTTGAACAATAAATATCGTTATTTTATAAAAGAGGATCGTGAGATCTTATACATATCCCAAGGGCACACGTATCCTAGAGATGCTCTATAGGATTTAAGTACGGAGTTCTGGATGTCTAATCCATGCAGCCTTTGATTCTTGCATACATAAGAAACCATTAGACCAATTAGACAAAATACCAACTTTCTAAGGTCCAAATAGACTGCATACTAGATGTTGTAATGAGTATGAGTTATCTGAACAAAACTCGCTACGACTTACAAGTTGAACTGAATGTTTATTTAATCTAGTAATCTCCTTTTATACACGATAGAGATAAAAATGAAATAAATTACATAAGTTAAAAACAATTGACAAATGGCATGAATTTGCATAGTCAATAATAGATAATAAATATAATACATAACATATGTTATTTAACATATCACAACATGTTTCCCCTCTGCTACAACAATTATAGAATGTCACGAATTTGTACAACCATCAACAATCAGATGAGTCATATCAAAAGGCCGTTGACATGCCTCCCTTCTGCTTAAAAACAAAATCTTTGTGGTTTTCTTAATTCTCTTCCGAACCTTGAAAACCGGGGCCTTTCGGATGGTTCTGGTGAAATCCCAGCGGATGTAGTCGCGTTTTCCCTTGGTTAATATTGGTCTCTTCACTCGACCGCTGTATCGGGGCTGTGGATGACTCTCCCATCGTTGGACTGTCGCAATGCAGATGTTGAGCTTCTGGGGAGCCGGTAATTGGTTCTAAAGATAACTGCCTTTTTTCGTTGACTCCATCTTTCGGCCTAATAAATTGTTGATTTCTTATTAACTTATTTCCTGATGGTGTTACGTCTTCAAAGCTCTGAGGAGAATTAGCCTGCGCTGAAATCTTCACCGGTGTCCATGTCTCCCTTGGATGCATTTGACACCATGCATTCTCTCCTACATTGACCTTGGGATAGCTTTTACTGTTTCTGTCATAATGCTCTTTCATTGAGCTCTGTCTTTTTCTTTTGGCAGTCTCTATACTTCTCCAATTAGTTTGATAAGGTCTATATAGCGGTGTAATTCTGGGGATTTGACATCGAAGGCTCCTCGATAAACATAGCTGTGCGGGTGAAGGTAGGTCATTTTTTGGTGTATTCCTATATGCCAGAATAGCCAGATATGGGTCGGACCCTTCATCTCTACATTTAATTAATTGATTTTTTATTGTTTGAATGTTTCTTTCGGCCAGACCATTAGATCTATGAAGGTGTGGACTTGAAAATAGCTGTTTTATACCCCATTTTATACAGAAGTCAGTCGTGATTTCTGAGCGAAACGGTGGTCCATTGTCGGACATCATGGTTTCCGGAATCCCGAATCGTGCAAATGTTTCTCTCAATTTATTTTTTACATTAATCTCCGTAGGTGGGTTTAATGCAAATACCTCCGGGTAGCCACTATATCTGTCGACCACTAACAAATTGGGCTTTTTCTGAATATAAAATATGTCCAATGATACTGTCTGCCATGGATAATCTGGAACTGGGAAAGGTTTTAACGGCTGCCGTATTTTCGATTTCTGATATTTTTGACAAATTTCACAATTTTTTACTTTTCAGCAATGTCGAAGGACATTCTCGGCCAAAACAAAGATTCTCGCGCCAAACCCTGAATTGCAGATATCCCTTGGTGCGATTGGTGCAACAAATTGAGCATATTATTCCTTTGTGTCATCGGAATCACTATGGCCGATCCTAAACATAATAGATCATTCCATAAATATAAACGGTGTCTGAAATCGAAAAATGCTTTGGCATCTTCATCGACGTCTTATTTTTTTTTGCATATTGGCCACCCCTCAATCACATAATCGATCACTTTAACTAAAGCAGGATCCTTTCGGGTATCTTTCTGCAGCGTTACCAGTTTTTCGTCCGATATATTAACACGTACCATCTTGACCATTCTTTTGTCCTCAAGAAAAGGCGTTGGTAGTTCGTCCATGGGGTGAGTATCCCTGGATAGGGTATCAGCCACAATCAAGTATTTTCCTGGTTTGTACTGCAATTTGAAATCAAATGCTATAAGCTTCATTACTAATCTTTGTAGACGCGGAGATATATCACTCAGCGGTTTTTTGACTAGAGGCAATAAAGGCTGGTGATCCGTCTGGACAACGAAAGTGTGTCCTGATAATAGATATTCAAACTTTTTGCATCCATAATAAACACTCAGTAACTCCTTCTCAATCTGAGAGTACTGTTTCTGCGAGTCGCTAAATGACGCGGATGCGAATGCTAGAGGTCGATCTTCCTGTAGCAGAGCAGCTCCCATTGCATCTTTGCTGGCGTCACATTGCAAGATCAACATCTTGCTTTTGTCAAAATGTGCCAATGAAGGAGCATTCCTGACGCATTCCTTAATATGACGAATTCCCCATCCTGTTTAGGCCCCCAATGCCAGACAACATTCTTTCTTAATATTCCTCTTATATTGGATGTGGACGCAGCTAAATTTGGAATGAATTTTCCTAAGTAATTATAAAGACCCATGATTCTTTGAAGTGACTTTTTATCCTCTAGATTTTTATAGGTAATTAATTTATCAATCTTATTTGGCTCTGGATCAATTCCATTTTGTGAAATCAAATGGCCCAAGAAACGAACCTTCGTTGGACATATTTGAGCCTTTGTTAAATCAAATTTGATATTTTTTTCTTTTGCTTTTTCTAGAATTCCCTTTAATTTTTTATTGTGCTCTTGAATGGTATCCGCATATATCAGCAAATCGTCTACATATGTAATATTTTAAAAGCTATCCCTAAAGATATTCGTCATTTTCTCAACAAAAATTTGTGCAGATATTTTCAAACCAAATGGCAATCGATTATATCTGAATTTACCAAATGGCGTGGTCATCACCAACAGATCTCTGCATTCCTTTGCAACCGGAATATGCCAATAGGCTGATTTCACGTCTAACACGGTATAATACTTAGATTTGGGTATCTCGTGCAATAGTTCAGCTGGAGCCGGAGTCTGGAAGTGTCTTCCCACAAGGGCCTCATTTAATTTACGAGGATCCAGGCATATTCTGATTTGACCAGATTTTTTTTTTCACAACGACCATAGGATGAGACCACTCTGTTTCATGATATATTTTTGTAACGATTCCTTGCTTCACCATTTTTTCCAATTCAGACTGAACTTCGGCTCCGAGGCTTGTTGGGATGCGCCTGGGAGGGGCTTGCACAGGCGAATATTCAGGCTTTATGTAAATCTTACATTCCGAGTTGATTAATCCTACTTCTTGAAACACTTCGTGGTATTAACACAAAGCAATAACGCGCCATCTATACATATAAAATAAAAGGATTTAAAAGCGCGAATGTTTCTTTTATACATAAAACGAACTTCTACTGTCCTTACTGCGATGAAAAAATATATTGGGAGGGCTTGGCTCATCAGTGGTGAACCCTCCCAGCGGTTTCGCCAATTTAATCCACCAGACCGCTTCTCAGAGCTCTAAAACTGTATTGGATCATTCTGCTTTTATATGCTACACTGAAGGAAGGAATCATAGAAATGGTTTTCAAGTAAACTATGGACATAAGATTATAGGACAGTAGAATTACATTCAAATATTTGCTTCGAGCAATGCTCTTCAGCAAACTATAAAGACAAGGCCAGTTAGGAATAAATTAACACAAAGCAATAACGCGCCATCTATACATATAAAATTAAAGGATTTAAAAGCGCGAATGTTTCTTTTATACATAAAACGAACTTCTACTGTCCTTACTGCGATGAAAAAATATATTGGGAGGGCTTGGCTCATCAGTGGTGAACCCTCCCAGCGGTTTCGCCAATTTAATCCACCAGACCGCTTCTCAGAGCTCTAATACTGTATTGGATCATTCTGCTTTTTATATGCTACACTGAAGGATGGAATCTTAGAAATGGTTTTCAAGTAAACTATGGACATAAGCTTATACAGTATTAGAGCTCTGAGAAGCGGTCTGGTGGATTAAATTGGCGAAACCGCTGGGAGGGTTCACCACTGATGAGCCAAGCCCTCCCAATATATTTTTTCATCGCAGTAAGGACAGTAGAAGTTCGTTTTATGTATAAAAGAAACATTCGCGCTTCTAAATCCTTTAATTTTATATGTATAGATGGCGCGTTATTGCTTTGTGTTAATTTATTCCTAACTGGCCTTGTCTTTATAGTTTGCTGAAGAGCATTGCTCGAAGCAAATATTTGAATGTAATTCTACTGTCCTATAAGCTTATGTCCATAGTTTACTTGAAAACCATTTCTAAGATTCCATCCTTCAGTGTAGCATATAAAAAGCAGAATGATCCAATACAGTATTAGAGCTCTGAGAAGCGGTCTGGTGGATTAAATTGGCGAAACCGCTGGGAGGGTTCACCACTGATGAGCCAAGCCCTCCCAATATATTTTTTCATCGCAGTAAGGACAGTAGAAGTTCGTTTTATGTATAAAAGAAACATTCGCGCTTTTAAATCCTTTAATTTTATATGTATAGATGGCGCGTTATTGCTTTATATATTTATATTCTTTATTCGATATTTAGTTAATATTCAAAATAAAATAGAATAAAATAAAATAGAATACAATTTCAATATATATCGAAAATTGATCTATGTCACATTGTTATACTATAGTGTATATAGTGTTATATTATAGTGTAACGTTTTTTTTTTGCATTTTTACACTATACATTTTTACACTATACTATAAAATGTTGATATTATGCCGTGAGAGTACAACTGAGAGTACACACTAAATAAAATAGTAAGAATAATATAATTATATAATATATAATTATAAATGCAATATATTAAAATATTAGAATGTTATCAAAATTTCATTTCATCCGTGTTTATATGATAATTCGCCTCAATATTTCAAGCTTCTCGCAAGTATCGCCCGTGATAAGTGTCTGCGCCTCTACATCGGCTACGATAAACCCAAACATTCCTTTCTTTCCACCATATTGGCATAGCACATTGCATTTGCCGACGATAGGCAATTCTGTATTTCCATATGCGAACGCCTTTAATGACGTGGGTCTGATTTCTGGTCTTGATGGCCATTGGTTTATTACTTAATGAGGAAGCACATTTATCTGTGCGCCAGTGTCCAAATGTACCGTGGTCTTCTTTCCATTAATGATTATTACCGCGGACCACTTGTCCGACCCAACAGTCTCTTTACAACAACTTCATTCAGATTTATATTGTCACAGGATTCTTCAGCTTCACTTTCCGCTAAGAGATTTCTTATACGTTTTGTTCGGCAAACTACTGCGAAATGATTGGTTTTCCCGCATGCATTATACTTCTTCCCATAGGGTGGACACTTTCCATAATTGTGTCGTTGTCCACACCACTTACATGGTTCTATTATTCTTTCTCTTCTCGGGTTTATAACCCTTGGTCCTGCTTCTGCATTTTCCATTCGAATTCTATCTTTAACCCAATTACGTTTTTCAATTTTTTTCAATCATTTTTTGCTCATTCAACGATGCTACTTGTGAGGATGTTGACTCGGAGATCATAGCTATCGAAATTGCCCTTGGTAGTGTCAACTGTGGATCTTCTAACAACTTTCGTGGTAATTGTTCGTGGCAATTCCGCTTTAAATTTCAAATCTTACTTAGGTGGGTGTATTTACCTCTCCGCATATTTTTTCTTGGATTACCTGATGAAAAGCATTTTGCTTGAAAGCTTGTATTTTTAATAAAAAGAAACTCACCACGCTATATTTTCGTTTTCTCTTCTAACTTTTAAAACGTGGCTAAAGTATGCCTGATCCTAACTTTCTTTTCATTTCTCGGTCAAGTATTCCAATTATAAGACGATCCCTTATGAGAGATTCTGTTAAATTCTCGAATTCACAATCCAGAGGAAAAACATGTTGTAATGAGTATGAGTTATCTGAACAAAACTCGCTACGACTTACAAGTTGAACTGAATGTTTATTTAATCTAGTAATCTCCTTTTATACACGATAGAGATAAAAAGGAAATAAATTACATAAGTTTTAAAAACAATTGACAAATGGCATGATTTTGCATAGTCAATAATAGATAATAAATATAATACATAACATATGTTATTTAACATATCACAACACTAGATTTCTAAAGTTCCGTTCCAAGGGCTTGAGAAAGGTCATCAAAGAGTTGAGTGACTGGGTTTTATATTAACGAAAAGATATATTTGGCGCTCGTCAGCGTGGAGTAGGCTTGATTTCTGTTCCACCAGATGGCGCTCTGCCTTCTGTAAAGCACATGTGCTCCTGGTTAGGATATGCCATTTTTAATATTGATTTCAACACCTGATCTTTTTATCTTTTATTTTTTCTTTCGTTTTTAATTGTGCTAAGCGTATTTACGCAAGTTTGGCCTTAAAATACCCGTTTCTTGGTTTTTCGGGAAGCCACTGGGACCAAAAAAGATTTTTTGGTCGCAGTGGTTCAGCCTACTCCACGCTAACGAGCAGCGAAACGCGTTCGTGGATGGCTTTTCTTGATTTATCAAGAAATTGGGTTGGCCAAATATCAGGGAACAGGCTAAATCAACGTTTAGTTGATTTCTGTTCCACCAGATGGCGCTCTGCCTTCTGTAAAGCACATGTGCTCCTGGTCAGGATATGCCATTTTTAATATATATATTTTTATATAATATATAACTTATGTAAATTCGAAACTATTATTAATTAATTAATTAACTTTATTAACATCATGAAACGCGATATCCCAAACTCAGGGATATTTGCGCCAATACATTTCACTGCATTACAGCAATTCGGCTATATACAATCCTGTTCAATTCATTATTTTACATAAATTAACTAAAGAAAATTGTCCAAAGAGAAAAACAAACAACAAAGCAAAACACACAGAGCAAGGATCGCAGTTCTTTTTTTTTTTCTAAGATTCCTTCTCTTTTTTCCAATTCAAGAGAAAGTTGTATATGTATTTACAAAATTGATCAAAATTTTTATACTTTTCTTTTTTGTCTACAAATTCATCAAGCTGTCCAATACGACCAAATCTATTTTCCCTAAAATCCCGGAAAATTGGGCACTCCAGAAGTAGATGTCTCGCGTCTTGAATTTCACCTCCGCAGAAGCATCCTGGTTCCTTCACGGCGCCGATAGTTGCCAAAAATTTCCCAAAATTGCCATGATCTGTAATGAATTGGATATTATAAAAATTTGGACGGAAAAATCTTGGAATTCCTAATACGAAAAAGCTTCTGAAAATTTCATTAGTGTTCTCAAAAATTTCATTCATTTTTGCGTGTAAGAATGATTTGACTATACTTGGAGCATGGGGTTCGTAAGTAATTAGATCTTCAATGGACATTTGAGCTAGATCAAATTTGATTATTCTGGATTCTATATAATCTGTTAGGAGTGGAATTTTTGCCAAGCTATGCACACAGTTTGATGAAGTGGTTTTGTATGCTCTAACTGCCCATAAAATGATCTGGTACTGCATGGAGTTCAGTTTTTGTTTACAACGATTGTTTAAATATTTGAACCAAATTTCAGAACCGTATGTAAGTACAGGCCTAATGATTGTTTTGAATAAAGTTAACCTCTTTTCAGTGTCTAAACCCCACATATTGCCACTTAGTGAACACAATAAATTTTTCATACGTCCTGCCTTACACAGAATATCATTAACATGCGGTGTAAAGTTAACTTTGTTTTTCCATTTGTGATTAGAAAATTTCATTCCCAGAATTTTTACTTGCTTGACCGGCATTATTATATTGTTATTAACCTTAATAGGTATTTTTTGTCTGTTATGTAGGTATAGCATATTAGTCTTCTCTGTACTGATCGTTAATTTATTTCTATTACACCATTGGATCACATAATTTAAGGTATATTCACTTGCGGTTTTTAGTCCTTCAATAGTCTTATTCCAGCAAATTATTGTAACGTCGTCTGCATAACATATAATATCTGCATTCATTGAATCAAAATTTATCAACAAATCATTTAGCAAAATATTCCATAGAAGTGGAGATAAAGGTCCACCCTGTGGACATCCTTTAGTTAGTTTCTTATAAAAAGTTTCTGATTCGTATGTAAATTTCACCTCCCTTTCATTATTCAAATAAGATTTTATGATCCGTATTAAATCTGAAGGAACATCATCATTATCCATTCTTTTTATAATAGCAGGCCACCATGCATTGTCGAATGCACCCGCAATATCTATAGCTATCAAGGAAGTCAATTCTTTTTGTTTATGTTTCAATATAGTTTCTATAATTTTATCCATTCCAGTAATTGTTGATCTAGATTTCATAAAACCATGCTGCCTTGAGCTCATTAAATTATTCTCTAAATAATAGTTACTTAATTTATTTTTTATTATATTCTCAAATGTTTTAGATAGATTAGATGTCAATGATATAGGTCTATAACTTTTATATATTTCATAATTCGTTTTGCCTGGTTTTGGAATTATTTTTAAGAATGATTTTTTCCATTCATCCGGATAATATCCCATTTCTATACATTTATTGAATAATTTATGCAGAATTGGGATTATTTTTATTTTAGCCTGTCTAATCATATTGTTACTAATGTAATCAGGGCCCGGTGCTTTTTTAATATTTGTTTTTAAAATTGTTTCCTCTATTTCCTTAGATTCGATATAAACACTACTTTTATTTTTATATTTAGGCGTATAATTTCTAATCAAAATATGATCATCTTTATCCAAACCTCCAATATCATCCTGAAATAGATCGTTCATTAAACTTTTTATTTTGTCGGTCTTTAAATGATCTGGTAAATTATCTATTAGTGGTAATCCTAAATTTCTATTTTTCGATCTCAATGACTTGAATATCCTATAAGCATTACCAAATGAGTTATTTGAATGACTTTCTTCTATAAAAATTCTCCAACTCGCTCTTTTTGCCTTTTTACTTTTATTTAAATATTTATTTCTCATTGATTTATAGGTCTTTTCAAGGACCTTTCCATGTCGGTAATACAAATTTCTAATATAGTGGAAATCGTTTTTCATTTTCTCCAGCTTCCCATCCCACCAGTATGTATTTGTTTTATGATTTCCGCTTCTTGTCTTGACATTTAGTGACAGATAAGCTGCCTCTTTAATTATTTGTGTGAGAGTCTTTACAATGTTGTCAATATCTTTGATGTTTGACGCGTGGTTTATCATGGTGATAATATTATCTACGTCTTGTATTGCTATTTTTTCGGTAAATGTTTTCCAATCAGCATCTTTTTCTATAAATTTCCATGTTGAGTTTTGAACTGTCCTTTGCCTGTTAAAATTGTGATAAATGTCAAAGGTTATTGCTACGTGATCTGAAATGTGCGTCAATATAGTCGTCTTCCAGTTTTGTACCAAACCTATTGATTTTTTGTTTGAAATCGTAAGATCTATAAAGCTAGAATTTCGGCAGGTGGGTATCTTAAGATTATGAATAAATAGGTTATGTTCATCTATGATGGAGTGGAATTTGAAACCATTGGAGTTTGTTGTCGGATCAAACCAGACTGGGTGTCTAGAATTAAAGTCACCACATAGTATAATAGGTTGTTGATTGTAGGTCTCCAGAAGCTCTTGGATAAATTTTCTATGAGTGTCATTAAATCTATGTGGATGTATATAAAAGTTTGCGATAATAGTATTTGATTTTGCTGAATTTAAAGAAGTGGTTGTACAAAAGGAGTTTGTGAATTTATTGATTTTATTAAATTTTAAACTCTTATTCATAAAGATCGTTGCAGTATAAATTTGTTCATCTGTCGTTGAATGCACTATTTGAGATTCCAAATCGAAAATTACATCTCTATCAATCAGATAAGGTTCCTGTATTAGGATGATATCTGGTGGGTTGTCTTTTATAGAAGCTTGAAGCTCATTCAGTGCCAAGATACTTTTTCTTACATTTTGTTGTAAACATTTAATTCCTTTTCCCTGCATGATATTCAAACTAAATAAACAAAAATCTTAGCTGCGAAATTTGCCTAATTGTCGGTTGGATGATATCTCGTTCGTTGGATAATTCTGTCTATCTGTATTTTGTATAGAGGACAGTCCGAGGAATTAGCTCTATGATTCGGCGAGTTTCTAAATTTAGGATGTTTTAGACAGTTATAACAATTGCAAATTTTTGAACAGTCATGAATTCCTTGCGCGCCGCATAATTTGCATATCTCGACGTTAGTACAATCGGCCAATTTATGGTTGGGATTAAATTGAAGGCATTTCTGACATTGTTTTACCAGAATCTTATCTTCCACAAAACAGCGTTCAAAGTCAGTATATAATTTATTATTCATATTTTTAAGGATTCGGTAAACCTTTGGAGAAACCCTAAGAACTATGTTGTGGTGGGGCTTATTCGATTTCATGCTAAACAAAACATGGATATCATTTTCCATTTCGTTCAATTCAGGGTTCATACTGCAGATTGTTTTAGTAAAATTAGCGGTTTCTGTAAGTTTATTAACATTTTTGACTATTACTGTAGGATCTCTTGGTTTGGGGATAAATATTTTGCTGATATTTGCGAGTTCCTCTGCCCTGCCTAACTCATCATTTAGAGATTCCATGTCTGATTCTGTAGGGGTCTTTATTATTACAGATTTCCTAGCATTTATAATTTTGTTAATCTTTAGAAGCGTATGTTTTTTTTTAAATTAAACAATTTCTACTGCCCTTACTGCAATGAAAAAATAAAGGGAGGGCTTGGCTCATCAGTGGTGAACCCTCCCAGCGGTTTCGCCAGTTTAATCTACCATACCGCTGTTATATTGCATTTTTCGGTCTTCCTTTTATAGTGATACTGATGCTAGACTCTTGCAATGGGTATTTTAGATGAACTATGGACATAAGCTTTGAGGACAGTAGAATTACATACATTTATAAATATATAATATGCTTCGAGCAACGCTCTTCCGCAAACATCAAATTGAGTATTTTTTAGAATATTTATATTATGATGCATTAGCGCGCCATCTGTTATGAATGTAATTCTACTGTTCTCAAAGCTTATGTCCATAGTTAATCTAAAATACCCATTGCAAGAGTCTAGAATCAGTATCAATATAAAAGGAAGACCGAAAAATGCAATATAACAGCGGTATGGTAGATTAAACTGGCGAAACCGCTGGGAGGGTTCACCACAGATGAGCCAGGCCCTCTCATTAATTTTCCCTTGCAGTAAGGGTAGTATAAATTGTTTTATTTTTAAAAGAACCATACGCTTCTATAAGAGTTTCGAATTTTCATAACAGATGGCGCGCTAATGCATCATAATATAACTTATTTGTTAAAATTGCATGTGCAAATTGGATACAATTTTTGTTTGTTTTGAATTATTAGAAACCACACATGAAGGCTCAAACGGGATGGAAAGAGATTAATACCAGGCCGGATCTTATCAAAAATGAGCCTGGGGGTGGTTTCGATCCTATTATTTTACCAAACTACCAATCTCTTCAACCTTGAAATGGACAAATGTAAAATAAAATGAAAGCGCGGAAGTAAAAAACTGTTGTTGTTGTGAGTGGGGAGATTCAGGATTCAGTGTTTGTGTGAATGTATGTGTGTGTGATTTTGATTGTATTGACATCAAAATCATGGGTTCGTTCGTCAAGATTATATATCTGTAAACACTCCATGACAATTTTTAAAACTTTAGTGTATTGGTAATAAGTATATAACTAGAAATAAAAGGTAATATGCCCAAACTTAAACAATTATAAAGTGTGTGATGCTTCGGAAACAATGCCTCTATCGAAACGGTACACATGATTCATTCATCTAGACTCGGTCTCACTATCCTTATCACACTAAGTTCATAATAAATATAATGATGTTTTGTTTATTGATTGTATACACTCATAATTCATAATTACTACTAAGTGTCCGCCAATATAGATTTTATTTCAGATTGTTTTCGCTTAACGTCGATTAAAGTTATTCAGCAATTAGTTAATATACAAGGTATGATCAAAAGTTCGGGGAATTAGTCAAAAAATATATTCTGAATGGGTTTTCGAAAAATAATTATCATCATAATCACGAGACCTCGTTCTCTCTACTAGAAAATATTTATATATTTTCGATATCTCAAATAATAAGAATTTTATAAGCATTTTTTAAAGAAGAGAAACCAAGACGCGGCGTTTTTTTTACAATAGATCTTAAAAGTGAACAAAGGTTATGCATAAAGTTCTGTCAAAAATTAGGAAAAACGACGTCAGAAACGTTTCAAATGTTGAAATTGGCGTTCGGTGAGGCAGCCTTATCATAATCAAAAACATTTAAGTGGTTTGCCCATTTAAAATCTGGTAGAGAACAACCCAAGATGAGGCACGCCAGGGAAGACCTTCTTTGGAAAATCATGAAGAACTGACCCAAAAATTTGGCGCTATAATTAGGGAAAACACTAGGACAACGATCAGAGAACTAGAAGAAGAAACAGGGGTTTCATATGGAGCGTGTTTAAAAATATTGAACGAGGATTTTGTACTTGAAAGAAAGTTTTCCAAATTTGTTCCAAAAATGCCTCATCACGATAACGCTCCAGCACATAGAGTTCTTTCCGTGGGTGCCTTTTTGACTAAAAATAGCATGTTGACAATGCCTCATCCCCCGTACTCGCCTGATTTAGCACCAAATGACTTCTTTCTATTTCCTAGAATGAAGTCAATTCTAAAAATATATATATTTGATACCGTTGATGCCATAAAGGAAAAATCGCTGAGCGTTTTGAGGGGCATTACTTTTGACGAATTTTCTGGGTGCTTCCGGAACTGGGAAAAAAGAATGAAACACTGTATAGATTCCCTCGGACAGTATCTTAAGAAATATTAACCATATTTTGTATATATTCATCTAATAAATCATTTATGACCCAATTCCCCGAATTTTATAAATTTGTATATTAGAGTGAAAGGTATATGCATACATAATTACGATAAATTTATGCGTTGTTATGGAGAACCAGAACAACACATCGAATCAAATTCACATCTTATAGCACCAAAATGTTTGCATGAAAGACTAAATATCGATGTCATTTTATATGAATGGAATAACAATATATTTCTGGGGGCTACAAATGCTGCAAAATGAAAGTGTTTCGGTTGATCTTGATACACTTTCTTCCTTTTAATAAAGTTGAAATTACATCTAAAATTCGTATACAATTTTGTGATTTTATAGTGTGGTTTTTTAAACTAATTACATATAAAACATAAGTACTGATATAATAAATTATTATAAAACGTAAGGGCGGTGATAGAGAATGACTCCCTTAACACCAGTTTTAACAAATTTAAACAAAAGTCAACCTGTATGCCATGATTTCGGACTTCAGCAGTACAGGGGCGGCTTCGATTTCATAACATCCTACGATAGAAGTTATAAAATCGGTTGAATTGGCCAAAAAAGTGTTTAATCTGGTGAAGAGGACAGAACACTTTTCATGCCAGAATACATTATAAATTTGCGGGAGGGAGGTATTCATGTATCAAAAGGGACATCTCTCTATTTAAATATGCAATAATATTAGTTTTGTGCCACATTCTCTATCACCCCCATTACGTTTTGTACTAGGATTATTTTTTAAATTTGATTTTTAAAAGAAAAGGTTATAGTTAATGCAAATTATTTTCCATTTGAAAAGCCAAAAACTACACACCTTGAGACCTGTGCTAGGTATATGAGATAAGAAACTACTTACACGTAACATCTGGTATATATTTAAAACCAGCGGTGTTTATCTCTTTCTTGAGAAATCCGCTTCCTCCCGTTACATCCTCTCAACGGCTATCTTAGAGATTTTAATGTCGCAGGCTCTTATTTTTTCTTAACTTTAGCGATTTTTAATCTTCTTTTAGATAGTTATCTTATTTATCTGTGCATTCTATTGTAAATTTTCTCAATTATAGTACGGACTGTATTTTGAGAACACGCGCGTATATCGACTGTATGGAATATAAACGATTTTTTAATTGTGAAAATATCTCAATATTCAAGGTAAGGTTTTATATATTTGGAATATCACTCAAAATATATTTGAAAATCATTTAAAATATAATAATAATATACATAAATATTCCTCATAATATATTGATGGCCCTATGAAAAAATGAAGTGTCATATGCACACAAAATGAGTTATTTTTCACATTTAAACATATTTACCATTGAAAAAATTGAATTATCATTAAAATATAATATGAAAATACATACAGTGTTGAACTTGAAAATAATCAAAACATAAAATACTTTCTTAAAAAAATATATTTATGCTTTTTTAATTAAAGATATATTTTCAAAATAAATGCATAATAGAAAAAACTATACATTTTCATAAAATATTGACAAAATGTTTAAAAGCTCTGAATTTTTTATATACCCATAAGAAGAAAATGTTAATAAAACGTTTTTATTATTATGAAAAAAAAAAAACGGATACATTTTACAAAATAAATGAATTAGTTTTTTCAAAGTTTTAATAAAAAATAGTGATAAATATTTAATTTAATTTCTATCTTCTATACATTATATATATATAAAAATTGCTATAAAGGTCCACTTGTGGGTCGGCCATTTTTACATAAAGAATCGAATACATAAATATTTATACTTGAAACATATTCTTAAAGACACTGTGGCTATAAAGAAATGGTCAAAATGAAATATATCGTTTGACATCCACGTATTCCATCCTGGACCGTGTGGGATATTGTTCCGTCTGAAAACCAGGACTTCCAACCTGGACCGTGTGGGATATTGTTCCGTCTGAAAACCAGGACTTCCAACCTGGACCGTGTGGGATATTGTTCCGTCTGAAAACCAGGACTTCCAACCTGGACCGTGTGGGATATTGTTTCGTCTGAAAACCAGGACTTCCAACCTGGACCGTGTGGGATATTGTTTCGTCTGAAAACCAGGACTTCCAACCTGGACCGTGTGGGCTATTGTTTCGTCTGAAAACCAGGACTTCCAACCTGGACCGTGTGGGATATTGTTTCGTCTGAAAACCAGGACTTCCAACCTGGACCGTGTGGCCTATTGTTTCGTCTGAAAACTAGGACTTCCAACCTGGACCGTGTGGCCTATTGTTTCGTCTGAAAACTAGGACTTCCAACCTGGACTGTGTGGCCTTTTGTTTCGTCTGAAAATCAGGACTTCCAACCTGGACTGTGTGGCCTATTGTTTCGTCTGAAAATCAGGACTTCCATCCTGGACTGTGTGGCCTATTGTTTCGTCTGAAAATCAGGACTTCCATCCTGGACCGTGTGTTACTTTGTTTCAATTGACAACCAGTACTTCCATCCTAGACCGTGTGGCACATATGTCGTCTTGAAACGAGAAATGCCATCCTAAACCGTGATATATTGTTTCGTTTGACAACCAGGACTACCATCTTGAACCGTGTGACATATGGTTTCGTTTGATAACAAGGACGTTAAGCCTGGACCGTGTCAAATATGGTTTCGTTTGACATCACAAGACTTCCATCTTGGGCCGTTTGGCACATTGTTTCGTTTAACAGCCAAGACTTTCATCCTGGACCATGTGATACATTGTTTCGTTTGACAACCAGGAATACCATCCTGGACCGTGTGACAAATTGTCTCGGCTGAAATACCTAGGTCTTAGTCGCAGAGAGCAACTTCACCGACTTGATGCCAAACCAATTGGGTTCATAAATGGACCGACATAAGCCCATAATGCCCCAAAACACAATAATAATGTACATTTTGCTTATGCCTGATGTAATGTAAGAAATATTCGCGTCGATAAAGTTTGCAATAATTCTATTTATATCCAGGCATATTCATGATTCATTTTGGGAGAAAATAATATTTACTTCCCAAATGCATTTTAAAATGAGTGTCATACATTGGGACAGTAACTCGTTCAAAAATTAATAACGAAAGCGAAAGATTGTTTTATTTGAATAACTAATCTCTATTGCTCAAACCATAGAACCAAAGAAAATTATGAAACCATATAAGCTTTATATGCATATAAATGAAAAAAAAAAAACGATAGGCTAACGCGGAACGTCATTGGTATTGGTAATGCCAACGGAACGAAAATACCAGATATTAGCGAAAGAAATGGCTCAAATAGAACTCTAAATGCCTGTAAATGCAGAGTCCTTAGTGTTAATAGGAAAGAATTGTGTATATGGCATTGGGGTGAAATTTTGACACCAGATGCAATAAAGATTATCGGAATGAAATAGACATAAGTAAAATAAGACTTTCTCTACATCCAATCCTTGGTTCTGAAAAACGGAAATCATTCCAAAAGAAAAGCAAATAAACCTAAGGACAAAGTTACAGAAAAATAAATAAATGGGGTCATGATTCGATTGCTGGAACCATGTAAGGAGTAGGTATGTGAAGGAGAAGAAGTTGAACAATTAACACCAGAGATAGTGCTTCGACATAGCTACGAAGACCATAGAAGAGATACAGGAGAACGACCTATACCAGGTGACAGGAGACCTGGCAGCTAAAAATGAAGGTTGTCAAGGCCAGAGGACTATTTTATAGAAAGGGCCACCAGAAGAGGCCATATACATAGGAACTCTTAAAGAGCTGCAGGGCCTTGACATCAGGAGACCATATCTGCGAGGGCGAGGGGCACAGCACTGAACAGCAGTCAATATTGCAATTGTAAATATATATATATATTTTTTAAAGTTATTTTTGAACCTGTAAATAAGAATATGCAACTAGACCATTTACTACACATTTTAGAGAAGAAATTGAAACCTTTTTGAAAAATAAAGTTATTATTATTAGCTTATCAAAGGCTGTTTTAATATAATTTTTTCTGAATTTCTCTAATTTGCTGTAATCAAAGAAGACATATTCAACATCTAAGGAGCTTTGGCAAATGGCTTGTATAGGGTTATTTATTTCTGTCAAATCTAAAGGTATTGGCTTGAATTCAGGGGTATAATCAGTAAGGAATCTTATAATTACTGCCTATATTAGAACGATGAAAGAATGATTCGAGTATGGGAAAAAGTAGAAATGTCGAAAATATTGCATTTTGTAGAGTTACACTTCTTTCCTATATGACCAAGCTTTGGAACGGGTGAAATCTTTAAGAAAACGAGGTGAGACGCGAGAAAAAGTTTGTGGAGGTAGTCGAAGAAACTGCGGAACGAGCAAGGTAATCAGACAGGCATTCCCCACAGGATCCTGAATGTCCTTTGAATAAGAGGAGAGAAATAGCGTTCCAGATACTAAGGTTGTAGAGAAGGGTTTAGCATGAGTGCGTTATAAAATGAGAAGGACCATGAAAGAAGGATGCATAATGAATTTATTCAAATCCTATATGTTGATTTTGAAAGCCCTAGAAAGAGACTTGTTAATGTTGAGACTCATTCTCAAGTGGGCTCTTTGACAGACAATCGGCATCCTTATGTTTGCGGCCGTTCTTGTGGACAACGGTAACGTCGAATTCTTGAAATTCCAACGCCCATTCAACCATACGGCCAGAAATGTCTTTCTGCCCTACCAAGCAACATAGAAAATGATTATCAGTGTCAACCAGAAATTCTCGATTAAATAAATATGAACGGAATTTGCTAACAGACCAGACTACAGTAAGGTATTCTTTTTCTGTTGTAGAATAATTGAACTTTCAGCATTTGTTAAACTTCTAGATCCATAGGCTATAGGCATATCCCTCCACCTTGTATTTATAGGAGAACGGCTCCAACACCATGTCCGCTTGCATCCGTGTGTAGATAGGTATATCAGCGGATTCATCAAAGTGTCCCAAGTTCTGAAGTTCGTGCAGTTAAATAATTTCAAAAGCTTTCTCTTGAGGCGCATCCCAATAGAATAGTTTCCCAGTCTTCAGTAATTAATGCAAAGATCTAGCTTTGTCGGCAAAGGTTTCAATAATTATTCGGTGATAGGAACATATTCCAAGAAAGCGCCAAGTTCAGAGACATTTCTTGGCCAAATCTAAAGACGGCTTCAACTTTATCTGGATGTGGATGAATTCCATTGATGTAAACAAGGTGTCCTAAAATATATATAAATATTTTTTTGTAGATGCAAAACACACTTTTGTAGTTAAAACCTAGTCCAGCTTGCTGGATACACCGCAATACAAAATGTAGACGAAATGGATGTTCCTCGAAGGTAGGTGTATAAACCACGATGTCGCCCAGGTAGCAAAGGCACATATTCCATTTAAGACTTGCTTATAACACTTCTATCATTCTTTCAACCGTTGCGGGAACATCACGTCCACTTCAATCTGCCAATACCCGGACCGAAGATCCATCCTGGAGAAGTAACTAGAGCAGCTAAGCTATCCAGAACATCGCCAATGCCTGGCATCGGGTAAAGCCCTTCCCCCTTTTTTGTGATCTTTTTTTAATCGACGATAATCTACGAAGAAATACCTTGATCCGTCTTTCTTTTGGACTAGAATAACTAGAGATAACCAAGGACTCTCAGAGGGTTTCACGATGCTATTTTCAATTATTTTGTCCATCTTATCTTGAATTAAGCGTCGTTCACTTGATGCCACTCTATAGGGCCGCTGTTTAATAGTAGAGTGATTTTCGTGTCATCATGTGCTTCAAGGTGCTGGTGGGCTTAATAGGAGTACTCCCAAAGTCAAATATGCCAATGAATCGTCAAGACATGAAACAAGCTGTAACTTTTGAATTTCAGTTAGTCCTGAATCTAGAATAAGGTTCATTTTCTGAGACCATTCACGTGTCTTTAACTACGTTTCTTGTAACTCATCGCTTGATTCCACCAGATTGTAGATATTCCCATTCTCCCAACTTTCCATGGCGCACATTTCAATTCCTGATGGAATTAGTTGCGGCAAAGACGTTCCATTCGCCACCCAAATGCTACGTGCCGTTTGGTATAATAAGTACTTCCTTTATCAATATAGTCCTTAGAAGAGCTGTGACTAAAACATCTCCGACTATCTAAATATATATTCGTTTTCCGGCGTGATATTGATCATATAACTCTTGATTATAAATAAACGTTCTTCCCTGATTTATAATATTATAAAATAAATAAAGCTTCCAGGGCTAGGTTTCTTGTACAACCGTTTATTTTCAAGCTTATACTATAAAAATAGTATTTATTATTAATTTGTTAAAGTGATAATCCTGTTGAAGGACTGACAAGTCCGAAAGCTTGAAAATAAAAGGTTGTACAAGAAACTTAGCCCTGGAAGCTTTATTTATTTTATAATATATCTTCGTTTTACACGCTGATATACTTTATTGATTTGGGTGGGATGAAAAATTCATCTGAAGTGAGCAAGCTTTTGTTATCCTCCTTCTGAGATTCCAGAGCAGAAGCATCTCAGAGATGGAGTTATTTTCTCCTACAATCAATGAATGCCTCGATGGCCTTGAAAAAATCCCATCCAAATAAGATGCCATGGCTGCATTTCAGCATAACAAGGAATTCAAAGGGTATCTCCAAACCGTTCATTTCTCGGTTCACAACACATCTTCCTAGGGTCTCTATTAAATTATTGTTAGCGGCTTTAAGAATAAGAAGAGAGGTATCTTCATTTCACGTCGAAGGTTATGGGATATTACGGATTAATACAACTGTTACAATTTCCATTGTGTTTCTCAGCTGAATATGGTATTCTCTCACATCTCTAATGAAACTTAAAGTTAAATATTCAGTTTTATATAATGCCGAAGATTGAAAAAACTTATATATTTGAGTTCAAAAGAAAAAATAAGATCTCACAAAAGCATTAAGACTGTTTTAATTATTTATTCCGATATTGTGCTGGCCTCCGGACCGCAGCAGCTGTCCAGGTTTATATAATTGAGCACCAAATAAAGAGTTAGATAAGTAGGCGAGATAACGGAGCGATTTTATCTCTAGAATTTGTTTGGCGTGAAATCACATGATGATATCAGCGGATTGTCAGCTTCCTTTATTGTTGCTTCCCGTGTCCGAAAGAGCTTTATTGCATGAGCCACCCGTGACGGATGAGATAACCCGGGTTCCTGGAGGACAAATCCCCCAGCAAGTACCCGTGTGTGATACAACCACCTATATATCTGTTGATAAACATTTTAAAAATAAATATAGAATTTGAAAAATTGGAAAAACATTATTTATAGGCTGGTGTGTTCATAGGAATATTGAAATAATGATTGTTTACACTCCACTTTATGTATGGTCATTACTAGAATAATCTTTTAAAAATAATTTTGGAAAAAATTCATTAAATTTTGTGGTATTTCCTTATAAGTTTTAATTTTATCTTATTCACGCTTGTTTTATATTGCCACGAAGAGTTTGATTTAAGAAAAACCAACCAAGAATTAAGAGAAAATAAATTGTAGACTTTTAAAATTATTATTTTTAATATTATTTATATTTTAGAAGACACACACATAACAATAAATATTGTAAAGTACTAGAGTATTTTTAGATATCTAGTCACACCAGTCACAGTCTAAAAGTAGTTTTATTTTGTTGGGGAATGTTATCTATACATTTCCTAATTTATTATTTTCCTCATTTCGATCAGTTTTCGCCCCATTTCCTAAAGGTAACGGAGATAAATTAACAAACATTCGATGCCCTATTTATAAATGAAGCCATCTCTCTAGCCAAATGAAGCGCTCAATCAATTCAGTAATAAACATAGTAGACCATAAGGTGAAGTCTTTAATTTATTTTAGAACAAAACGCGAGCTTATATAGGGGCAGAACGTTCTTCAATTAGCAAAAGAATAATCGTTTATGCAAAAAGGTTGAATTGGATTGAACAAGATATAAATTACTTCGTCATACTTAGGTTTGTCTTCATTTTTCTACTTGAGGTTTTGGTGGATATTCTGGGTAGAATAGGGAAGACAAACTGCAAGTCTCCGAGCAGACCTTGATACTATGGAAGCTATGAATTACATTTCCTTCTACTCACTCCAGAACTCTACCGCCGTGTCAAAGACTTCCCCCATGAAGACGATATTCTGATAGAAAAAAGACTTGAAACTATTAGGGCCACTTTCAAGATACTGAAGGAATTCTTGACAGAAATAAGCAGTTTCTTGTCAGTATCAAAACAATTCACCAGCTTTGGATCACAGCTTCAATAGGAAAGGAACGCTATAGCAGAATATTCATTCTGTTTTTCAACAGAATAATTTGATTCTGATATTTTTCTCAGAAAATTTATTTCCGTTTACGATTTTTTAGCTTTTATTTTATGTACTTAAGGTTGAAGGTTTTCAAAATAAAAATAAAATTTTCCATGTCATCCATTCGTTTGTCTTCCTCCATTTTTCTACATGACAATATGATGCTCTGTCATTCTACATTTTGAGTCTTCTTTAGATGTTAGATATTATTTTGTATACAACTTGTAGGGGTCAATTGGTAGTAATGAGGTTTTTGATATACTGTCTCCTTGTATTCAATAGACATTTCAAGCCAAGGACTCCCAAATGGATGCTAAAGTCATATGGAGAAATAAAAATCTATATTTAAAACAATACTTCCTATGACATCTAATATTAAGTCATCGGATAAAGGACACCTTTTAAAAGAATTTTTTTTTTCATGTCAAGATCTGTATCGAAAGCTCTCCTAAGGTCAACCAATTACAGATCGGCGCCTGTATCAATTAAGGCTTCACAAAAACCTATTCTATCCTCAAAAACGTTTATTTTGTATCTGGGGTCCAACTCTTAAATTCCATTTATTGTTGGCTTAATTTTATTGACGGAATTAGGCGCGATGATTAGTTTAAATACAAAACGGAATATCTATTCCAATTTGAAATGTTCGAATGTGTGTGTGCTATTACTTATGTCAGTGTAGAGCAGAGGTATTGACCTATCGGTTCCCTTATCCATTTGGATTGCCTCTTCGACCATGTCTTGGGTAACTATGGGGTCCTCATTCACAATTTTTACAAATCTGACTCTGCAATATAGCGCTAAATGTCCTGGCTTGTTAAACTTGAAACAGATTGGTCTCTATCATCTTCTATTATATTTTTCGTGTATCTGGACTCTTATTGTAGGCTTTACTGTAGTAATTTGGTTTTGGTACAAAAATTTAATTGTAAGGTCATATAGGGACACACACACACAGATACCTGGGGCAGGAAGTTGCTCTGGTAATGTCTGGGAGGGGGGACCTTGCGCTTCGTATAATTCTGGTAGTGTCTTGTGACAACAGGAAAGGTCCTTTTTTGCCCTTGTTAATGGGGTCGAGCATAGTGTGGTCCGTTATCTAGAAGTTTGGATTTTCTAGACGTTGATAATAATCTTTTTCGAACGGGCTCATCTTCAAACACACGGCAAGTAGTTCGTTGGTAGTTGTAGGAGAATTTAGATGAAGAACAAAATAATGCTACTTCTCAATCCCCTAATTTTATTCCCTTTTCTTCTTTTATTTGAGGATCAACCTTGTCACACAACACAATGATTTCCTCTGCAAATCTGATCACTGGTTCATTATAATTTTTCATCTTATTAAACATCAATTTTTTCTTCTTTCTTTGTATTCTATGTGAATTCCTGGATTAGATGACTCTTGATGAAGACAGATTTATGGAGTTTCAACCGAGTCTTGGTGTGTGTGTGAGTTTCCCATTATGTTCATGGCGTCTTAACGGCCATTACGTAGTCCGCCTAGTGGTGGAGAAATCCAAATTCTTTGAGAAATGCATTCCATTGGCGTTAGTATTTTGCTTCATCATACAAAAATATATCTATGTTGGGGTTTAGGAAACATGGGACGGCGCTAACATCTTCACTTTTTGTTCTACCAAGTTTCAGTCTGAAAGGTTCATCAAACTTAATCGTCTCTTCATTCAGGTTGGCCGTCTTTTCTGAGCGTGTTTCAATAATCATAAAAATAAATAAGTTCATGACAAAGCAATCTCCCATCCAAAAACACATATTTTCAATTTATTTTTTCCCCTCCTTCAGAATATAAAACAAGAGAGATATTTATAACCCAGGTTCCTGGAGCGTAGATCGCCAACTACCATTAATGTGAAAAGCTCTGTTCAAGGCTTGTATTAATTACTCCACTAGCGATGCTCGTATTGATCCAGAGGAGCAGATAGCTGCTAAAGCGGATCTGCAATCCGAAGCAATGATCAGTCTTTCGTTGGCTGGATTTATCTTCGCGAGTTGAGCAATCCAGAGAATTCTGTGAATTCAGCTTGAAAGGCAGTGCAGTCTGGGTGAAGCACCAACTCCTGAATCCCTTTTGATACATCTGTGAATATTAATGACGTTGTTACATCCTCGAGGTCCAGACTGAAGAAAAGGGGTCTCCTGAATGGAAGGTATGGCAGGTCCCGGCTATTAGAATCGTAGTCACCCTCCTTGATCTTCTTTAGGAAGGCCAGCCGAGTCTGGATGATTGTGACAAGCGGAGAGCTGCCCGTCAGGGATATGGCTGTCTGTGTGTGTGTGGGTAGAGTACAAAGACACCTTTCAATATGTGCTTTGAAAATATATAATGGATGCTCCGGAGCTGACGGACACCATCCTTGGAGGAAGCACGACGATCCCAGGCTGGCATTCCGTATAGAAAGGCCGGGATAACCACCGTCTGGAGGATTTTGATGTGCCAGCAGAGGAAATTTCTTATTGATTGAGTTAGTAAATCTAAAAACAATTTCTCGACTTTTACGAATGAGTTTGGGCAATTGAGAGACGAATACACGTGTCTAGTCGACTTTCAAAATGAGGATAGGTTGGCCAAGAATTTTGAGTCCAAGATCGGGGTTAAGGCGAACTCTTCTCCACCGGAAGATACAGGCTTGCGTATTCTTGGAGTTCAGATTGAGTCCGTTAACCAAGTAAAAATTACAGGTTGACCCAAAAATGGAGGTCATTGTAAAGGGCGAAATTTTCAAGGCTGGCACTGATGACCTTGTTGGGAAAGTGGACATTAGCATCCATACCAAGGCTCATTAGAAACGAATTCCTATTTATTAGCTCTTTCAACTGAGGAAGGAAATCATCCTCTGACCTATAATCATGCCAGTAGGTTTAGGAAATTGCAATTATTCGCTGATCCATGTAAATGCCAATGGAGGTGATGGCGGTTTTCCGAGTGGCCAAAGGGATGGTATGAGGATTGCTTCGGGCAACAATAGTTTGTAAGAGAAGGAGTCAGAGAAGACTTGAAAACCTGGAGTGGTCCAATAGAAGTTTGCTGGAAGTTCTTTTAAAAAATATATGTCGGCCTGTGTCGGGTTGGCCAATTCGGATATCTGAAAAACGGCAAGAGGTTTACGGGCCTTAGCGTGCAGGATACGTGAGGGCTTAGACATATTTTAGGGGATCGAAGTATTTTATCCTCCACAAGGGGCAGATTGGCGGAGGTTGTTATATGATTGGTGGGTGCTCCTGCCATTTTACTACAGCGGCAGCAACGTAATTACTTTGAGTTAGCCGATAATAGATTGCCTTCATTCTCCGCGGAACCGCAACGAAAACAAGTGGAATTAGCTGCTGGGCAGGACGAAGCGAAGTGTCCAAAGCCGTAGCATCGGAAACATTGCTTCAATGAGGGGATGCGTTCGTACCTGTGCATTAGCCCAACTACGTAATACGACCATGTTGTCCCAGGATCTCATAAAATTTGTCGTTCACCTCAACAAACACAGTTACATTGCTCTGCGTTGTGTTCAAGGAGTGATGGACAACCTTGATTGATTGTTTGCCTGTCTGTACTGAGTGGTTGTAGCCGATACTGTCGCAAATATCCTCATCTCGGACGTCCTTGTCTAACCTGAACTGGCTGAATCTTTGGAGAGTCTTAGGACGTTCGTTGTGTGTGTAGCTTAGTCCTTTAGGCAGTATGGATAGCTTGGTGGGGAACAGCTTTGCCCTCTGAGATGTTTTGGTATGGAAGACCACCTTGCCGCATGTTTTGATGGAGGCTACCACATCTTTGGAAGACACCAGTTTAGTTTAGAGCGCGGCGTACCTTCTGGGCTGATCTGAGGAGTTCCCTCGGGTTGGCCTTGGGGTCTATTGCTTTTACAACGACGTGGGACTCAAAGGATGGGGCTAGGTTAATGAAAGAGGACTTTGGTAGGAGAGGCTTTGATTAATTTTCCGCAAATGGGACATATGAGGTAGCAGGCATTGTGACATTTCTTGTAGGTTGGGGTCGACTTAGTCTCGCGCCTTTGAAGCATCTTCCAGATGGTACTCTGCTTTCTAAATCGAGTAGCAAATCGTTGGTAGCCATGTGTATTTTATTTGGTGTTTTGAAGTTGGAGTCCAAAACTCTCTATCGAGTCAAAGTTTGACTCGCAAAATTGTAAAGTTCGTCCATGCTGTTGAGCTTGAACATTTGCTTGGCAACCTCACTTCCTTCGTAGTGGGGACCTTTTTTCAGCTTCGTGTTACACTACAGCTGTCACGATAATTTACCTCCATATTTTTTCATTTATACATATTATTTAAATGAATATTTCTTATATTTATATACAGATACAAAATCAAGGTGTAAACAATAACAATATTACAAAATCCATATAGATAATATACTAGCAAAGTTTTATTTGTAAAGTTTTAAACAATCTCTTCCAAAGATACTAAACTATACCTAGCGATCTTTATACCAACATTTATTCGTTATATTTTGCTTCGCGTGTGTGTAACATTCTTATTTTATTCTTCAAATATTAGTAGTTATATTCATTTTTAAATTTATTCAATTTTCCAATCGTATATTATTTTATTTCATATTTTACTTTATTTATTAGTATCATCTCAAATTGCTTTGTTTTCGAACCGTGCGTTTAAATTATTGAATTCTATTAATTTCTAATGATATATTTTTTCGTGTTTCTAATTGAATTTTTATATACTAGTGTCCAAAATTAAGGTAACAAAAACTAAATCATTGATAAAAATAATAATAACACAGGTCTGCAATATTTAAAAAGTTTTTGATGTTTGAGCATTCAAAATGCTTTTTGGGTAATCCAATGGCGCTGATTCCGATTCTGCTCTTAGTTTTTCTGTATGTCATCAAAATCTATAGATAATGACCATAAAGTGTATTTCACCAAAATAATATTTTCATATAGAAAACTTCCAAGTCATCATGATTGCTTCATAATTTTTACAATAATCACATCTCAAAGTTCTTCTAAAACATACGCCATTAACTTCATATAAAAATAAAATTTTAACAATTAAAATAATTAAATTACTTCCAAACATTATACCATCACTTCAAATTTGAAATTGTCAAAAATTAAATAAGTATTTAAATTTTTAGTGAAAATATATTTTATTCACACAGATTAAATTTAATAAAAATTATTATTTCAAGCATCATTCAATTAAAAGCTATGCCATCAGCTTAATGAAAATAAAATTTTAACACATTAATAAATTCACTTCCATACATGGTTTCCAAAAGAAGATCATGCAAAAACGACCCAAATATTTTCTGTTATATATGTGGCGAATATACTGTAAAAGCACAAAGAAATGCAATAACAGACTTTGTAAAGCGGGCGTATTTCGCATATTTTGGTATAAAATTAGGAGACCAGGAAAAGACATGGGCTCCACATAAGGTATAAAAAAAGTGTGTCGAAACACTGCGCCTGTGCTTTGTCCACAGGTGAAAGGAAATTGACATTTGGGATCTCTATAGTTTGGCGAGAGCCAAAAAATCATGACAATGATTATTACTTTTGCGTACAATACTTGGAACACTTTAACAGGAATGGTAAGAAAAAACTTATATACAAAGACCTATATTCAGCTAGACTTCCAATACCACACAGCCCAAATAGTCCCCTCCCAGTTTTTTCATCCAGTGCTAACAATCCTCTTAATGGTGAATCAGAAGACACCACACAAAAATATATCCAACTGGATGATTCTAATAATGAGAACTATGGAGAACAAGAATGTCCAAAACGTTTTCACAACCAAAACTGAATGATTTGACACGTTACCTGAGACTTTCAAAGCAAGATGCGGAACTGCTTGCATCAAGATTAAAAGAAATGAGCCAACTCGAAGATGATGTCAACGTAACATTTTATCGGACAAGAGAAAGTTCGTTTCATCCTTTCAATCAGCAGGATGCAAATCTATTTTACTGCACTAATGTAAAAAGATTACTACACCTTTTAAAACTAGACGAAAAGCGTCCCAAAGATTGGCGTCTATTTATCGATGGTTCCGTGCGTAGCCTCAAATGTGTTTTACTTCATAATGGAAATAAATATGCATCTTTTCCAATAGCGTATGCAACAAAAATAAAGGAGAATGCTGAAAATATAAAAACCATCTTGAATAAAATCAAATGCAATGAGCATAATTGGTTTATTTGCGTTGATTCAAAAATGGTTAACTTTTTACTGGAATTTCAAAGCGGATACACCAAGTATCCTTGTTTTTATGCATGTGGGATAGCAGGGCACGGCAAATACATTGGAAAACAAACAAATGGCCTCTTCGAGATGAACTTGCAGTAGGAAAAGCCAATGTGATTAGCCAACCTTTGGTGTCTCGGGAAAAAATCATTCTACCACTATTACATATAAAGCTAGGTTTATGTAAGCAGTTTGTAAAGGCTCTATGTAAGGTTTTTTAGAGGTGGGGTCGGACCCTCGTTCATCTTTATATATGATAATGCTCGTCCTCATAGAGCCCTGATGGTAGACGAATATCTTTAAAGCGAGGGTATTCAAAGGACGGAGTGGCTAGCCAGATCACCACACCTCAATGCTATAGAATATGTTTGGGATGTCCTGGGGAGACGAATTGGATCTCGTTCACGCCCACCAAGACCACCCAAGAACTGTTGGATTTGTTGCCTCAAGAGCTCTTTAATTGCCTAATAAACAGCATGAAACATCGTTTTGAAAGCTGTTTAGCTGTTAGTGGCGGCCATACACACTATTAAGTCATCAAATATTGGTCAACATCTACCTGACCTTTGGACTAAATAAAATAAATTTGCAGAACACTATGTATAAAAAAATCAACAATAAATATATCTTTTCAAATTTATTTGTTATAGTTTTGTCTATCACCTACAAATTTTCGTTAAAAAATTCTATATCTTTTCAGGAAACTAACATCATGTGTTTGTTACTCTAATTTTGGACACTTGTAATTACCTTTATCTCATAATTGTTAGTATAATTTTGTTTCATATTTTTTACACACGCGAAAACTTCTAAAATTCAAAAAATATTTTAATATATCTGTTATATTGAAGTAATCGTATTTCAATATCATCATGCATATCCATATAAATAAAACACTATAAAAGGTTTTAGTTGAAAAGTTTTAAGCAATCTCCTCCAAAGATACTTAAACCATACATAGCCTTCTATATACCAAAATTTTCGTTATTTTTTTATTTTAAGGAGCACGAAACATTCTTCAGATCACTAACTGAAACATTTATAAACACGCCCCTAATTATAAGTGGTGACTTTAACGCCAGATCGCCATTATGGTATGATTCTGCAAAAAATTACAATGGGCATAGATTGATCCCCATCATTGACGAAACGAACTTAATCATACATAATAATAAATCCACTACATGTCGAAATGCTAGTGTGATTGATCTGACGCTGACTAACAAACAAGCAATAGCAGCTATCAGAGACTGGCACACAGAACAAATATCGCAGATCTCTGATCATGTAGCAATAATCTATGAAGTACATATAACTGACAATTTCACCACAGCTACTAATTATTCCACATGGAAATTCAGTGAAGAAAAGGCGAACTGGTCAAATTTTGCCCAGAATTTCATTAAAATAGATCAAAATAATATTGAAAACTTTTTAGATACAGCAAATACTAGGAAAGACGTCGATAGCGCGGTAAAAGAACTTTCGAACACGTTCATTGAAGCAGCGTATAATACTCTTAAACTAAGAAAAAACAAACAAATAAAAAACAACATAAACAGATGGTGGAACGCGGACTTGACACGCCTTGAGAGCTATTGTAAATACCTCCGTAACTCCTACTATCGGGCGAAAAATCCCTCTATCCATATTCAACAACAGTATAAAAGTGCAAGAAACAAATACGTCAGGGAAATAAATAAGGCTAAAAGAATGTCTTGGAGGTTTTTCTTAGAGGACATCAAATCAAAAAACCCATATGGAAATTTATACAGGGTATACAAAAATATTAAAAACGGTTCTAACCGAAAGGGCATTTTGGAAATCTTAGAAGTGAATAAAGATGAAGAACGATTCCAGAAGACAGTAGAACTTTTGAACAACCTTTTCCCCGATGATAGAGATAATGAAGACACAACCTTCCACAAAAACATAAGGAACTATACTTTAGGATTTCATAATAAAGAAAATATAATAATAACGCCCAATGAAGTAAATGGAATAATTGATGAGCTAAACTCAAAGAAAACGCCTGGAATTGATAATATTTCTAACAATATGATAAAACATACTAAACAACTAATAGTTCCAATACTGGTGAAACTTTTTCAAAATGCTTAGATTTAAATTATTATCCGAATGAATGGAAAAATCTGAGGTAATAATTATTCCCAAACCAGGTAAAACAGACATGAAAATTTATAAAAGCTACAGACCCATTTGTCTCAACTCAAATATTTCCAAAATATTTGAAAAAATAATTAACAACAAACTAATAAAATTTTATGAAGACTCAAATCTGCTTAACAATCGTCAACATGGATTTAGAAGAACAAGATCTACTATCTCTGCATTAAATGAAATTGTCAAAATAGTTCTAGAACATAAAAACAAAGAATATACAGCTATAATCGCAGTTGATATAAGTGGAGCGTTCGACAATGCATGGTGGCCGATGGTGCTGAAAAGACTAGATGAGGACAACGTTCAAGCTTCAATAATAAAACTACTACAGTCTTTTCTTAATAATAGAAGAGTGAGATTTAGATACTCATCAAATGAAACCCACAAAAAATTAAGTAAGGGATGTCCACAGGGTGGGCCTATATCCCCTACAATATGGAATATTATTCTAAACGATTTATTGAATAACTATTCAGAATCAAACAGTGAAATCATTGCTTATGCGGATGATTTAACTGTGATATGTTGGGGAAACAACTTGACAGAACTTCGGAATACAACAGGAAAGGTCATGGGGAGAATATTAGACTGGTGTGGGAACAATAAGTTGACCGTATCTGAAGAGAAAACGAAAATCTTATACTTGTTTAATAGCAAAATAGCTGCAAAAATTCCTAACACTATCACTGCCAATCGGGTAGAAAAACTGAAGATTATGGGAATAACTTTTAAAAATCATAGAAATAAAAACAAATTGGATTTTGTGCCCCATATTGATGAGATTATTACTAAGACAAATAGAGCTAGTGGATACCTAATTGGATTAACCGGGAAAGCATGGGGACTGGACAGTAAAAGAAGAATAGAACTCTATAAGACACTGTTTCGAAGTTCACTAACTTATGGTTCCACGATCTGGTACAACTTTATACCCAAAAAAGTCAAAGATAAATTAAACTCTCTGCAGTACAAAATTTTGAAGCACAGTACACAGGTTTATAATTCAACATCTTCAAACTGTACTCATATTGTTGCTAGAACACCAAAGCTCACGGATTTTATTGAAACAAATATTGGATACAAAAAATCAGATCCAACTAAAAGAAAAATGATATCTAATTTTATAAACCAGAAATTTGAGGAATACTATGGAGGTGCCAATGATAATTTCAAGGGATTCTTTGATACTTCAAGAATTCCTAACTATGTTCAACCCAACTTCTATAACGTTCAATTTTTTACTGGACATGGTGACTTCAACACATATTTGTTTAGAATTGGCAAAATTGGTTCACCTGCATGCACTTGTGGAAACGAACAACAAACCCCTGAACATCTTCTGATAGACTGTCCATTAACTTCTGATCTAAGGGAAGAAAACCAACTTTACCTGACTAATAGAAAACAAGCTGCTTGCAATAAAGACCAATACATCAAGTTTAATAGATTCTGCAGGATGTATATTTTGAGGCGAAAGCGTTGACTGTACATATTTCAAGCTACTACTTATAATTGCTATATGTAAAATTTGACATTGAACGTTTAATTTTAATGATTTCCAATGTTCAATTGTATTAATTGTATATAATTTAAAATATACACGCAATTATCCAAATTGTGGATATGGCGTGTCTCTCCCAACTGTTAAATAAATAAATATATACCAATATTTTCATTATTTTTTGCTTCGTTTGTCATACTTATTTTATTCTTAAAATATTAGTAGTTATATTTATTTTTTTAATTTATTCACTTTTCCAATTGTAGATTTTTTTGCTTTCAATTTTTACTTTATTTATTTATCATCATCAACTTGCTTTTTGTTTTCAAAACATTTGCGTTTTAATTATTGAATTCTATTAATTTCTAATGATTGATATTTCGAATTTAATTGTTAATTACCTTCATTGTAATTGTTGTATAGTTTATATTTCATATTTATATATTTTTTACTAGCAAAAAACCTACAAAAAGCCAATAAATATTTTAATTTGCTTGGCATCATGTAATCACAAACGAGGCAATAAGTTTTATTGAGAGTCCGCCGTACCTAAGACAGGGCGAAGTTCGAACGGTCCAATTTCGTCAAGATTATTTATTTCCTCCCAGGAAACTTCCAGTAAATTTTACGATCACCGCCACCGACAAAGGAACGGACAACAGAAGATCATATTTCCCACTCTTACAGATCATCTCTCGTATATATCAGAATACCCCTCTTGGACTTGTCGGGTCTTCGGCGCTGCCCTCTCTCTCAGGTGACACCTGACCTGCTTCGTCCTTTGTGTTATTCATTGACGCCTGACCACCAGGCCTCACGACTGCTAGTGCTTGTAGTACGACATATATCATTTTATTAAAGCCATCGATCTTGAATGAATCTCATAACAATCTCAAAAATATGACTTTCTGACAAATTCTTGAATACCCAAGTTATTATTTGGTGAAACAGTGAAATCATTGCTTATGCGGGTGATTTAACTGTGATATGTTGGGGAAACAACTTGACAGAACTTCGGAATACAACAGGAAAGGTCATGGGGAGAATATTAGACTGGTGTGGGAACAATAAGTTGACCGTATCTGAAGAGAAAACGAAAATCTTATACTTGTTTAATAGCAAAATAGCTGCAAAATATCCTAACACTATCACTGCCAATCGGGTAGAAAAACTGAAGATTATGGGAATAACTATTAAAAATCATAGAAATAAAAACAAATTGGATTTTGTGCCCCATATTGATGAGATTATTACTAAGACAAATAGAGCTAGTGGATACCTAATTGGATTAACCGAGAAAGCATGGGGACTGGACAGTAAAAGAAGAATAGAACTCTATAAGACACTGTTTCGAAGTTCACTAACTTATGGTTCCACGATCTGGTACAACTTTATACCCAAAAAGTCAAAGATAAATTAAACTCTCTGCAGTACAAAATTTTGAAGCACAGTACACAGGTTTATAATTCAACATCTTCAAACTGTACTCATATTGTTGCTAGAACACCAAAGCTCACGGATTTTATTGAAACAAATATTGGATAAAAAAAATCAGATCCAACTAAAAGAAAAATGATATCTAATTTTATAAACCAGAAATTTGAGGAATACTATGGAGGTGCCAATGATAATTTCAAGGGATTCTTTGATACTTCAAGATTTCCTAACTATGTTCAACCCAACTTCTATAACGTTCAATATTTTACTGGACATGGTGACTTCAACACATATTTGTTTAGAATTGGCAAAATTGGTTCACCTGCATGCACTTGTGGAAACGAACAACAAACCCCTGAACACCTTCTGATAAACTGTCCATTAACTTCTGATCTAAGGGAAGAAAACCAACTTTACCTGACTAATACAAAACAAGCTGCTTGCAATAAAGACCAATACATCAAGTTTAATAGATTCTGCAGGATGTATATTTTGAGGCGAAAGTGTAGACTGTTCATATTTCAAGCTACTACTTATAATTGCTATATGTAAAATTTGACATTGAACGTTTAATTTTAATGATTTCCAATGTTCAATTGTATTAATTGTATATAATTTAAAATATACACGCAATTATCCAAATTGTGGATATGGCGTGTCTCTCCCCAACTGTTAAATAAATAAAATTTGGTGTAGATATTTTGAATAATCCACACATCTCTAGACTGATGAAAGGTTCAAGTTTCAAGCTCAGCATTTGATGATTCATATTGGTATTTTTCCTATATTTTTGAACTTCTGCTTAATTTAATGACGCGAAAAATAAATGAGCAATCGCTTTTTAAAAATATATCTATATTTATTGTAAAAATAACAAACAAACAAAATTATCTTATGTATTCACCTGTGACAATAAATTGATTCACACGCACACATGAGAAAATAGAAATATCCAATATTTTAATCATATTTAAAGAGATAGCTCTGTTAGCTTTCATTACTGTTATACTTTTAAAACTTGCACATTTTGAAAGAAATCAGATATAAGGGTTTCACATATCGCCTATCAAGTGCTTTGTGATAGAGAGCTATTGGAAAGATGAGAGCAGGACGATCTCGGGAAAAGTCTCCAAATGGCCCAGTGTTAACATGAATATTATATCAACATATATAGTCACGACCGTCATGGGCCGGCCGGCCGGTTCTGTCACGGATGCGCGCGCATCATCATTATGATCATTATCATTATCTAATGATAATAATAATAATAATTATAATAATAATAATTATTATTATTATATTTTATTATTATCCATATATATATAGTCACGACCGTCATGGGCCGGTTCTGTCACGGATGCGCGCGCACAGGGAGGTCACGTGCTCGCCGGCAGCCAACGGGCGCGCGCCGCCGGCATTACGTCATAGATTATAAACACAAGGTAATAAGGCCAAATAAAAAAATAGTGTGTGATAAGGCACAATTTGGATTATCTACTTATATAATTGCCTTATTCTCTCTGTGTGAAGTTCGCTGTGTGAAGTTCACGGATAGATTTTGGTCAGAATGGATAAAATAAAAAAAGTGTCAAGGGATTGGAATCGAACCCACGACCTTCCGCTTACCGGGCAGATGCCATGACCACTAGGCTACCCTGGACATATTTTTCCGTTCACATTTTTATTTTTATATTTTCAAGACACACACAGTTTGGGGCGGGACGTTTCACAAGAGAGACATCCACGGCGCCAATTTATAATTGTAACAAATAGTATTTTAATTAAGACGAATAATCCTTTCAATAATTATAATAATGAATATATTCATAAAGGATGAGTTTCTTTATTTGAAAAATTAATTCGAGCTTTCGGGCGCAAGCTGCCCTTCTACAGGAATAATATTTACAATTTCAATTAATCATGTATTTACAGTTATATATATTTTATTTAAATGGTTTCTCGCTTTGGTCTTGCATAGCGTGAGTGGATCCCATGCCCGCGCGATTTAGTTCAAATCAAAGAAAAGCCCTGATAAAGAGAGGCGTGTTGCCCCTAGAAAAATAGATAAAACAATAACCAACCTTTTTCCCACAGATATCATCATCTGGCAGAGATACATAGACGACATCTTTTGTATAGCCAACTCTACCAAAATAGATACCATTTTTACCCAACTAAAGTCCATACATAATGATATTGATTTTACCATAGAAACAGAAAACAATAAGACCTTACCATTTCTAGATGTACTTATACTAAAAACACAAAACCAATATACAACAGAAATATACCAAAAACCAAACTCCACTCCAGATTATATACACTTTTCCTCTTATTGCCCCCTCAGTCACAAGATCAACACTGTAAAAACCCTCTCAAAACGAATATATACACATTGTTCCACCCAACTCTCAAAAGATACAGAAACCCAATTTTTGATCAATAAACTCACTTCTAGTGGTTATCCGAAAAACTTTATATTAAGACATTTCCATAATCCCTCTCTTATAAGAAATAACCAAGTTTATAAATCAATATGTATATTTCCCTATTCCCATAGTAGTGCCAATATAGCCAGAATTTTAAGCAAACACGGTATAAGAACATATTATGAAAGCAACCCGAGTATAGCAACCATAATAAGAAACCCCATTACAAGAAACAGTATTCCTATGACAAAACTATACAATAGCAAAGCCGTATATTCCATACCATGCAACCAATGTAATAATGTATATGTAGGTGAAACAGGCAGACATATAAAAGACAGAATAGACGAACATAGAAGAAATATTAAAAACAAAGACCCCCAAATCTCTAATAGTACAACATATCAGAAACACAGATCACGATTTCAACCTAGCAAACCCTAATATTCATTATACAAACATAAATAGTAAATACAAAAGATTAATACTGGAAGCACTGATTTCAACAAAATATAATAGCATAAATAGACACATAGATATTCCAGAGACATATGATAGGCTGGTCCAAAAACTAAAATAGAAATATCCGATTTCTCTTAACCACACCACTTAACAATTTTGCATATAATAATATGAACCAATTGACTAATTTACATAGCAATAATTTTTCTTAAATAATAAAATATAAAACTTCATAAATAATCCTAAATATGCAAAAAATAGCTTATATATATGTATAGATAAATATATGGCATATACTGGATATAAATTGTTGATCGGCTAGTATTTCTAGGGGCAACACGCCTCTCTTTATCAGGGCTTTTCTTTGATTTGAACTAAATCGCGCGGGCATGGGATCCACTCACGCTATGCAAGACCAAAGCGAGAAACCATTTAAATAAAATATATATAACTGTAAATACATGATTAATTGAAATTGTAAATATTATTCCTGTAGAAGGGCAGCTTGCGCCCGAAAGCTCGAATTAATTTTTCAAATAAAGAAACTCATCCTTTATGAATATATTCATTATTATAGTATTTTAATTAAAACATTTTAAAAATATATACGCACTCGGGTAAAAACCCGGGCGTTGCCCGGGCCATTCGTCAACATATATAGTCACGACCGTCATGGGCCGGCCGGTTCTGTCACGGATGCGCGCGCATCATCATTATGATCATTATCATTATCTAATGATAATAATAATAATAATAATAATTATTATTATTATATTATTATTATTATCCCTATATATAGTCACGACCGTCATGGGCCGGTTCTGTCACGGATGCGCGCGCACAGGGAGGTCACGTGCTCGCCGGCAGCCAACGGGCGCGCGCCGCCGGCATTACGTCATAGATTATAAACACAAGGTAATAAGGCCAAATAAAAAAAAAGTGTGTGATAAGGCACAATTTGGATTATCTACTTATATAAGCCTTATTCTCTCTGTGTGAAGTTCACGGATAGATTTTGGTCAGAATGGATAAAATAAAAAAAGTGTCAAGGGATGGGAATCGAACCCACGACCTTCCGCTTACCGGGCAGATGCCATGACCACTAGGCTACCCTGGACATATTTTTCCGTTCACATTTTTATTTTTATATTTTCAAGACACACACAGTTTGGGGCGGGACGTTTCACAAGAGAGACATCCACAGCGCCAATTTATAATTGTAACGAATAGTATTTTAATTAAAACATTTTTAAAATATATACGCACTCGGGTAAAACCCGGGCGTTGCCCGGGCCATTCGTCTAGTTATCTATATATATATAAAAATGAATGTCTGTCTGTCTGTGTGTACTCTATAGATTCAAAAACCATACATCCAATCGCCGTGAAATTTTGGGATATTATTATGTAATACCCAGGAAGGTTTTTGAAAAATAATTTCTTGAATATCTTGAATATTCTTAGAGTTAATTGCAGATTTGTATATTTAACTAGCAAGCAGCGCCCCCATTGCGACGATGATAACATGTTTTTTTATCTATAAGTTTTATTATCCCTAAGTTTATTATATTAAAGATTTTTTATCAAAAGTAAGATTTTCTGCCTATTAATTGCGCACAAGTCAAAGTTAGTTTTATCATTTATCTACAACATATATATTGGGAGAATAGATAAAATGATGATTTTGTAATATAGAAAATTAGAAAAGACAAAATTCAGGATGACACGGCAATTTATTTGAGACAAGAATAATGATACAATTCCAAGGCAAGATACTATTCCTTTAAATTCAATTACCGAAGGAACCAATTAATATTAATTTTATTCAACTTATCGAGTATTTTTCAAGGGACCGGGAAAAAATGTTAACTAGATAAAATGATGATTTTGTATTGTAGAAAATTAGGAAAGACAAAATTCAGGATGACACGGCAATTTATTTGAGACAAGAATAATGATAAAATTCCAAGGCAAGATACTATTCCTTTAACTTCCAATTACCGAAGGAACCAATTAATATTGATTTTATTCAACTTATCGAGTATTTTTCAAGGGACCGGGAAAAAATGTTCACTTTATCGAGAGATTCAAATTTACGAGTTTCAAATTATCAAAATATATCTATTATTTCTTTTATAAGTTTATAGAGAATTGTTTTAACAAATGTTCGTTAGACAAACCTTTACTCGGGTAAAACCCGGGCGAAGCCGGGTACATCCGCTAGTTATAAAATAAATAAAGCTTCCAGGGCTTAAGTTTCTTGTATATCTTTTCATTTTCAAGCTTTCGGACTTGTCAGTCCTTCAACAGGATTACCACGTTAACAAATTAAATATTATCTGCCAGCTCTGTAAACAATTTAATGAATTCAACCATAGAAAAAAGTCCAGAGCATGGCCGAAAAGATCCACCACGACCCATGACGACCAAAATTCCTGAGTGCTAAACGCCATAGAGGGGGTGCCATCTGCTCAGCATTTCAATGAGTGCAAGAGCGATAGTTTCAAAATAAACTATTTATAGAACTCCTCTAAAGAGAGATATTTATGTAGGGAAACCAAAGGTATGTATTCCCCTCACTGTTCCTCACAGGAGATCCCTCTTGAATTTTGGTGCTGTGAAGATCGGTCCTGGACCCATGATCAGTAGGATCATGTTACCTTTAGTAACGAGTCGTAATTGAATCAATACACAAATTCTGGACGGGTCTTCATCTGGAGAAAACCTGGGATCTGTTTACCAAATCAAAGGAAAAGACAGTTTTGAGGAAAGTGTTCTATGGTCATGTATTGTTAGATTTAGAACAAGCGAACACCTCTTCACGTGGTTAAAGAGAGACATTGATTGCTCAAAGACACAGGAACGATATTCTTGAGCTCTAGATGAGATCTTTCAGAGGTATCTTTGCTCCTTCCTCGGTCATTTTTATGAATGAATAGCCGAATGACCCGGGCAACGCCCAGGTTTCACCCGATTAAATGTTTTTATTCAAATACTATTCGGTACAATTATAAATTGGCGCCGTGGATGTCACTCTTGTAAAACGTCCCGCTCCAAACTTTGTGTCAGAGAAGCGATATTTTTATAAAGAGATGATCTGGCTTTGTGTCTTCTGCTCGAATGAATGTTTTATGTTAGAATTTTGTTCCTGCACACTAAAAATGAACTGGCTTCACCCGTGGTCTCAGCTTTTTGGAATTTTTCCCGATATAATTTTGTATCTGATAATCAAACATGATACAGCAATATTGTCATCATCATTTTCTGACTAAAAAAACAACTATTTTTGCCCAGAAACTGTCAATTTTATTTTTTATTGGCTAAAAATCCGATAAATATCTTTTCCATATTTTTCTCTATGTCCTGTCAAAACACGTTTTACGTGTACATTAGGTCAGCTGATATTACCTCCCATCTTCACCGCTAGAGGCGCTGCTTGCGAGCGAAAAGGCAAATTTGCAACACAATTTGCAAATAACTCGAAGAATATTCGGGATAGAGACCTGAAATTTTCACTATAAGTTTTCCAGATTCTACTCTATATACTGTTAAAATTTCAGTCAGATTAGTTACGTATTGTGGACGTGTATAGCCGACATAGATACCCACATACATACATACATACACTGACTTCATATATATAGGGATAATACTTGTCCAAAAGATCTCCGCACCTGATATCAATAGAACATATCTGGGAGGCCTTAGGGGTGATACAATTGAGCTCATTAACCATTTCCCAGAAGTATTTTAGACCAAAATTCTACTCTCTTTAAGGAGTGGAATTTCCTGCCTCAATATTATTGTAATCCATATAACTAATACACTAACAGAGTTTTTAATTGTGAAGTTCAAGCAATTTCCTCAAAAGATACTGAACTATGCATAGTTAAATTTTATAATCATAGTTTATTTTGCTTTGAATATTACTTTATTTATTTATCCTCGCGCCAAATTGCTTTGTTTTTAAAACATGAGCGTGTTATTGAATTTTATTAATTTCTAATGGTAGATTTCTGATTAAATTCTTAATTACTTCTATTATAATTGTATGCATAGTTATTTTTTTTTTGTTACATATTTTGATATTTTTATTTTTATCACAAGAAAAAAATAAATCTGCCAAAAGTCAATAAATATATCAATTTATCTGTTATATATCAGTAGTCTGATTCCAATATCATCACACATATACATATAAATATTACGCTAACTGATAATTTAATTGTAATGTTAAGCCATCTCTTCCAAAGATACTGTACTAAACAAAGCTATCTGTATACCAAATTGTTCGTTATTTTTTACTTCATGTGTCACTTTTATTTTTATTCTCTAAAAATATTATTGCTTGAATAAAATTGCTTTTGTTTTTCGCGTTTGTGATGTTGCATTATTCTATGGCCCACTACAGAGCGCTTGAAATTGTAGATCGCCTACTAAGGGTTATTATGCAATATGACCTTGCTTTTGATGAAAGGTTGTTTTTCTTGGACGTGGCTTTCGCCAAGCGCTCCCTGTTGTGCTTAGAGCTTCAAGAGCTGAGTTTGTTGCTGCTTGCATTAAATTCAGCAGGCTATGACCATTGTTTGTGATCTTGCGCCTTACTCATAATATGCGAGCAGGTATTGATGCGCAGAGCTTCTATCAATGATTGCTTAATTTTGATAATGATGATCTACCTACAGACCAACAGGGCCCTCATTTCTCTTCCGGAAGCTGTATCTTTCATGAGGGTGACCTGGTGCAGGAAACCTTTGTTTCTTCATTTTGCGATATTACCGCCTTTAGCAAGTCTGTGATTTCAACGCCAAAACACGGATTCGTTTAAAATTATTGAGAAAGTATTGGATTTCTAAACAAACAGGAGTCAGTGTTGACAGTGTGAGAATGTGTAGGGGCAAAATAACTATCCTACTGAATTTCTCAATAGCCTTACTCCTACAGGAATGCCTCCAAAACAGTTAAACCTGAAGATTGATGCTATTGTTATGTTTCTGAGAAATTTGAATCCTAATCAGAGTCTTTGCAATATCACACGTTAGGTGATCCAGCGAAAGCGCTCTCATGTCCTTGAAGCATAAATACTGACAGGAACCAAAGTTGGACGCACTGCATTGATACCAAAAATATCAATGGTTTCTCACCTACCAACTTTCTCTTAATTGTGAAGAGACGTCAGTTTCCATTAAGGTTGACTTTTGCTATGACTATCAATAAGGCTCATGGCCAAACCTTTACTAGAGTGGGTCTCTTGCTACAAGATCCTGTATTAACGCATGGATAGCTCTATGTAGCCTTTTCATGTGTGCGAACTTTGAATAGCATACGCATAAAGTTTTGAACCCACGTATATATAAAACTAGAAATGAAGTTTTTCAGGAGTCCTTTATAAATGAATTTACCCCTTCTATATGTAGTCTTATTTGCAATATATTTTGTACTTTATGCGGGCAATAGTTACCCAGAAATTATTTGAATAGGGAAAATTAGATTTTGGGCAAAGAATTTAATTTATATTTTGTAAAACTCTGCTCAGAATATAATTTTCTTTGTTCAAATATTTTGTAATGTTCGCTATTTTCTTTTATATATATAGAATTCAGATATTTTTAATTTTGAATATTTTCAATTGAACTTTTAACCAATGCCAATGTTTATACTAATAAGATACATTACCTATTACTAAAGTAAAAAGATGCACTGCGACTGCAAATAAAGGTCCAAATACAAAGTGGTAGCCTATAATATCTTAGTTTGTAGGGATTTTATATATATAGTTTTTCACCTCTAGAGAAAAAATAATTTGTTCGTTAACAAAATATTTTTTTTTATAAATTCAATTGCCATCTATCGTTAAAATTTATTTGTTACAAATTTAAACTATTCATCTTTACTCTTTTTTTTTTGTCTTCTATTTGTTTGTTTTCTTATTTTACCCACGGCGCTAGGCATTTATTTTCTACATTTTACGCTGTGCTATGTGTCTCACATGTTAATTATTAATACTTGATAATACTGAATACTTTCTGAAATGTTTATAATCGTAATCATTTATCAGTGAAAATTCCCTTAGGAATCTACTATAGATTTCTAGGATATATCCATGTGTGTATCTGCCCGAATGTATATACTTTACTTGAAAGTATTTTACTTAACCTTACTTGAAATACTGCTTCTAAGAAATAAAAATATACCCATTAAAAAATTTAAGCCACTACCTATGCTCTTAATGTGTCTTGTAAACCCGGGGCGTTGCCCAGGTAACTATACTAGTTATATATATATTGATATACACTATATATACCTAAAAAAGAGTACATTTAAATAGTTTTCATATTTTTATATGTAATTTAGTAAAATAAATTTTTGATGTCTGCACAAAAAGTTGTATTAAATTTCAACATCAAAATGTCCACACATATTAAGCTCATATATGGAAGACAAAATTAGGAATAAGTATTGAAGAATTTAAGTCATTATGTTGGAAATTGAATTATTAAACACTTATTCCCCTAATTTAGTCTTCATATATGAGCTTAATATGTGTGGACAATTTGATGTTGAAATTTATTCCATTATTTTGTACAGACATAAAAAAATAGTGTTGAAAATTGTAGAATTTAATACATCATTATAGAAAATATTGGAGAATTCAAATCATTATTGTATAATTTTTAAAGACAATTTTGTATATATAATATAAAACATACATTCTTGTAAAATTTAAGACATCGTTGTTGAATTTAAGACGTTATTATAGAATCTAAGATCTTATTGTGGTTTTCACACTTGAATCACACATCATTCCTAACTTGTAGTTCGCACAGTTTCTTCGGAAAACAATATATAGGAATTGAAACTTTTCGATAAGAACCGGCTTCGTGTGAAACAATGATGTTTCCTGAAGTGTGATAAATAAGGTAATATTATCCAGTGATTTTATAATATTTTAACTTTTAATGCAATTTTTTTTTCTTACCAAATCAAAAGCAACTTCTTAATATTTTAACTGGATTAGTGTTTATATGTGGAAGCCTAGTAATTTAGATAGATAAAGGAATAATTTATCTTCATTGAGGCCTTATACTTATATATATATATATATATATATATAATGTGAACGTTATATAAAGTTCATGTGAACCTGGCCAGGATATGCCTTTTTCGAGAAAGAGATTTTAATAAATATATAAGTATGTACCCTATAAAGATAAAATAGTATTTTATCTAAATACAAACTACAAACATTCCTAGGCATCCACATATAACATATATATTCTAAAACGAAAATTAAAATTATACCGCGAATGTTTCTTTTAAAAATCGAAATTTATTTTCAAAGAGAAATAGCGACATTTCTAACTTTGAGGATGAGGTATGGAAAGGTGAAACATGAAGAGTAATGGAGAACGGAAAAATAAAAAGTGTCCAGGGGCGGGAATCGAACCCACACCCTTCTGCTTACCGGGCAGGTGCCTTGTCCACTCGGACAATTATTCTGTTGATAAAAACTTTTCATTTATTCTTTTTATGTGCGTATATCAAAATGTCGAAATTTGTTTTATATTATTCCCTTAATAAATTATATGAACTATATTATCTGATAATTGAAAGGTGTGTTATTAATTTGATGTAATCTTAAACATTTTTATTGCTTTTATAATAATTAGATTTGTTTTTTTTTTGTGTAAACCTAGAGGTGTTTGTGAATGGTTCGAGGAAGATGCTCCCGATGAGACACAGATCCGGGAGGCAGTTCCGAAGAAGAGCATGAGAGATCCTGGAAGGCCGGATGCATGTCCGGGCGGGCAGGATGCTGCAGGTATATAAGACGGTCGGGCCGGGCCAGAGCAGGCAAGAAGCACCATGAAGTTCTACCTGGTCCTCCTCGTTGCTTTCGCTGTCGTGCTGGCAGCCACCCAGGTGAGTCACCTACCCAGCTTTGCTTGAGTGATTGTCCTCTCTTTCTGCAGATCCACTTTCAACCTAAAATATGGTAAATCAATATATATACAACCTAGGAATCTTGATTTAGTTAATAGCAAAACCTTTCAAAATATAGATGATAATTTTTTGACTGAGAGGAATTTGATCTTTTTTAACAAGAAAATGAGCCATTCTTTTTTTAAGAAAAAGATTCTCGGCAAAATTACCAACTATATTTTGCCATATATTTCGCCCTGCCATTCTACCAGATAAAGAAATCTTTAGCGCATTCCGAAGATTGCATAAATGCCTTGTTGATTACACAATTCAAAGTCCGCCTTGGACTGAGAGAAACATATCCCGAATTCAAGGTCACCAGGTGGTTGTTCTGAGCTTGCCAAAGCTAGTGCTGTGAATTTCTCACATAATCGAGTTTTTTGTTTATTTTTATTTGAGAGATGTCTTCATCTTGTATGATATTGCCCACGTTTCAATCATCAGCAAAGGAGCTTCTACTCGTTTACTATTATTTTATTACTATATAGAGAGGGCGAATGTAAATAGATGAGGTAAATGTGTGTTCTCACTATTCTTTCTCCCTCATTCTTCTTTATTACATTACACATAGAATGCTTAATGTCTCGTGTGATTTGAAGGTGACGGTGGTGGCTGGAAACGGCTACGGCCGTGGAGGATACGGTGGTGGCTACGGCCGCGGTGGTGGCTACGGTGGTGGATTCGGCCGTGGCGGTGGATTCGGCCGCGGTGGGGGCTACGGCAAGGGAGGCTACGGCAGGGGAGGCTACGGCAAAGGCTACGGGAAGTAACCGTACTGTGAGTGGAGATTTTTATACAAGTAGTAAATGTACTTAATCGAATTAGATGGTGTTTGAATAATAGATAATATAAGCGAGTGTACAATATAAATATATATTTAAAATTTTAAAAAGGCATATCCTGACCGATTATTTTAGATGGGGCTCTGCCTTTTTATCCATTGATGAATTAAAAAAATAGATAAACAACCAAGGACTTATGGAGTAAATAAATTTTTATTGAGCCAAATATTCAATTTTGAGAAATGTCCAGTTTTTGGGTACCTATTTTGTCGAAATTTCTATTCGGTTGATTTTCGCCCTTCTCTCTAAAAATTCTATATATTTTAATTAATTCTTCCCAAAGTAATATAAATTGTTTTTAGGGTAATTCTTATGCTAGGTTTTAAGCTCTGCGATTCTTCAAACATTTCGAACTAGGTGACGTTTCTCTTTATTCTTCGACCATTTAAATTCCAAAAATTCATACGGGATAGTGAAAATTCGTTTGCAAAAAAGATATATATATACAAATTCTCACAGATATGATAGATTTGATATTTAGAGTGAAATTTTATCATTTATTAATAATAATACAAAACGGGTTTTGATACGTCCTCGCATTAACAGAAATTTCTATTTTATTATATTACTATCCACTGAGCTTCTTCTCTATTTAAGTTCTATTGGTCTTATCAGACCAGAAAAAAATTATCATTAAATATATATTATGATCTATACATTGAGGTAATGTCCATATTAATTGAGATTTTTTAAAAATAGTTTCTACATGTTTTTCATAGGTTTTTTCAATCGTGTTATTCTATAAAAGCTCTAAGAAATATATTACATGTTATATAGGTAAATACTTACTTTTCTCTAGAAATACTCTCTTCTCATGTCATAATTGTTGTTATTTTCTTTTATTCATGACTAAGAATGTAAATGTAATAATCGAACATTAAAATTTTTATATTAAATATTATAATATAATTTCTAGGTACTGTCAAATATACGAATATTGAAAAAAAATTAAAAATAAATTTAAATACGCTTTATATACAATAAAAAATGAATACAGTTAAACTTGTCTATAGCGCCCCCTCTAAACATCGCCCGATTTTAAATACGTAGTACGATGCGATTTACATTAAAAGTGACCTGTCTATAGCATCCCCTCTCTATAGCACCCTATTTTGGTGAGTCCCAAGAGGGGGCGCTATAGACAGGTTTAACTGTATTATTATCGAAAAATTTTATTGCGTTAAGGTCTTCCGTATTTTGTTTAACCACTTTTTTCTAACTCTTAGATTACAGTAAGAAACCCTAGAATATATAACGAAGAATGTAAATGATGTTTTCTGTATATATCAATTTTCACACCAATATTGGAACGCATTAATAACGCGCGCTTTCGAAATTTGATGAAAGAAATAATACAAAAAGAATCCATACACATTTGCAATATTTCAAAATTCTAAATAACCTCGCTACATTTTGCACACATAGGAGAGAGAAGTTTGAACCTCCTCTCTCTTAAATAAAGAAAATGAAGAGATTCTGATAAAAAAAAATTTAAAAAAAAATGTCCAACATCATATGATGGTCCAGTATTTACGTTCTGATGTTTTAACCACAACAAAATTTTTAATGAAAAAATCAGATTTTTAAATAATATCGTTTAATTACTAGCGAAATTTTTATCTGTTGAAATATACTTTTAAAACTTATTCGTAAATGAAAATTTAAATCATTAATGAAAACCAAGTTGGTGTGATGATTGTAAAGAAAACAGTTATATTCAACCTAGTAGAAACACTGCACCCAATCCTAGTGTTAGAATATCAGAGTCAACTCTCAGGTCTATCTAGGCATTCAAACATAGAACTATTCCTCATGTGTCTACAGCACCTGTAGTCTGGCATATAGCGATTTTCTGCAGAAGAAATAGAACGCACTCAGGGTTGTTCTCTGGAATAGAGATTCCTAAACATTTAGGTGAACGGCTTTATATTTTACGATGGTATATATCAAACAATGGTGAACTCTTTAGTTTAAAGCGATTTTTGTGTGTGTGAATAAATCTTTTAAAATTATTTATTAAAATAATATTAAATTAATGCTTGTTTCTCTTTATATATATATATATATCTTTAATTTTCAATATGTATTTTTAGAGTCTGATTTTTTTTATTGAAAAAAAAAAAATATATATATATATAATTTTGGAGGACATACACCCTTTGTTTTATGTATAAAGCGCTATTAAAGTATATAAAACTTATTATCTTCAATCTATATGACCAACTTGGCATGCCCTGATCCCTCAAATGAGCCTTTTATGCAAGTACATTGTATGATCAAAGGAATAAAAATATCAACTAAATATTCTTCAGACTATTGACAAAAAAAAAATGTTTTTATTTATAAATTCTAAACTTAAAGAAAAATCTAAATTAAAGCGTTTAGTTAATTTTTTCGATAGATGGCGCTTTTATCTTTTAAATTATCCATTTGAGCGATCAGAAAATCCCTAGTTAGTCGTTTTATTGCCTGAACCTCTTATTCTCGTCTTGTTTTTGCTTTTACACTATTCACGTATATATGTAATGGTTGAATGTTTTAAAAATTATATTTCTATTGAATATAGAATGATTTTGAAAATAGAGCAATACATAAATATATATTTAATTAAAAAGATATATATTTGATCAAATTTATATTTTCTCCATAATATATATTTATATCAAAAATATTTTTCCCCATTGAATATAGGCAAAAAATATTTTAAAACTTTATTCTATTGAGACGTTATGTGGCGCTGAGTTTGTTGTTTACACACATTAATATGTTATAATACCTTGGAAAAGGTTGGCGTTCATCCAACTGAAATATTGGTTAAATAAATTATATTTTGATCCAATATATGCCTTTTTAATTACTAGAATGATTAATTTTTATTCTGCATTCAAAACTCAAATAAAATGCTAAACACCTATAGAAATTATATTGCCCTCATATCATGCCCAATATGTTAAAAGTGCTCTTACCTTTGTTCCTGAACTGTTCAACTGAGGCAAGACGGTGTGTTCCAGGTCACCTGATCCCCCCCACACCTGTAGACGTAGATGTGTGTTTGTGGTTAGAACTTTAACGTAGAAAATAAATGTTTATTTGTTACCTGCTTTACGTGTTCTTCTTGTTTCATCATACCGCTCTGAAAACATTATCTTTAAACAAACTAGGCGCTCCTCCCCGAGATTATGAAATTACTTATCAAACAAACCTAAGGGAAGAAGCTTAATCCAGATTTGGGTGATATACTTACCGCGTGATATCTTTCGTTTTATATGATTGATCGACTTTTTCTCATATACGTATATAAATAGAGCAATTTATTCTTAGGCTTTATTTAATCACGCAAAAATGTTTATTTTTTAACAATAAATATATTGGAACATTATAAACAAAATAAAAGGAAGATCGAAAAGTGCAATATAACAGCAGTATGGTAGATTAAACTGGCGAAACCGCTGGGAGGGTTCACCACTGATGAGCCAGGCCCTCCCATTAAATTTTCCATTGCAGTAAGGACAGTGTAAATTGTTTAATGTCAAAAAGAATCTTACGCGTCTAAAATAGTTTCTAATTTTCATAATACATCAACCTATTTACTTAATGTAAGTTTTGCATAAAACAAACATTTTGATGTGTATACTTTAAATAAAATTTGCGTTCCGTCAATTGAAATATTGGTAAAATAAATCTCTCTCTGATGATATATATATATATATCTTTTATCTTCTGATTTATATTTATAAGCCTCTAATGTTGTTTTCGATATTCTATTTTTACTCATTATTCTCAATCCTTTACTACCTTGTTTTCCGTTGACGGTGAAACAAAGTCAACGTTATGTGAAATATCCCTGTTTGATTGATAGAAGAGTATATCTCACAACAAAGCTTTCAATTACTACCTTAGACAAAAAGTATTTTATAATTAGGTGTTATATACTAAGGCTTTTATATGGACAATAAGAAAACTACTGAATAATATTCAATAGTTCTAATATAACCAATCTATTTTTTTTAGGATAAATAAACAAACGAGAAAATTAATAAGAATCTTCTCAGGTACTTCTGATTTATTTATTTAGAATTCAAATGCACTTTCGCAATATATTTATAGGCGAATTTCCAATAAAATGTGAATAGTTTCATATCAATATCAATTTATGACGCAAAAGGTGAGTTTAAAATTACCATGTTTACCTATAAATAGGATAGTTAAGAAATCTACTAAAAAATCAAACCTGTATATTTTATTAAAATGCAGTTGGAGTAACAACCATTTTTTAATGGTGCGTCTGAAAAATGTACAAGGCAAAACTTCTTCGTTGAGACCTTCTATATTAAATGATTACGTGAGGAGATGTAAAAGACATTAAGCAAATAGCTAAAATACCCGTTGTGTTCAAACTCACTGCTGTTTTAATTTGTCCAAAATGCTCGTTCTACGGACCATTAAATCATGGTAGGTAGTTAGCGACTGCCTTTTAAAATGTAAGTATTATATATATAAAAACAATAGAAAAAATAAAAGATAAGTGGGTCAGGTGTTGATATTAAAAATGAAGAAGGCATCTCCTGACCATGTGCTCATGTGTTCGTGGTCAGGAGATGGCTTCTTTATTTTTAATATATATGTATATATATTTTTTTTTGAAATAAAAAAGGCATATCTCCCGACTGCTCACATATCGGACCATTTTTTTAATCGTTTAAGTACAGCTTGCATTACGCTGACGAGGGTCAACAGCCCGAAACGGGTGCGTGGTTGTCTCTTCTTGATTTATCAAGAAAATGGGTTGGCCAAATATTTTGGATTAACCTAAATCAACGTTTAGTTAAATTTTAATCCACTAGACATCTAAAATGCTCATGGATGTGATAGAATATGCTATTTTTATTTTTAATACTAACACCTGACCTTTTTTATATTCTTTCTTACTTTTTTTCAAACACACATATATACAATATAAAGTTGAGGGAGGATGATATTTATTAACCAAAAGATGCACCTCGCCCTTTAAATATGCATTAGTATAATGCCTTACCTCTATCATCCTAGTAAAAAACAACAAAAAGCCTTTATTAGGGACACTCGTCCCATACAGGATTCTCCCAGATGGGTGAACAGATGCAACATACTACAGGAAGTGGAGAATAACATCAATCTTTCTCCTCAAGTTGGGTCGCTTTTCTGTGTTACGCCTTTTGACTGTGCTGTTACCCAGAAATTGTGAAACGCCAATACATTGGTTCTGCTTTTCACTACTTTTGCCAATCAGATATATAGCGAATTGTTTTCATAAGCAATCTTCTGGCCGAGAATTACTCTTTCATCCTCCAAAGCCGGACAGTAAAACGTGTAGTGTGAAAAGTTCTGGCTAAATTCACTATTACAGAGAGTGAATTTTGGATTCTTGGATTTCAATAATGGAACGAGATTGTTTAAATAGTGAAAAATAATTCTTACTCGGGCAACGCATCGCTTTACAGCCATTAGGATATCATCGTTGAGGTAACACTCCATAGAAGTTGAGGTATTAAAATGCTTATAGTGAGAATATAGTACAGAATATATTGCATAGTCCAACTGTATAGATTGCTCTATTGTATTTCTAATAACTAGAGGAATGTGTTTATTTGTAAAGTAATGTAATCTGTACATCCCCAACAAGCGACAAGAAGCCGGTGTTATTTAATATCTCCATCACGCTCTTTTCAGCAAACCGATATTCTATTTTGAAGAGGTTGATATTTCCCATAGGTGCGCCAGACAAATTCAAGGATCCCCTGCTGGGGTCAATTTTTAGTATTCTAGTTCATAATTGTATGGTTAATTTCCTTACTATGACATAGAGAGAATTTATTCCTGTTTCTTCCCTCAGACTTTGACCCGGAGTATAACTTGAAAGGTGTCAATATCGCCTAAGAAAGGTATTCTGACAGGCCTTATCTCATGTGCCCAGATTGGAGCCGCATAGAGCAGAATCCTAATAGGACTGGAATTTGTTCTTCTGGGATATTGCTGCTAGAATTGGGCTAAGTATCATGATTTCCACATAAATATGGAAAGGTCCAGGCACGCCATCCAGATCTTCGTGCAGGATCTCAACGGATCTGGCAGGAGCACCTAAAGTAACGCGCTTATCAACGACTATGGACACAGAAGTGTCGTCTCACTTGACGTTGTCACGATAATAACAAGAATTACGATATCTGTAATCTTGTGTGAAGAAATAACGAGGGGCGATATTTTCTACCTGATTGTCACTGTTATGTAGGCGGAAAAAAGCCATTTATATTTTTACCATAATATGGACGAATTTCTATAATTTGCGAACTGAAGATGAAGTATATTAGGGAAGGATTGGATTTGTTTACTAATAAATAGATTATGAATGTTTTTTTATGTTTGAAAGTATCGCTAAGATGCTGATTAATGAAAGATATTTTTTATTGGCAAATAGTCAAAATACTTTTATTTTCAAAGTTTTCGTGTTAAAAAAGCCACCAATGTGAGAATAAAATTTTATTTGCAAACGTTACTTCCTTAGTAATATTTTCTAGACTAAGCTGCTGTGTGCAAACCTCAAACTCCTATACCACTCAATTGGAAAACGAGACCTATCACCATGAAAACATCGATTATCAGTATGATGCCGATGGCTCCCTGAAAAACATTAGAGATTGGTTAGTTAACTTATACAATCAAACATGTAGTTATTTAACAGACAGAACATTCAAATTATGTTATATCAGCTTTTTGAATATTGAAAAGTCAAAAAATAAATGGCATAATATTTGTTTATATTAGTTATATATTTATTTTTAAAAGGCGTAAGATTCTTTTTTAAATTAAACAATTTAAAGAATCTTACGCCTTTTAAATAGTTTCAAATTTTGATAACAGATGGCGCGCTAGTGCCTCATATATTTCTTTGCTCGTATATATACATTTACACTCCAACGATAAAATCTTTTCACGACTATATAAAAATGATTTTATATAAATTATTTTCCTCTTAGGTAAAAACCTTTAAGAACAGTTGTTAGTTTGTATATCAGCACCATGTTTTCACATTATCTGGTAACTTATATGAATTCGTTCTTTGTTAGAGAAGCAGAAATAGTATAGAGTAAGGACTAGGACAAGAATTTTTTTTAATTGGCTATCGTTAAATATTTCCAAATATGATCTTCAGGTTATAAGAAAGATGAGGCTGTCAGGTTATCGATTGTATGATTGAAATTATAGATTTTATACCTCTCTCTCTCTCCTTTTTAAAAGCTTTTATTTAATTTTCTTCAATGTCTGTCAGGCCACAAATCTTGTAATCGATTTTTAGTATACTTCTAAATCACGTAGAAATCTGAAATTTTGTACACTTATTAGAATCTGATGACAATACAGACTTCGGCATTGTCAGAATGGCCAGGAACGGACAAATTTCCAAATTGCCTTTCATTTTTGAATCTAATTTAATATGCTTCTCTCCAGATCACATAGAAGTATGAAACTTTTAACACTCGCTCAGTCCAATGAACAATGCAAGTGTCCAAATTTTCAAACTTCTGGGTGGTCGGAGTGGCCGGGAATAAACAAATTCTATATTTATTTTTAAATTTTATGTGTGGCACGAAGTCGGAAACTGTTGGGAGTTGCGAATTGTTTTTTTCAACGATTGTGAAGACCTCACACGAGTTATAATTCCGAATATTTAGGTTCCTATTTAACCTCCAACCAATAGATATACAAATGTATATCTAATTGCTCAATGACAGAGGATAAAATATTTTGTTTTTCTTTTTAGTGCATTTAAATAAAATATTTTTTTAAAATGTATTATTTATTATATATACACTGGTGTCCAAAAAATAAGAAACTTAACCAATATTGAAATTTCTCAAAAGCTAATTTATTAACAAATATAAAATTTAGTATACAAATAGTTTAAACTATGGAGAATTTGACTAGCTATATGAAAATTAAAAAATATATTTGAAATTATGAAATATGCAAATTATTACTAACATACCCAAAGCTAAGGTTCCAGATCTTAAAGAAATAAGATATCAATAGGGAGTATGATCACCTCTAACAGCTATCAAGGTCTCACAGCGAGCCCTCATACTGTTTACCAGGCTTTGGAGGAGGTCCAGGGGTAGTAAACCCCACTCCTCCAATAGAGCAGTTCTTAGCTCAACGAGGGTTCTGGGAGAGGGGTGAAGAGCTCCAATACGCCTCCCTAGAGCATCCCACACATGCTCTATTGGATTCAGGTCCGGAGATCTGGCTGGCCAATCCATCCTTCGAATATTCTCACTCTGGAGATATTCATTGACTAGCCTAGCCCTATGCGGACGAGCATTATCGTCCATAAAAATTAAATTGTGACCAATTTGATCTCTATAAGGTCTTAGATAGGGCTCAAGGATCTCGTCCCTGTACCTTTGGGCAGTTAAAGTGCCCCCAGAAAAAAATGTGGAGGGGTGTGCGTCTGCTAGAACTGATGCCAGCCCAGACTAAGAGACTGCCCCCTCTAAAACTGTCTATTTCCCTGATGTTACTGGGATGATAGCGGGTTCCAGGCTCCCTCCAAATGAAAACTCGTCGAGAATCTGTGTTTAAACTAAATCTTGACTCGTCACTGAAGAGAACATTGGCCCACTGATCATGAGTCCAGGCGTGATGTCCCAAGCACCAATTCAAGCGGGCTCTCCTGTGAGCAGAGGTTAAAGGGATACAGACCATTGGTCGTCTTGCACAAAGAGCACCTTCGTGAAGCCTTCGGTAAACAGCTTGTCTTGAAATTCTCGTTCCAGTAGCACTTGAGAGTTCATTAGAGAGTTGAATAGCTGTCATCTCCCTATGGCGCTTGGCAGTTACGACCAGATAACGGTCTTCAGAGGTAGCTGTTTTTCTTTTTCTACCAGAACCTTCTTTTCTTTTGATGGTTCCTGTCTCAATGAACTGTTTCCATATTTTGCTGACCACAGATTTATTCACATTCAGCCATTTTGCTACTTCAACTTGTGTTTGCCCTGCCTCCATTCTTTCAACAGCTCTCCATTTTAAATCATCTGCTAAAATTTTTCGTAAACTCATAATTAACTAAGGATTAAATAAAATTATAATTGGACAATTCTTAGATGGGGTAAACGACACGTCAAATAGCACACTTATAAAGACAAGCAAAAATTTGCATATTTTCAATTTTACCGAATCGGATGGTTGCGATAAATAAATTCTACGACTTAAAATACCTAATTAAATTACTTTTTAGCTTTTAGCGTTGTATATTATAAAACATATCATTAAAAACAAAAGTTTCTTATTTTTTGGACACCAGTGTATATTATGTATGCTACACACACCATTGAATTTTTATGATGTCAATAAAAAAATTTCAAATCTCTCTCTTATTGGAGAGAGTTGCCGAGCCCTGCTCCGGGAGGTGTTCACTTCCTGTGACTTGCCCCTGGATCTCCAGGCCTGGCTGTTCGGCCTCCAACTGCCCGCCTGCCCACTTTGTGGGATCGTTGGCGGAGTCTTTCCCGCGGTGGGTGCCAACAATGAAGACCATGTATATATTATTAATTAATATATACGTATATTAATACATTATTTTATAAATTTATTTTATCCATATATTTGTAATAAAGTAGATTCAATCTCAATCTCTCTCTCCAACCCCCCCCCCCCCCCCCCCTAGAACTGAGGCGCGCGTGCCTTTTTCTCTTTATCTCCACTCGATCATATTTAGGTGTCGGTTTGAAAATCTTGTGAGTGTTTTTATGGTATCGGCTGAGGTTCAGCTCATCAATGGATGAGCTAATGCAGTCAATGATGTGGGCGTATCTCTTGAATATTTGAGCTCCATTTATTAATTTAATATTTCGATTAACACTCCGATCACATTTTTCAAGGCTGCACGAATATTAAAAATATACAATTAGAACTATTTGCATGTCTAGGTGTCAATTATATCTTTTTGGTATAGACTCAAGGCTCATCTTTAATTTTAAAAATAGGCGTTCAATGAAGATGACAACAGCCTAGTGACAGCGAGGAGTCTCTCGGCAAGAAGGCGCCAGTGTCCCGGGGGCGAAATTTCCAGTGGATACCAGCCGGTAGCCTGACCGCGGAGTTATTCCGAGTCTCCGTGTTGGCGACTGGACTGTACGGAGCGGAATACTTTATGGAAAGTGGGCATCGGGACGACTGTGTCGCTATACAGCGGAGCAGCCAACAAGATGGTGTCGTCCAGACCGGAGTATGCGTGTGGAGCAGGACGCTTCGCAAGAGTGACATCCACGGCGCCAAGGATTCTCCTGACGGCGGAGGTTGGAGGCAAGTCCCACTTATTGTATTCCTTCCATTTAGTGCCGCTCTAATAAAGCTGCATCCCTTTACCAACTCACTGTCGTCTTTCTGTCATCCTGATCAGACAACGCACACGAACGGCGTCGGGGTACAGGCGCGCAACAATATTTCATATTCTTATATTAATATACAATTTTCAGTTTTCATTTTATACTGAAGCTAGACTCTTGGAAAGGGTATTTTAAAAGGAAAACTGAAAAATGCAATAGTACAGCGGTATGTGATAGATTAAACTGGCGAAACCGCTGGGAGGGTTCACCACTGATGAGCCAGGCCCTCCCATTATTTTATCATTGCAATAAAGGCAGTAGAAGTTGATTTATTTTTACGCGTCAAAAATAGTTCGAATTTTTCATACCAGGAAACGAGCTATATTATATATATCTATTTAGTATATTTACATATTAGAGCATGCGCACCTAGTTGTCTCTCTTGTACTCATTTATAGTGGATGTTGGAAAATAAATGACTTTGTACCCTTTGATACATACACACACACAAATAAAGTATTTTTATTTAACAACAAACAACATCAATAATTGGATTCTATTTACATCTCTACTGACGAAGTTTATCTACAACTTTCTTTGTCTACAGGTTACAGAGTTATCTCCACAACACAAAGATATATATATTTTTTATTATATGTGTAAAATAAAACATTGAGTGAAATATGGCTTAATATTTTGCCTCTTCACAATTTAAAATCTTTTTCATATCAATATTAAGTTTCAAACAAGTAGAAAAAAAATATATATAGCACAAATATATTAAAATGAAGCATACAATAACACATATTTATACACTCATGGACAAAACTTAGGGAGTTGTACCTTTTATTATGTATATTGGGATTCAGACAATAACTTATATATATATTTAATACACAGTGACCTTTATTGAAGACATACTAGAATACCAAGTGTGAACAAAATTGCTTCTGTATTTTCAAAAAAAAAAAAACAGACGACTGGCGATATCGAAGACTTTCCACTTCCTTGAGTTTTGTCCATAAATGTATTTGCAAAGAGATAAAGAGAGAAAGAGTACACATATACGAATAAAACATTAACCGTGGTTTCAATAAAGTTTTATTTACAATATATTTCTAAACACCGTCCAAGCTGGTGAGTTAAATTTTATTGAACAAGAGTTTGAAAAAAATGTTTATTTCATGCTGAGGGCTCAATCTCAAGGATACCGTCTTAATAAAGGGGGAAAAAATATTTGATTCTCAAAATATTTCAAGGTTTTATTCCACCGCTGATTATTTAAAAAAATAGTACTTTCTTTTCTAATATAGACTTCTATAGACTTTCTATTCTAATATAGACTTCTATAGACTTTCTATTCTAATATAGACTTCTATAGACTTTCTATTCTAATATAGACTTCTATAGACTTTCTTTTCTAATATAGACTTCTATAGACTTTCTATTCTAATATAGACTTCTATAGACTTTCTATTCTAATATAGACTTCTATAGACTTTCTATTCAAAAATTATATTTTCCTTATTTTAAATAATGATTTATATAAGACATCAGATGCACTTTTATAGTTTTCAAGCTATATTTCTAATAATATTCTGGCAATGTATTTTAATGGAAATGAATCTTTGAGATGGAATCGAAAGGTTAGAGATACAATTTGTTAACACATTCTAAGATACACATCATAGCAATGTGCTAGGTATACTTTATTGGGTAACGATGATTTCTACATCTGTCGTCTACTCTCTACATAAACGGATCAAGCTACTAATTTGTTCCATTTCAGAATGCCGAATGTAATCATAACACCGAAAAAGAGCAGCGTGACGGCCACGAATCCCTGGAACATTCATTACCACCTTGTTAGCTAGCTCATACATAGATATAATCACATATTGACATTTAGAGAAGGTGAATCGAAGTTTTTGGAATATTTTGACCCATTATTCTATAATGTTTGACTTTGTATATAACGAAATATATCTAGAAGTCAAAGTATAGGTCATCGCGTTGGGGCGTCTAAAGCCACTTTTCTGCCTGCTCTTCGATCCCGCAGCGATACCAGCTCTGGTAAGCGAAAAATTCCATCACCTTAGCTTCCTACTAATTTCTGCCCGCTAAGGACACTGACCGAAGCAAGTAATACTTCGACAGTGCAAGAACAGGACTATATGCTGGGTGTGGCAACAGTTCGATTGCTTCAAGGTACTGGATTTTTTCCGGCGCCGTTGGAACATTATAAAAACGCGTTTAATCACAAAAACTGGGGATCCTGATTCAGAACATTATACAACCGCTTCAATTGTTCTGAATAAGATTGGTGTTGATGATTTAACCCTCGGGGATAAACTAGCAGTGTAGCAGTGTCAAAATTCAACCAGAAGCGCAACATCGACTTATGCTCGATGTTCCCACATTTGACAACAGGATCAGTAGGTTTACACGGGCTCAACCACTGCTTTTTGGTGTTAGTAATACGAAAACTCACCTACTACTCATCGCAAGCAACAATTCTCTTCATTAAGCCTGAGATGGCGTCATTCGTCAGGTACAAAACGGCAGCTCTTTGTATAGTACGTGTAAGTTAAGAACTAAGTTTGTTTATGATGTCCGGTATGATAGTCTCCGAATGCTTGTCGTCGGATTTGCCTCCACAGCTTGACACAGGGCATCTTTTTCTATGGTTCGAAGCCAACCGGTCTTTGGGTCATCTTCAAGATTCTTGTGAGTGATTTTCTTGAAAGGCCTATTTATATTGCTGTGGTTCATCTATTTTCACATGACAAATATATCTTGTTACTTCGGAAGCATTAAGGCCAATTGAAGCTCATTAAGGTTCCCTCATAAATATATCTGAAATTCCATTTTAAACTTAAATTAAAGCGATATAAGTTATTGAATGAGAGGGCTTGGCTCATCAGTAGTAGGTAACTTATATCATTACAGTAAGATCTGTAGAGATAATATTTGCTGATATTATTGAAGAGAAACACATTTCCAGTAAATTTATTTGTTACAAATTTTATCGATAGATGGCAATTAAATTTATGAATTTAATTTACCAGTATATGTTTGTTATGAAACCATATTTACGGAAGAGCTTTGCTCGATGCAATACCTTGAAATCATATGTATGTATCTCTACAGAACTATAAGATTTTGTCCATAGGTTCACTAAACACCCCTAAGCTGCCTTCCATAGATAATGCAAGGTATATCTCAAGCCAATCCAATACAATAGTAGAGTGGTCTAGATATTAATTTGGCAAAACCGCTGAGAGGGTTACTACTAATGAGCCAAGCCCTCTCATTCAATAACTTATAACATTGCAGTAAGAGCTGTTGAGATAAAATTTGCTGATATTATTGAAAAGAAACACATTGCCAGTAAATGTATTTGTTACAAATATTATACATATATTTGTACGAATAGTTATATTAAAACTATCTGTTGCTCTGGTGCATATAAAGTATAGTTTGCTAGGGCAGGTAGAGAGTAAAGAGATGTTTTATCATTTACAAAATGGCTATTTTACTCAACTGGTTTTTTTAAATGGAACTTTCAGGCTTCAAGAAAGATGCTTAAAAGGTATCTGACTATAAAGATGTGATTGAAACTCTAAACGTGGCTGATCCATATTATATCTGTTATGTAATAAATTCTCTCATCCATCTCACTTCCTTTCAAGTTCCCGATATATAAGCAGGATAGCGGAATGCAATATTAGAGCGGTAAAGTTGAATTAACTGGCGAAACCGCTTGGAGGGTGCGCCATTGATGAGCCAGTCCCAGACAATATATTTCAGTTACTGTAAGAGCAGTAGCAACGTCTTTTAGCAACAAATGCCGATGAAACTCCTCACCTCAGTGATAGATCGTGGGGTCGGAAACTTGGCGATAGCTTCTATCTTTTCAGGGTCGGGATAGATGCCGTTGCCATCGACGAGATGTCCAAACACTCTTATTCGTTTGGTTCCAAAAATACACTTTTTTGATTTGAGGCTCAAATCTGCATTGCTAAGGCATTGTAAGATGATTTTGAGTCGGTGCAAGTGTTCGTCAAACGTTGACAATGGCAATATATAAAAATATCCTCTCCTGTCAAAATAGATGACGTCTCATTTCGACGTATATTTTGATGGGAGAGGCGAACTTTATTTTTTGTAGATCAATATCCTCCCGGCAAATTTCTACCAACAAATTCTGTATATATTAAATGAAGATATTTATAACGATTTTTTTTTCAAATAACAAAGTTCGCCTCTCCCATCAAAATAGACGTCGAAATGAGACGTCATCTATTTTGACAGGAGAGGATATTTTTATATATACAGTAGGCTTATCATTAATCTCTGTGAAATAGTAAAAAATATGTGTAAATATATATATATATATTTTTTTTTTCTGGAAATAAGTTTTCATTGTTGAAAAAGATCTCTGAAATTACGTTGTGTGCGTATAGAAGGACATTTATACTAATAGTAAAAATAAAATTTCAATGTTTACATGTTAATAAATAAAATTGAGTCCCATTTCTCATTTGTATATATATAGTACTTCTATTTTATTATGTATGTATGTAACTTCACATGGGCAGCAATCTGCCACATAAGTTCACATGTTCAGCCACATCACTCTAATATCCCATACGATGTGAGAACGAGCACAACGAACACAAAAACGCCAAATATCAGTATGAAGCCAATTCCCACCTGGAAAATCCAATAAAATGTTGTTAGTTCTCCAAAACACACATCACATAGTATAAGCATTTATAGATAAATATTATATAGATTTTTAAATAAAGATATTCAAAATACACAGTAAAAAAGTCGAAGATCAAACGACTAATAATTAAAAGGGTTTCATATTTATATTTTTTCATTCATTGAGATTTCTAACCGATATAGATAACCATTTTCTCTCTCCTGACGAGAACAAAAGATTTTTGCCGAAACGTCGAGGTTAAAAAGATTTACTGGCTTTAAAGAACTATGAATGCCGGCCAGGCTACCTTTATCTTTAAGATAACCATTTCTTTGAACCACAATATTTTATAAATTGTTTTTTATCCAGACACACTTGTACGAATAGTTTTTGCAACCTTTTACCTTAGTGTGTACCATCAGGAGGTTTGTGTAATTTATACTTTAGAAGCCGAAGGCTCAGGGGCATTGCTTTATATATTGTTAGAGCAGGTAAAGGGCAGTTCTCCTATTCAATGTGACTCTAATTTCATGCATCCTCAATTCTGACTTCCAGGTTTTATGTGAGATGTATGGAGAGTGCCTTACTAGTAGAAATGGGATTGAATTGTTAGTGCTTACTGCTCCGTCCATGTTATATATGTAATTCTATTTTTAATTCTAACATTGGAATCCAGATCGCAACGACATTGTTATAATGATACATATTGTTCATTATAAATAATTGTATATATGTTTCTATCAATACTTTATATGGAATATCGCAATATATAGCACGTCTTTCTTTTTCATAATATCAAAATATTTCCCCTTTTATGTTATATGATTTTTCTCATAACCTTTCATTTGAAATTATATAAAGGCTTATATATAGTTTTTATTCGCACACAATAATTGTACTAAATTGAGAATCATTTATGTAAATTCCGGTGTAATCGATGTAGAATTTGATGTAAATATAAATAAAACGGATAAAATGAAAACTAAGTTTCTGCCTTCAGGCCCAGAGCCATCTTCTCATATTATTCTGTTCGATCACATTCGAGGCACATTCTGTTCCACGTGTAGCGATAGTTCGCGTCAGGCCCGCAACACATTTATATTAATATATTATATATATGTAACAAATATAAAATTGAATCCCTTCCTTTATCACATTTTGATATGGAAACAATTGGTGTAATATTAATCAAGATACCGTTATTTTTTCATTATATTTTGCAAACAGTCAATATTTTTATACCAGCATCTTTACATGTCAAAATCAATGTGTTTATCTAGTGCAGATGTATATATAGCATCTCTCTCTCCATAAAGAACATAAAAATAGCTATCTCCACACAGAGATCCCTAGCAATATATATGTATTTTGGACGTAAAAAATATACCATTATCTAAAAATATAAAAAATATAACTTTAAATAAATATACATTAAAAGTCATTATTTTTCACCCACATCATTGCTCTTTAATATTCAATTTAAAAATGATATTTTAGTTCTTTAAAGTCTTTTTTTTCAATTCTTCTATATGCTTATACAATTTTTGTTTAGAAACCCCGTCATAGCTTGACATATAGATCTTATTGACAAAATGTAAAATATTTTTGCCTTCAATTTATAATGCTTATTCTTAATCTCAAGTATATAGTCGTATCATTAAAGATATTAATTGGATAATATTTGTTTACATTGACCTTGGCCACTGACTACCATTGGTTTCGTCATCGCTTGGGAGATAGGTATCATGTGAAAATATATGATCAAGAGGTTTATGTTAGAAAATTATTCTTCAATACATAATGATATTTAAGCTATAGCTTTTACTTTCGAATGGTAAAAATATAATTTTAAATTTCAATGTTTTAAGTTAATAAATAAATGTTATGAGAGACAGTGTTGGAGATATACTTTATTAGCTAGCGACGAGCTTCTACATCACCAGTCTACATCCAATATCCCCAGCTGGATCAAAACATTCCATATGCCCTCAGAATAACCAGAATACTCAAAGTGCCGATAAATAGAATTGCGAAGCCGATGAGTCCCTGGAAAAATCATTACAGCTTTGTTAGATACCATTTGCACATCACATAATAGGCATTTATAGATAATTAGAAGATTGGCTAATCTCACATGCAAAGGAAAAATTCGGGAATACCTAAACAGGAAAAAGCGATTATCCGAATAAAGAATTTAAAGATATGAATAGATTTATCTGGATGTTTATATGTGAGAAATTGGAAAGGTAAATGGTCGTGGAATGAATAGGTTCAATCTTACGTCGATCTTAGCCACTATATTACAGAACACTTGTAGACGGATCAGAAGTCTTATCACCTTAATCGAGATATTCATTTAAAATTGATACAAAATATGGATACAAGCTTGAAAGTTATCTTAAATTTTGCAAAATTATTAATAAACAAATTCCAATTAGAAAATCTAAATAATTTAAGTATCGAATCCTCATTCTTATATATAACTAGCGAACCCGGCCACGCGTTGCTGTGGCTAAATTGTAATATGTTAAATTAACATTATACTAAACTATTCAGTACAGTAAAGTTAATATTCACTTATAAAGATAAAAATGTTTTAGCCGATCTAAAGCCCTACGGGATTGAGAATGGAACGTTACGTTAAAATTTGAAAGTGATTTTTATATATATAGATAATATAGCCCTTCATTGTAATCATTGATTAGAATCACTGCATTAATAAATGTCAGTGAACTCGTTTATATGTATTGTTTTTTGTTTTCGAGATATTCTAATAGAACGTTCTCACATTTTCTGTAAAATATCTATATATGCACAAACACAGAATATAATCACTATGTCTTACATTCGCTATAATTATTGTTATAAATATTATTCTAAAATAATTCGCCAGAAATCGTCCTGATAGTATACTAAACAACTTGCCAATGTTTCATGGCAAACATCTAAAATAAAATAATACTTTTAATACTTTGCTACAATATTAAAAAGAGGGGTGCTTAGGTGTTTAAAATGTAAAATGTGCTCTAAATAGTATTACATAGAGCCTTCGTAACAAACATATTTAAAATAAACCAATTAAAATATAATAATGCTGTAAAAAAAAGACTTTGCTACAATAATATAAAAGAAATGAAAATAAAAGAAAGACACCCACGCCGAGCCTCGAACCTAGGTTTGTTATAAATATTATTTGTAAATTGTTTATGTTAATTTTTATTTTAAAATGCCTACATTTTAAATAAAATAATATTTTTAATAATTTGCTACAATGATATAAAAGAAATGAAAAAAAAAAAAAACCACCCACGCTGAGCCTCGAACCTAGGTTGCGGGGGTACGAAGCTGTGTACCTAACCTATAGGCTAAGCTTGACGTTACAAATAAGCTCATGCGAGGCTATTTCAGGCCATACGTCTGCCGCGAGGGGGCGCTGATTGCGAGTGAATCTACGTTTTATCGTAAATAAAAATGCAACGAAAGGTTATTTCTAAAGAGTAATTAGCCAGAAACCATCCCGGTAGTATACTAAACATCTTCCCAAAGTTTCATCACGATCGGTTGAGCGATGTAGAAGATTATCACTGACGAACGGACGGACGGACGGACCAACGGACCAACAAACATCCATTTTTATATATATAGATTATGTAGTATGGTACTTTTTTGACACATTTGTACTATTTTTTCACATCAACTTTGAAGGTTGATTTGTTTAATCAACTTAATATTGATTAAATCATTAAGCTTACGTGACTTGTTTAGAGCTCAAAATATTATTTTCAAGAAGGTAATCAGGATTTTTGAACATAATAGCAATCGAAATATGGGTTGAATTTACACTGGTGGAAAAAAAAGGGGGTGATTTATACTCAAATATTGTTGCTTTCATTGTTTCCATTATTTAGACTTTTAAAATATTAACATTGAATAGATTCTATATATTGTAATATATCTACCTAACATAACTATATGTCGTATAAAGGTTTCAATACAGCGATGTTAAAGTGAGACAGAGAATGGAAATAAAGAGAGTACCTAAACCTAGCGACAAAAGCGACTTCTTGTAATCTCTGCGGATCACATTTACAAGAATAACCGTTTACATCTATCTATAGATTATGAAACAGGCAAATTCTTGACAAGTAAGGTCAGCTCTAGCTGACGCAGGTATGTTGTCCGACCACTCGCTGAACCACCAATATCGACTTGAATTACTACCAGCCAGGACCTGACCTCTGCTCTTCGAAAGGCTAGACCTCTTTCCTTCTCTTTCACACAACGATAACGCAATTCAACCTTTGCAATCTTTCACACTACGCCTACCTCTCGATATTACTGCAAAATATCACATATATATGACAATTAAAGCTTATTTTATTATAGATCATTACTTTCAAAATTAATATTGATATGTTATGATGCATTAGCGCACCATCTGTTATGAAAATTCGAAACTATTATGGACGTGTATGTTTCTTTTGTTGTTTAATTTCAAAAGAATCATACGCTTCTATAATAGTTTCGAATATTAATAGGTGCAAATATGTATAAAATTAAGGGTAATTTTTCTATTATTATGCAATTATGCAAGGTATCGAATCTCAAAGCTTATAAAATTGACTTCATTTATGCATCTGCCTTTCCTTTAGTTTTCTGCTTATTACAGATATTGTGTCAACACACAAGATCTCAAAATTCATTAAATTTTTTGAAAGTTTTAGCGGAATGCCGTGTTAATATCAATCATTTGTATTCTCTTTATCTTCTTTCCTCTTATTAAAACTTTCAAAATGTAGAAAGATATTCCTTCCTTTTTTAAGTATTAGTTGAGTCTTTAGTTTTATCAATCATGTTTTTATAGATATCGATGACGATTTAAAAATGCTTTGTCATTATGATGATGGTTCGGTCATTTGCATTTGAAAGATTTTATAATAAACTCGTATTGAGCCAACTAATTAAATAACTAGCATAAGTAGACTCTTGGTTTTTTCCAACCAAGCGGTACAACATAAAATTGAGTTCGGATTGATGATAACTTAGGCTTGATACCGTTTTGCTGTGATCAAAAGAAACATCTCACATATAGGCAACGATGAAACGTATATTCTAATGAAAAAAAATGAAGGCTAGAAAATAGAATTAAAATAGGTTCCATTATGGCCTAACAGATATCAGACCCTTATCGCAACAGTAGACCTAGAGTACTTGTAGGTTTATAACTTTAAGATATTATAAATAGTTTTTTTTAAATTATCCCTAGTACACGTGGTGCAGGCCATGATTTTCATGGTGGGTAGAAGTTGGCGACTGCTTTTGCTGTAAGTGCCACACATGTCTACACATGTGAAAAGCAGTTCGATTTTTACACTTACAAATGTGCCAGAGCCCCATTTTGGTAACTTGCATTCGCTGGTGGGTTTGGACTTTTGCAAGAATCGGGGTCATTGGAGCTTTTTTTTTCAATTAGAAAAAAGCCCAATGCAGGATTCGATCCTGGGTCGTAGCGCCAAAAACAAACGGTTCAGGCCACCCTTCCACATACCCCATAGAGAACAAATGTAAATTCAGATTGATACAAAAAATTACAACGCAAACAATAAGATTTTTTACTGATTTAAATCAGTTGGGTTATATAATCGCCTGGAGCAAATTCCTTATGATTTCTCGCTTTATTATTTAAATTACTTATTCTCATTATAAATAGTTCTTGTTATTTACTTGACATTTTTAATGTTTCTATAACCCAATATTCATATTTTCCAACTCTAACTTCTCTCATCATTTCATCAAAGACTATACTTAACAAATATTTACATAAAATATCTTAAAACATACAATTTTGGTAAATATCATTCCTTTCTTTATATGGAACATTATTACATTTACATCTGTTTCTCATTTCAAAATTTCCAAGCATTCAATAAATTTATTTTCACTCATATCATAATTTTCAAATATTTCTGTTTTCAAATTTCATACGGTTTTATTAAGAATTAAAATTTTAATAGAACCTTTCCTACATTTTATGTCAAATGTTGTTTAAAATATATTATAGCTCTGTATAGAGGTTTGAGATTATATCGCTTTGATATATCAAGGTCAAATATGTACGCTGTGTTCTTATAGCTATCATCGCCATGTTCCTCAAGTTCAGCTGATGCTAAAAACACTTTTTAAATCTGTATGCAAATAAATATTTAAAATTATTGTGTAATTTGGGATGCTTAGTGCATAATATTTAAAGAGTGCAAGCAAAAAAATAGCCGATTGATCATCACAAGTAAAATTGCCACGGATTACCTCACAAGACGGTGAAATTATCTCTTTTCAATAATAAAAAATAAATACATATGCCAATTATACTTATACTTGTGTATATTCAGACCATCATCTCTGACACATCCTATCTTGGTAGACTGGTAATTTCTCATCAATTTCAAAATGGGAAGATTAAAATATTTAAATTAGTCATTTAAAATTTGTGGTTGCTGATATTGGGACACAAAACTGCGTGAATAAAGCATTTGAGAAATTGAGAATATTTTCATAATTATATTAACGGCTTAATAGAGAGCAACTCCATGCCTTCAATCTCGCGATGCAATATCATATTCCGAAAGCTTCCTTATTTGCTTTGAAATGGAGAAACATGCACTCACAAAAACCTATATTTAAATCATACCCATTTATTTCCAAAAGAGACACTTCTTCCTTTAAATATGAATTTTTGTTTATCACCTCAGTACAGAACGTAAGGTGGTGATAAAAATGTGATTCTATTGACACATGAATCCTATCCTTCTGCAACATTTTGTTGTATGTTATACCTTCATATATACTTGTAGTAAAATTAGCATGCATTAATATATACAGAAATTTGATAAAATACACTATTTTTTATAATCTGGTTAAGTTAGAAGACACATACATGTAAATATTTTTATCTTAACTTTATTTTGGCTTTTTTATCATTCCAGTTCCACACACTCAATATATTCTAATATAAATAATATCAAATATAAATAAATAGGGGTACACAATATTAAATTTCATATATTACTTACTATTTTATCGTATGCCTAAGGTAATATTAATTCACTGTCTTGTCGCATCCCCATTATAGCCAACAACACTATAAATATATGCGTTTGAGATCACTAAGATGAATTGAAAAAGAATGCCTCTCATTTGCTAAAAAAGACAAGCGCTTGCAATTATTTAAAAAATTGAAACTTTATAAAAATTGTTGAAAAGTTGAATTGTTCTGGTGGTTAAATTAAGAAAAATTACCTGATCACGCAAGAGAAAGGTGCTGATGACTTCTGCCAACTATCCATACCAAGCTGACGAGAGCCAACAGCAGAGCGCCGTACGTGGTTCACTTTTCTTATTTTATCAAGAAATGGTATTTGGCGAATATATTGTGATATTAAAAATTCCACGATTAGTTCCTATTTATTCCGATATATGGCGTAAGTCATCATCAATTTTCAATTGTACTTTATTTTAAGATAATATAATTCAATGAGCCTTGGTGATTCTTTGTTCTTGATGATTTTACATCTTGAGAAATCTATGAGAAATAGGGTAAAAGGGAATCGGAGAGAAGCACAATAATTTAGAAAAAGAGCTAAGAATATTAAAAATTACGCACTACTCTTCTACTAATGAGAAGAGGTGATAACCAATAACTCTGATCTTATAAGTAGAGTTTTTAAGGGGAGTTGGAGCTGTTTGTGATTGTCCAATATAAAGTTGTCCCAAAAGTTCGTGTTTTTCTTTTCACTTGGCGAATAATATTATTACGTCGAATACATAATATAATACATAATACAATTACTTTATACATTATGCAAATATATTATACACAACGCGCTGCGCGGCGAATAATATTAAGGCGAATGATATTGGTATTTCAATTTTTTGCAAGTGTTTACGAACATTTGGGACAACCTTGTATTTATGATGATTTTATTTTGATAAATACCTATTGAGATAAAATTGTATCGCAGGATATGTATTTAATTGGTAATTGGTCAAATATTTTATTTTTCTCAATGTTTCATGTTACTAATTAAGTTCCAAGTCACCTCTTCAATGTTACTTTATTGGACAATTAGTAACACTACTACATAATCAGAAAGCTGCTCTCTAAGCACCAACATCAAGCTACTCTGTTTGCACTCAAAAAACTCAAAATAAACATAAGAACCATGACTATCAGTGCGGAGCAGAGGGGTACCTGAAAAATCGTTAAAGAATTGTTTATTATTTTGTACATATATATACATATCTATTTTAGAGTGCACATTAAAAATTATATGAATTTGCGGGAAGACGGTATTCATGTACAAAAGAGGATTTTCTTTGCCTTTAAAAATGCATTTAAACAATGGATTTTCGTTTATCACGCCAATACAAGAACCGTCCTGTACTAAAGAGAGGCATGGCCCGAAACTTTGATATACAGGTTGACTTTTGTCTGAATTTGGAAAAACTGGTGTCGTAGCATATTTTTTTGGTGCCTTTTGTACTTGGATGATAAACAAATATGCCTGTTTTAATGCATTTTAAAGGGATTGAAACACTAAATTAATTAATATATATATGATATTTTGACGTATAGAAAAATATATATTAAGGGGATTAATACATAAATCTAAATGACACTTTCTCCTAATTCATTTATTAATTTACGCGTAATTTATTCACATCTGAGTTATAAATTATTTACATAAACCTTTTTACCACTTTACTTCCAACGTTCAGCGACCCTGTATCGACCTTCTCAAGGAATATTAAAGATCTCTCGCTCGAATCAAAAAGTATAAAAACAAAACAAAAGATTACGAGAGATTTATTTTTTCTCATTAAAATATTCTACATGGTGAAACAGATATGTATCAAACTGGTAACTCCCCTTTTAAATATATTAAATCACTGCCTTTGTTTTATCGCCCTAGTACAAAGCGCAAATTTTCTGATAAAAAATGTGCCACAACACTAATTTTGGAAAATTCAGACATAAAACCTACCTGTATACAATGGTTTCTGGCTTTGACGCTAATTAGCACAGGGGCGGCTTCAATTTCATAAATCTTTTCGTAGGATGTTGTGAAATCGAAACCGCCCCTGTACTGATGAGGGTCAAAGCCCGAAACCCTGGTATACAGGTTGGCTTTTTGTCCGAATTTGCCGAAACTGATGTTGTGGCTCATTCTTTATCCCCAATTTTACGCTTACTACAGGGGTAAAAAACAAAAAGCTTTATTTTAATGATATTCAAAGGGAGAGGTGCCATTTTTGGTACATAGTATTCTGGCTCTATTTGAGAATAAATAAATATATTTTATCTCTCAATATCTAATTCTCACTTAGTTTTTACATATTGAAATTGTTCAAAATATTAATATAAATGTACACCAATTTTGGTATATGGATGCCATTCTCCCGCAACTTTAAGTTGTTAACAGATTTGTAAATTTCAAGCAGAAATAAAACTGAAAGAGCATAAGAGCTTAGATAGTCCCAATATATTGCATCAAAATAATATCGTACATGGACAGCCTCAATAAATTATTCAATCAGAGTGTGTAGGTGAGGAAAGGTTTTAATTTGGCTGCTCAACTATACATTTATTGTGTAATGTGAATTAAAGATAAACCAATTGACGACAAGTTTATAAACCCCATTCTGTTAGAGAATCTAAAGAACGACATGAGAAAATCTCAAGGCGCTGACAAACGGTCCTAGAGGTTCTGATCGATAAGAAACTTATAGGAATGAGATCCTCGCAGCCTCATTAGGTCCAGCCGCCGGAGTCTAGTTACAGAGATCCACGATGGATCAATGGCACGACATCCCCTGTGGCTGCTGCGTCTTGGTGTGCAACCTGTAAGTAGTCCTCCCTTCTAGTTCTTATTTATTCCACTAAATCCTAATTGAATAGTGAATGGCCGGGCTACCATTCTATTTTTGAGATATTCGCCCACGTTCTAGTGCATCACGTTACTTATTATTAATATATGTGTGTCCGAGAGATAAATAAGATAATTAAAAGTGTACCATGTATCTCTGTATACTCTTTTTTAGTATTTACAAATTATTTAAGAAAAATGTGTTTATTCCACCAGATTCGGTATGAATGCTACACAAAGGAAGACTTAGGCCGGCTAGACATGAGCTTCCATTAGAAGGTATGCAAATATGAGTGGCCACTAGAGGACGCAAGATTTTGGCGGTTATATTTAATACTTAGATTTTTTTATTTCTCGAAGGATTCTTTAATATAGCGACTTTATTATTATCGAAATTTCCAGGATGTAGTCAAGTAGTGTCTTCAGGTTTCCCTTCCCACTTTACCCTTCTTCTTTCAAGCAAGATCCTTACTGATAGCATTTTAATCTTGAACAATAAAGTCTCTTTAACACGAGTGGAAGCCTGAACGTGGTCAGTGGAACTTGTTCTTCCGAAAGACAACTCCAAGGCTAACTCCTTTTCGACCTGTGAACCTTCAGATACTGAGACCACTCTTTAGCCGCACGACTATTGGACATTTTAGAAATACTTAGGAAATATAAATCTATAAATTTACAATTTTAGGTAAGTTTGCTTCCATTCCTATCGATCCATCGGATATGTTTTTAAAGTATGTTTTAAAAGATTTTACCTTGGACATATTTATCCTGTTTATATTTTTTCTCTGTCGTGACTATTTGACATAATGAAGTTAGAATGTTGGGGCTATTGCCAAGTCCTCGGTTTGTTGCTGGTAAATACATATCTGTGTGTTTCAGGAGAATATAGGGTTATGTGTGGATAATATTGGTAGTAAATCGGTGTTTAATGTATGCTTGAGAGGATGATCCAAGTATCACCTGTTGGACTCCCGTAATGATTGAGGAGGTTTAAGAATTGTGTCTGTGTGTAAATGATGTGTAGGGACTTGGTTGCGATGCCGAAGGATTGGTACATGGTGAAATCGAACGGTCATTCCATTCGGCTGTGGTACGAGAGGTGAGGAATGTAATCAAAGTCCGTTTTGCAACTAGTGTGAAGTTTGGGGGTTTGAACACCGGGTTGGCGGTAGCTAACTTGATTAGAGCATCAGCTCAACAACAAACTCTGTTAGCAATATAGCGCTAACACATTGTGGTTAGAGATTTGACGGGAAAATAAAATGTTATAAAGAAAATACTTTGAATGAGTTGATGCCAATAGACCCTGATTATTCGAAACACAGTACTAAGGGGATAGCCCTTTGTCTCTGTATAGAACGGGGGAAGCGGGCAGGTAAATGTAAGGAGTAGGAGAAGGAAACAACAGCGCTACCCTAGTTGATGTCTTGTAGCTATCTGCGAGCGTTAGCTTCAACTTTGAATAAGATTTCTCTCCATCTCCAGTTCTTCACTCAACGAGATTTGCGCTATGTTCAATTTGAAATCAACATCCCCACAAATCGGAATCACAGTTCAAAATTTTTGAAGAATTTTCTGCAGCCATTTTATTGTATATTCCATACCTCGAATGCATCCATCCTTTCGGCCCTTTATGTTGTTGGGTTGGAACAATGCCAGACAGCACACAGAGAGAAAATAGAGGTAACCCGGGCTCCTGGAGCGTAAATCGCCAACTACCCGGGCCCACAGCACACAGTATCTTGCTCCCTGATATTTGAGGGCTGATACGTTTCTAGGATGAATCAGTCAAATTGGGTAAATTTGTATAAGTAAAAATATATTTTTAATAAACCACAAGATTTTATAGGCCTTTTATTTCCATATTTTCATATATATAAAGTTAAGAAACCAAAATATAATATAATTAAATTCATATACACTCATGGACAAAACTTAAAGAAGTGTAAAGCATTTGATGTCTCCGGTTGCCTTTTTTTTTCTAGGAGACAGAGGCAATATTGTCCACACTTGGTTATCTTGTGTGTCTTCAATAAAGGTGATTGTGTATCAAATATCTTTCAGAGTTATTGTCTTAATCCTGATATACATGCTAAAAGGTACAACTTCCTTAAGTTTTGCCATGAGTGTAGTTTATTTTCGAAAATAGGCTACTAAAATCATTATAGAGGACAGGTAGAAGTTCAAGTTGACCACTTTCGTCTTGTCAACAATTTATATAATGACAATAAATCTCACCCGAGACACACTAAATAGGAATTTCAAATTAGGGCAATATATTGTACATTTCGAGTTTGACTCCACAACATCTAGGTAGCCACAGATATGTCCATTAGTCCTTCAAAACAAAAGCTGAGAAATGGCTCTTACCCAAACCACCGGTGCGACGTCTCCAAAGCTGAAGGACTCGGTGGAGTCGGTGCGACTGGGGCGATTGTCCCAGAGGGCTGCACACATTTGGTCACAGATATAGTGTGAGGCCAAGCTGCAGAATTCTAAATGACCACAAATTGAATCACATATCTAAGATATGTTTTTTAAAACGCACCACGAAAAAGATATCAGATTGGGGCAAATATTGTGTGTGTGAAGAACATGTATAGGGGAAGAACGATTATAATTCCAGAACAATTTATTGTCTTTTTCGAGAGTTTGATCGTCCCAAATTGAGAAATTCAATTGCCGTTGGATCCGCATTGACCTTGATGCAGGCTGCTACCCGGCGTGGCATGACCTGATAAATATTCCAGATGCTGTGCAGCGGGACTATTTGCCAAATTGTCTCCAACTGTCGGGCTAAATAGTCAAAATTCCGGGATGGTTGCAATCGCCTTCCCATCACATCCCAGAATGTTCTATGAGTGAGAGATCAGGCGATCTTGCTGGCCACGGAAGAGTTTGACAAGATTGAAGACCATCCATAGTAACACGTGCGGTGTGTGTGGTTTCTTGTTGAAAAATAGGCCCGGGGTGATGTGAGAAGAACGGCAACAAAACAGGCCGTAGAATGTCATATACGTACCGTTGTGCTGTCAGGGTGCCAGGAATGACTATCAATAGGGTCCTGTTATCAAATTAAATAGCACCCCAGACCAAAACTCCCCTGTTGTGACCTGTGTGATGTTCGAATGTAAGGCCAGGATCCACACGTTGCCCAGGGCGTCTCCAGACACGTTTGCAACGGTCGCCAGGACAGTAAGAAACAGAACTCGTCACTAAAGACTATACGTCCCCAGTCAGCTTAGTTGCAAGTTGATCGCTCCCGACACCACTGTAGTCGGACTTGTCAGTATACGGGTGTGAGGGGTAGGCATCGTAGCGGTCAGCGAGCTCTTAGATTCCGCTTTCTCAGTCGTCTGTTGATCATCAATTTGCACATTTTTGGACCGGTCACACGTTGGATCGTAGATATCGTCGAATCCGGAGCTGCGACAGCTGTTAAAATAATCTCTTTGTCTTCCAGTTTGGTTGTGTCCCTTGGTCGACCGCTGCCGCTCTGGCGTTGCATTATTCCGTTATTGACCCATTCTTGCCAACATCGTCCTATAGCCGCATCACTTCGACACAGATGTTACGTGATTAGTCGATTTTAACCAACAACCTCTTTGAAACTCTGACATAAGTTCGTAATGAGCATGAAACTTTAGGAAAGGCATTGATACAGTATAAATAGGCTTACTTCAAAAAAAATTAAACGGAAATTTTGAAATTCAACTCGTGCCGCGCCGAATATTGAGTCTAGAATAATCGTGCTGGGTGCGCATTTCAGATGCGCTGGAGTTTTTGCTTCGCATAAATAGGTCACCAAATTTCAATAATTTTCATTCTTGGTCTAAATGTCTTTGTATACGTATTTTCATTTAAATCGGACAACTCCTCCTTTGTGCGTCGATATTTCTGTTATAGAATGTACGTATATCCGCTCATGGAGAAAGAGGCAAAACTTGATGGAAGTTGTACCTATTAGCATGTATATCAGGATTACTCTGAAAGATATTTGATGCACAGTGACCATTATTGTAGACACTCGAGATAACTACGTGTGAACAAAATTGCCTCTAGCTTCTTCGAAAAATCAGACGACCGACGATATCAAATAATTTCCACTACTTTAAGTTTTGTTTCCATGATTGTATATATGTTGAAACCTGAGCGTATTCATTTTTAAATATTCAATAATTCGACGAGGCGCTGTTCGTCCATCTTCTTCTGATATTCAAACTCCTTGTAAGCTTATCTTCCGTCTGATGTACCAGAGATGCTGTATTAGATAGAGCAAGTTTGTGGGACTAAACCCTTTAATATATGAATCATTATTTATTTTAAGAAATAAAAATACTATATACACAATATTCGAATACGTTCGTTTTTCTCTGTAGGTATAATTGTGGTATGTCTATTTTCCTATTGATTCTATTTTTGCCTTCTATAGATGCACGCATCTCCAGAAATAAACTTATGTGTTTATCCTGTAGGTTGCTGTAAACAATTTTTGTGTTTATCAAGTTCTGGTATATGTCCTGGTTTAATTGTGTGGTCTGCCAGTAATAATAATGGCTATAATTGTTTAATAGGCTGGCATGTGTTGATTGATTCTCTCTTTTAGAGTGTTTCCAGGTTCGCCAATGTAGGATTGTGTACTCGATTTGCATGGGATACGGTATATAAGGCTGCTTTTGGTTTCTTGTCTTGGGTTACGTTTAGTTATAGAGTGACAGAGAATGTTTCTTAGGTTTGGAGCAGTTTGATATCTAATATTGACATTGAATCTTTTGAGAGTTCTGGCTATTCTTTCAATTTAATATATATATATGGTAATTTAAACCAACAACCCTATATTGTATAATACTTATAACAAGATTGTCATGTTGTATATAGAAACACATCTATTAATAATTACACGCATGATTGACATGTGTCATTGCATCACCATATGTAATGTACTTTGTACAAACTGAGGATGAATAAATAAAACTATGTAATAGATTAAGAGCTGAGTTAAAGCAAGATTGAGAAGTTCAAAAACGTCTAAAATCGAGAGAGAAATCCAATAACCCTGGCAAGCCGTTGCCATCGAGGTCAAAGGGTGAAGAATGCCGCAGACGTTCAAAGTCCAACTCCCCCCCCCTCGGGAATGGTATATAAAAAACTTCGGTTTTTAGCCGAACATACACAGTCACTTCACCGTCGGCGTGAGCCCTTGTTGGTTGCAGCCAGGTCCACATCATCGCCATGTAAAACAGTAAGAACTCTATATCTCCATCTTGCTCTTAGCTCGACTTTTATCTGTTCATGGAACTTTCCTACTACAACTGTGTCTCTTCGTTTTGTGTGTGTGGACATTCCCAAGCTTTCCACTCTGCCTCGACCACGACTGTCTGTACTCTGTGAGAACTGTTAAAGGTCCTACAAGGTGCAGAGAGGTACTGGAAAACTCTCCACGACCTGACTGTCCCTCTCGGTTACTACAGGTTTGACCCTCGGTTACCACAGCTATAGCGAGAGTCGACAGGATGCCTCATCACAGATAAGTCGACAGGACCTCATCACAGAAGAGTCGACAGGATCCCTCATCACAGATAAGTCGACTGGACCTCACCACATATATGTTTTTTTTTTCATTAGATGGCGCTCTGCCATCTAGAAATGCTCATGTGATCACGGTCAGGATAGGCCTTTTTTTATTTTTAATATATATATATGTATAAAAATAAAAAGGCATATCCTGACCGTGCTCACATGAGCATTTCTAGATGGCACAGCGCCATCTAGTGGAACAAAATAAACTAAACGTTTATTTAACTTGTTCCGAGATATTTGGCCAACCCAATTTCTTGATAAATCAGAAATTCTAGAAATTCTGATGTGAGAGAGCACGGGCAGAATATGCCTTTTTTATTTTTAATATCAACACCTGACCACTTTTATATTATATATTTTTTATTATTTTTTTCACATATATATATATATACTAGCGGATGTGTACCCGGCTTCGCCCGGGTTTTATCCGAGTGAAAGTTTGCCTAACGAATATTATATATTATGAAGTATAATAAACAATGCTAAAGATTAGTTTTAATTATTAATCAAGATTGTGTGTGAATATGTGAGAAAGATGTAATATCGTTGTTGTTTTCTTGGCCGACTGTTTTACATATGGTGTTATCTTAAAATTGCTTGTTTTGAATATTTTTTTAGATTGAGTTGAATGAATTGCTGAATTTTTTTTGTATTTATATATAAATAAAATTAACTCTGTTGAATTTTTTTGGATTTTATCGATAACAGCAAAGTTATGTATTTTAAAGTTAGGAAAAATATTTTGATGTTAAGCAAAACCTGCTCCATCTCGTTTTACATAAATGTTGAAAATTTGGTCGAAATTGATGCATTGTAACGAAAGTTTTTAGCGAACACCACTTATGAAATTTCCATTTATATAGAAGATATAATATAAATGAGTTTTAAAAATTGTTAAAAAAAATGCATCGACCGGGAATCGAACCCTTGGCCGCCCGCGTGGCAGGCGAGCATTCTACCACTGAACCACCGATGCTTTAAAAAAATCAAATTAATTTATCGTCGCGACCAGTGCTGCGCCCTAGCGGTAAAAGACTGGAACTAACGCTTTTTGGTTTTTTATTTTAAAAAAAAGCACATTAACTTTTTTAGTTTTTTGAATAGCCTATATGTTAAACGAAATCTTCAGCTACCTACATGCGAAATTCCATAATGATTGAGTCAGTAGATTTTGCGTGATGCGATAACAAACATCGATTTCGCATTTCATTTTTATATATATAAGGAAGGATATACCAGATGGCGCTCTGCCTTCTGTAAAGCACATGTGCTCCTGGTCTGGATATGCCATTTTTAATATTGATTTCAACACCTGATCTTTTTATCTTTTATTTTTTCTTTCATTTTTTCATGTGCTAAGCGTATTTGGCCTTAAATACCCATTTCTTGGTTTTTCAAGAAGCCACTGGGACCAAAAAATATTTTTTGGTCGCAGTGGTTCAGCCTACTCCACGCTGACGAGCGCCAAAAGCGCGAAACGCGTTCGTGGATGGCTTTTCTTGATTTATCAAGAAATTGGGTAGGCCAAATATCAGGGAACAGGCTAAATCAATGTTTAGTTGATTTCTGTTCCACCAGATGGCGCTCTACCTTCTGTAAAGCACATGTGCTCCTGGTCAGGATATGCCATTTTTAATATATATATATATATGTATGTGAGAAAACAATAGAAAAAAAAGTCTATTATTTTCTCACATGTTAAGCGTACTAACGCAAGTTTGGCCTTAAATACCCATTTCTTTGGTTTCTCAAGAAGCCTCTGGGACCAAAATTCTTTTTGGTCGCAGTGGTACAGCCTACTCCACGATGACGAGCGCCAACAGCGCGAAACGCGTTCGTGGATGGCTTTTCTTGATTTGTCAAGAAATTGGGTTGGCCAAATATCAGGGAACAGGCTATATCAATGTTTAGTTAATTTCTGTTCCACCAGATGGCGCTCTGCCTTCTGAAAAGCACATGTGTTCCTGGTCAGGATATGTCTTTTTTATTTTTAATATATATGCATGTGTGTGTATTGGAATGTTTTGAAGCTCTAATCTATATAACCTAAGCTGTCCTCTATTCACCAAGGTGGCTTACCATCGAGAGTAGAGTCCCTCACTCCAATAGATCTGGCCTGCATTGAAAACCCCAATCTGGAACATCACAGTTTAGCATTTTAGACATATATTAATACATTAAAATTTAATGAACATTTCAAAACTTTGAACTGACACTCTACTATATATAAAGAAGACATGATGGCAAAAATACCTAGAATTGATATTTAGATATAGCTCTATTATGGCTGAAAGAAGTTCTATCATATGATAGGAACTATTCTAATTCTAGAAGAAAACAGTCAAATCCAATACTAAATGGTTATTCCATTAAACAATATAAAATCATATGAATATTCCTAAGAAAAAAATATAAATGTTTCTTTTTGGAGTAAATATATTTTTTATTTCATTCATTTTTTTTGTTGTTGTTGTTGAAACAAGCTATAAGATTTTTTGAAATACTGAAAAATAATAAATATATTGGCATTATATATATACTCGACCACAAGGTTGATGTTTATAATTACCTTCTACCCGAAGTTGCAGGGGAAGATGCTCCAGAGGTGCTGTTGTCGTCCTGGATCACATAAATCTTTGCATCCAGAGGACGAAGGCGATGAGCGCTAGCATCAGTTTTTGGAATCTCTCCAAGTTCCAGGTCACCAAGGAGACTCTTGCCATTTGCAACAGAATTGTTTGCGGAATTTTTCTCGCTGTTTGCGCAATAATTGTCACCATAAATATTGTCAAGATCCAACATGCAACTTCCACTGGATTCGCTCCCATAAGAAGTCTCATATTCCAGGTCTGAATTATCTTGATGGTCATTTTCTTTCGAGTACACAATACAATTTTCTTTAATGGAAGATGCATGAGCGGCATCAGAATCTAAATATTCAAACATTGACATTACCGAAAGGGCATTGTCTTCTACATCGCCATGTTCCCCAAAATTAGGGCAAGATCGTGCTTTGTATTTCATTCTAAAATTTCGGATAGGCATGTCGATATAAATGCCATCTGGATCAAAGATTTGAATGTGTGGTACGTCCACTTCAGGAGAGACTTCTCTCTCCACAGCTAAGTTCTCATCTTCTTCCATTACAAGAGCAGACGGTGGCAAAGCATCAATATTGTCTTCGCCATTAGGGTCTGTATAATCTCGAGACATCTGTAACACATTTTTAGAGATTTAAATTAAATATTTTCGTTTATCGTGATAATTATATATATATAAATAAAAAGGCATATATTGGATCAAAATATCATTTATTTCACCAATATTTCAGTTGGCTGAACGTCAACCTTTATCGAGGTATTATAACATTTTAATGTATGTTAACAACAAACTCAGCGCCACATAATATCAGTAGAATTAAGTTTAAAAAAATATTTGTATTTATGTGGCGCTGAGTTTGTTGTTGACACACATTAAAATGTTAAAATACCTTGATAAAGGTTGGCGTTCAGCCAACTAAAATATTGGTAAAACAAATGATATTTTGATCCAATATATGCCTTTTTATTTAAAGATTTATTTATGGATCGCTCTATTTTCATTATATATATATTGAAAATAAAAAAGGCATATCCTGACCAAGAGCACATGTGCTTTTCATTTTTTATTTATTATTTTTTCTATTGTTTTTCATATATATGTTATATAAAAATATTATTTTATTTAAAATTATATATCATAGATTCCTATATTCTGTTAAATCGACCGCTAGAGGTCGCGCTTTCTGTTTATATAATCCGTTGGTCATCTCTGATTCTTCGATCCCGGGTTTCGGCATCTTTTTCGGGGCTCAAAAATCATTCATTTTGGTTAGCAGCCCCGTAAAATAAATATATTTTCTCTCTGATAACCCACAGGCTGACCCAAGGAAGATGCTTAAAGCTGTCCGCGCTGCCCACACTCTCCCCCAAGGCGTTTGGGCCTCCCTGCGCACCAAGGTGAAGCTGGTCCTCCACTCCAGCAATCCCGACACCATCCATGAGGTGACAACCTCCCTGGCCAGCAAGCTGAACGGAATGAAGGTCCTCCAGCAGAAGGAGATCCTACCAAGAATCTGCCTCTTCAAAGTGGATGAGGAAACATCCAACTTCACAATTGAGGAGACCTTCCGGGAGACCGCTGCTGTTAGCAAACTTCCTGGGGACAAAGTGGTGCGCGTGGCGCACCGTTCTGCACCCAGAAACGGGACCTGCACCGCCTTCATCGAGGTGGACATCAAGACCTTTAGAGCCCTGGGCGTTCGCGGAAGAATCGTGGTGGATGGAGTAATCCTCAACTTCGAGGAGTCCATCCGCGCCCGCGTCTGCTTCCGCTGTTGTGGCTTCGGCCACAACTCTGCCCAATGCACCAGAGCTTCTAAGTGCTTCCACTGCGGTGAAGACGGCCATGAAGGCCGCGCCTGCCCTTCCATTGCTGACCAGCGCACCTCCAAATGTGCCAACTGCTGCTCAAAGTCCTTCCAGACAAGCACGAGGCGAGAGCCTCAAGCTGCCCCATCCTGAAGTCTAGGGTCCTCAAGTTCTAGGCTTCAAGGACCTTCTGCCTCCTATTCCATCTGCCACTTCTACTGGATTCCTGGCCAATTCAAGACTCCTGCCCCGCTGCACCCTGGCACGTTCCCTTGAACGTTTCCACCACCCCTGCGAGATATCTCCAGCCGCCAGATCCTAGGATCCCTGGCCACCTGACATCGCGTCTGCTGCCTTGACGTTTTAGATACAGTGTGCCCGGAAAAGTCTCCACTGAGACTTGAGCGGGCGATGGCAAGAATATTCCCGTTGTTGTTGTTTCCCGATGTCGGTTATTGCAGATAACCCGCAGGCTGACCCACGGGACATCCTCAAAGCTGTCCGCGCTGCCCACACTCTGCCCCAAGTCGTCTGGGCTTTTCTGCGCACCAGGGGAAAACTGGTGCTGCACTCCAACACTCCAGAAGGCCATTCCTGCCGTCAGCTCTGCCCTGGACAACAAGCTCCAAGGCCTGAAAGTCCGGGAACTGAGGCAATTCCTCCCAAGAATCTGCCTCATCAACGTGGAGGCGGAAACCGCGAATGAGGACGTTGTCAAGGCCTTCCTTTCCACCGATGCCCTCAGCCAGCTTCCTGGAGACAAGCCTGTCCGAGTGGCACACAGATCTCCGACCAGAAATGGCACCTGCACGGGCTTCATTAAGCTGAACTTGGCTTCCTACAAAGCCATTGGAAGACACGGCAGGATCTTTGTGGACAAAGTGATCCTGAACTACGAGGAGTCTGTCCGCGTCTGCTACAGCTGCTGTGGCTACGGCCACAACGCCGATAGGTGCACCAAGGCTACGGTCACCTGCTTCTACTGCGCTTCTGGTGACCACCAAGGCCGAAGCTGTCCAACTCTCGCCACCCGCGCACGGCCAAGTGCGCCAACTGCTCAGCCAAGGGCCTCTCTGCCGACCACGAGGCAAGATCAATGTCTTGCCCAACTGCCAGAGCTAGAGCTGCAAAGTTCTAGTCCTCCCGCCTTCTTCCTGCCTCCTGACCTCCACGGACCCAATCCGGCCTAACCTGCCTCTTCCTTAACGGAGATCCTGTCCCTAGCCTCCCCAGCCAGGCCATAGTGGTTTTATATATTCCGCTTTACGCGGCCATTGGGGCTCAAAAATCATTTTATTTTGGTTAGCAGCCCCGAAAATAAAGATATTTCCGTTTCCCAATGGCCGGCTCAAACCTTTTGTATATTATGTGAATAAGTTTTCCATTTTTTTGTTCTTACGCCTTAAGCCAGGCAGTATTTTTAGCAAATTATGTTTTTATATATTCCATAAGCTCAATTAAAGCTATTTTTGATCTTTACTATTTTTATTATACTTTCAAGATGTTATCCACGACTGCATTACCATAGCATAATCCTCAAGATGATCAAAAATTAACAGAAAATCTATTTTTTATTTATAACATATATATATGTAGTAATCCCGTTGTGGAATGTATTGGGCAGTCGTGGTAGTGGGTGCGTGATGGGATTCCCGCACTGGGACAGCAAGAGACAGAGGCAGGTCTAGATGGTAACTCCAAGAAGGTAGAGGTAGACCACGGACGAAGACTGTCGCGGATGCCCTAGCCGACCGTCTAACGGCGTCGCTCTGAAAACAACTACTACCCTTTTTCTAATTTCTGGGCCTTTTATATTGGACGCTCGCATAAGGTGGAGCGTCCTAATTGGTTCCTATAATCACGCCACCCTATGGCGCCGGGTTGTTTTTCGTCTGGTCTTTGTCGTCTGGTTTACCTCCACCTTCTTTGTTTTATTGTCACTTCCATTGTTCGATACATATTTTAATATATAGATATGGGGTTATATAATGAATATCAGAAGAAGGTTGTGAACTATCTAACTCAAAATATACTACATATATATATGTAGTAATCCCGATGTGGAATGTGCTGGGCAGTCGTGGCTGTGGGTGCGTGATGGGATTCCCGCACTGGGACAGCAAGAGACAGAGGCAGGTCTAGATGGTAACTCCAAGAAGGTAGAGGTAGACCACGGACGAAGGTAAGTCGAACCACGGGTGTCGCGGACGCCTACATCGCGGATAGGGGTGAGAAATCCGACCGTATGACGGCGTCGCTCTGAAAACAACTAACTGAATAACTCCTTTGTCCCATTTCTGGGCTCTTTATATAACTCTTTACGCCCGCATATGTGGCGATTCCTGATTGGCTACTGTAATCACGTTACTTTATGGCGCCAGGTTGTTTTCGTCTGGTCTTTGTCGTCTGGTTTACCTCTTCTTCTTTGTTTTATTTGTCACTTCCATTGTTCGATACATATTTTTATATATAGATATGGGGTTATATATAATAATTATCAGAAGAAGGTTGTGAACAATCTAACTCAAAATATACTACATATATATATATATATATATATTAGCCGAATGGCCCGGGCAACGCCCGGGTTTTACCCGATTAAATGCTTTTATTCAAATACTATTCGTTACAATTATAAATTGGCACCGTGGATGTCACTTTTGTAAAACGTCCCGCTCCAAACTTTGTGTCTGAGAAGCGATATTTTTATAGAAAGATTATCTGGCTTTTGTTTTCTGCTCGAATGAATGTTTTTCTGTTAGAATTTTGTTCCTGCGTACAAAATAATGAACTGGTTCCACCCGTGGTCTTGCTTTTTGGAATTTTTCCCGATATAATTTTGCATCTGATAATCAAACATGATACAGCAATATCGTCATCATCATTTTCTGACTAAAAATATATAGTTTTAATAATTGATTTATATATTTTTTAAAATAGCCTATCGTCTTCCCCGTATTTCTAACCTATGTATGGAAATTTTGGTTTGAATTAGTGAACTACTGCGAATTTGTATACCGGACATACAAACAAACATACAAACAATCATTTATATATATATATAGAAGATATATATATGTTATTTAATATAACATTTTAAATAATACCTTTATATAACATTTCAAATAAAATATTTTAATATAACATATATATAGTATATCTATATATATATATATATATATAATTGAATGTCTGTCTGTCTGTCTTTAACAAATGTTCGTTAGGTAAACTTTCACTAGGGTAAAACCCGGGCGAAGCCGGGTACATCCGCTAGTTTTAAATAAAATTGAATGTCTGTCTGTCTGTACTCTATAGATTCAAAACCCATACATCCAATCGCCGTGAAATTTTAAGATATTATTAGGTATATCACCGGGAAGGTTTTTGAAAAATAATTTAATGAATATCTTGAATATCCTTAGAGTTATTTGCAGATTTGTATATTTAACTCGCAAGCAGCGCCCCCATTGTGACGATGATAACAAGTTTTCTTATCACTAAGTTTGTTATCTTAAATATTATTCATCAAAAGTAAGATTATCTCAGGATGACACGGCAATTTATTTGAGACAAGAATAATGATACAATTCCAAGGCGAAGATACTATTCCTTTAACTTCCAATTACCGAGGGAACCAATTAATATTGATTTTATTCAACTTATCGAGTATTTTTCAAGGGACCGGGAAAAAATGTTCACTAGATAAAACTATGATTTTCTGAGGTAGAAAATTAGGAAAGACAAAATTCAGGATGATACGGCACACAGGGACCGGGAAAAAATGTTCACTTTATCGAGAGATTCAAATTTACGAGTTTCAAATTATCAAAATATATCTTTTTTTTTTATAAGTTTTTAGAGAATTGTTTTAACAAATGTTCGCTAGACGAACCTTTACTCGGGTAAAAGGTTATATATATAAAATTGAATATCTGTCTGTCTGTCTGTTTGTCTGTCTGTCTGTACTCTATAGAATCAAAAACCATACATCCAATCGCCGTGAAATTTTAGGATATCATTAGGTATATCCCTGGGAAGGGTTTTGAAAAATAATTTCTTGAATATCTTTAGAGTTATTTGCAGATTTGTAGATTTAACTAAATGATGATGATTATTTATCAAAAGTAAATGGTTTTGTTTACAAACAATATATGTGTATTCAATATGGTGGTCAATAGTCAAATAATCTTTTTTTTTTAAATTAAATAATAGAATTTTTTAATTATATAAAAATTAATTTAGTAAACAAAATATTGATTTTTTGAAAATTTCTATTTTATTAGTAGTATAAAAAATTTAAATATATAAGAATTTTTTTTTGTAATTTTTAGTAAACAAAAAATATTAGAAAAATATATCTATCTATATATATCTATATATATAAAATTGAATGTCTGTCTGTCTGTACTCTATAGATTCAAAAACCATACATCCAATCGCCGTGAAATTTTGGGATATTATTAGGTATATCACCGGGAAGGTTTTTGAAAAATAATTTCATGAATATCTTGAATATCCTTAGAGTTATTTGCAGATTTGTAGATTTAACTCGCAAGCAGCGCCCCCATTGTGACGATGATAACAAGTTTTCTTATCACTAAGTTTGTTATCTTAAATATTATTTATCAAAAGTAAGATCATCTCAGGATGACACGGCAATTTATTTGAGACAAGAATAATGATACAATTCCAAGGCGAAGATACTATTCCTTTAACTTCCAATTTTCTAATGTAGAAAATTAGGAAAGAAAAAATTCAGGATGACACGGCACACAGGGACCGGGAAAAAATGTTCACTTTATCGAGAGATTCAAATTTACGAGTTTCAAATTATCAAAATATATCTTTTTTTTATAAGTTTATAGAGAATTGTCTTAACAAATGTTCGCTAGACAAACCTTTACTCGGGTAAAACCTCGGGCGAAGCCGGGTACGTCCGCTAGTATATATATAAAATTGAATGTCTGTCTGTCTGTTTGTCTGTCTGTACTCTATAGAATCAAAAACCATACATCCAATCGCCGTGAAATTTTGGGATATTATTAGGTATATCCCTGGGAAGGTTTTTGAAAAATACTTTCTTGAATATCTTGAATATCATAAGAGTTATTTGCAGATTTGTAGATTTAACTAAATGATGATGATTATTTATCAAAAGTAAGATTTTCTACCTATTAATTGCGTACAAGTCAAAGTTAGTTTTATCATTTATCTACAACATATATATTGGGAGAATAGATAAAATGATGATTTTGTAATGTAGAAAATTAGAAAAGACAAAATTCAGGATGACACGGCAATTTATTTGAGACAAGAATAATGATAATTAATATTGATTTTATTCAACTTATCGAGTATTTTTCAAGGGACCGGGAAAAATGTTCACTTTATCGAGAGATTTAAATTTACGAGTTTCAAATTATCAAAATATATCTATTATTTTTTACATATGTTATATTTGAATGACATTTATGTAGGGATAATTTTATTGTTAATTTTCATTTTGATGTATTGTATACATTTGATCATTAATAAATTATTATTTAGGTATTAAAACTGCCTTTTTGTTCAAAGACAGCAATGTTTGAACGGGTACAGCTAGGTGGAGCAGATAATCAAACATAAAGTTATCTTGCCAAGTATAGATTCAGTAGGGATTGGATGTTTTCTAGAATTGTTTTAACAAATGTTCGTTAGGTAAACTTTCACTAGGGTAAAACCCGGGCGAAGCCGGGTATATCCGCTAGTTTTAAATAAAATTGAATGTCTGTCTGTCTGTAATCTATAGATTCAAAAACCATACATCCAATCGCCGTGAAATTTTGGGATATTATTAGGTATATCCCCGGGAAGGTTTTTGAAAAATAATTTATTGAATATCTTGAATATCCTTAGAGTTATTTGCAGATTTGTAGATTTAACTCGAAAGCAGCGCCCCCATTGCGACGATGATAACAAGTTTTTTTATCTATGAGTTTTATTATCACTAAGTTTACTATCTTAAAGATTATTTCTCAAAAGTAAGATTATCTCAGGATGACACGGCAATTTATTTGATACAAGAATAATGATACAATTCCAAGGCAAAGATACTATTCATTTAACTTCCAATTACCGAGGGAACCAATTAATATTGATTTTATTCAACTTATCGTGTATTTTTCAAGGGACAGTGAAAAAATGTTCACTAGATAAAACGATGATTTTGTAATGTAGAAAATTAGGAAAGACAAAATTCAGGATGACACGGCACACAGGGACCGGGAAAAAATGTTCATTTTATCGAGAGATTCAAATTTACGAGTTTCAAATTATCAAAATATATCTATTATTTTTTTATAAGTTTATAGAGAATTGTTTTAACAAATGTTCGTTAGACAAACCTTTACTCGGGTAAAACCCGGGCGAAGCCGGGTACATCCGCTAGTATAGTATATTTTAAACTGTATAACAATGACACTTTTAGTATATTTCACACATCTTTCAATTAGTTAGACCTGATACTTTATAAGATCATGCCCTTCTATTAAAATGTACACTGTTCCTATTTGCTACCACCCCCATATTTTGTATATATGCTATATCTTTTTTTAATAATATAACCTGTACACACACACACTTATTTGTATTTGAGCTCAAAATTATGACGTCAAAATAAAAATCCAAAGAGTGGTCAGCTGGGGCAGAGGGGAGGAAATAGCCAACGCTCAGGGCTTTATATAGACGACTCCGGTAAACAGGACAGGTTTTAGCAGGGGGTCAGCGGCAGTATGTTCTACAGTGTGTCCGTCGGCAGATCGCTTCTGTCTCTCTCTGTCGCTCTCTCCGTGTCTCGTTGTTAGAAATCCAGGTTGTTGTCATGGCCTCTACCTCTGTCCCGTGGGCTCTCTCTGATCACTCTCGGTGCTAACATCCAGCCCTGCCTCTGCTTCTTGTTGTCCGCGTGTGGGAAGAACATCAACACTCGCCTCACGTAGAGATGAATTCCATTAAAGCTGGGAATGTCGCTCACTACGCCACCCCAGACCAGATAAAATCAACCTTTACCATGATAGCCAATGGTGTGCTGGGCCAAAACTCTTGAAACAAGACCCAATCAAATCGCCTGACGGATAGTAGGAAAAATCAGGAGGTGGGAGTTCGAATTGAAGGAATTATTGAAATAACTTTCGCACTAGTCTTTAAAGTCCCAGAGATTTTTGTTCCAAATCCTTTACGAGATTCTCAAGTTTAACTAAACAAGTGCAAGCATCTCCCATGTCCTCAAGTTTAGCTCAGCGCATAGTATAGGCTGGGCCTGCACCTACTAAACAAGAATTTATAAAGGGATTAGAAAATTCTAAGTCAATTCTTCACAAACGGATCGCTGACATCAGAGCAAGAATAAGGAGCGTCAAGAGCTTCCGCTTTGCGTGTCTTAATGTGCGCAACATTGCCACTCGACACAGGAGCATCGAGTTGTGCTGCTTTGTTAAGGAGACTAACGTCACGACCCTCGATAACGTCGACGACATCTGCTTGAGCTACAGAGTAAAGCTTGTTCCAACATCTGCGACCAGAGGATTCGTCCTCGCCTGAATCTTCTCATCCAAGGTCTAGGTCATCGAAACTTTAATATTCCCGAGGAACCTGCGAGCGACATAGCGTCCGGTTTGGTCGAATCTCTTGGGGAGTTTCTAGACGGAGCTAACCTCGTAGATGCCTCAGCTATCTTTGAGGCCGCGCACCTTCCCAAAGGGTCTCCAGTTGCGGAAGCTCGGTGGATGCGAGCAGACTGGATCGAGTGCTGCTAAAATCAAGCCTCTCTAACCGCGTCCCCCCGATACTGGAGCCAATGCTATATAACTCTTATTACCGTGCGGTCCTCTAAATCGGCGAGGCCCCGAACATCGTCCACCATTTCATTCCATCATGAGCCTATGAGAGTTAGTCGTGGGTCGGTGAAGATGCTCCTTGACGAGACCATGAGAAACATCGGGCACATGCAGAATGGGGAAATCTGGAGGAGACGGGGGCAGAACAAGGTGCATCTGGCCTCCGCCATTAAGTCCCTCCACAACCTGCGCAATAAAGACGACGACTACATATCGAGAGCAAGGATGTTTGTTCAAACCGAGGTCGAGGATGTGTCTATTAACTCTAACTATCCCTTCCTGCCGGACCTCGGGCGCGCTCTTTGACTTTGTCGCAGAGGAACGTCATCGACAACATTCTACGACAGTGCAGGTCGAAAAATTACAGGAGCAGCGGTGAGAGATTTGGCCTTCGCCAACCTAAAGCGGCGCATGGATTCACTCCAAGGGTCACCATTGAGGAAAGCTAGACACTCCACTGCTAAGGCATCAGCGACGAAGATATCACTGCTGCCATCGGTCGCCTGCCAACAGGGAAAGCGGCCGGAAGGGATGACCTGCCCTGAGAGCACTTCCAGGGCTTCGAAGATTTATTCACGAGTGCTCTCCGTCGGGTCTTCGAGGCGCCTCAGCTCTGCGGCGCAGCGAAATGTGCCTGAGACCACACGGTAGTCCGGACCTCACCTGACTTCGACCTCTCTCCTTTCCAATCGACCTCTCTCCGTTTCAGCGGCGCCCTTTAATGGCGACTGTGACCAAACCCCGGGACATCGTACTGGAATGTCAGCTACGCCGTTCCAGGTAAAATACCAGCCTGGAACACAGCCCGCGTAGCTGACGAAGTTGCCAATACCTGCAGGGATCAAACTCTGCTGGCAGGTGTTGCCACCGTTTTGGAGTCTGCGTTTGACAAACTAAATAGATGTTTTCTGGGGTCCCTTTTCTCCATCGACCTGCCGCCAGTTTTCGTGGGGTGGGAGCCCCTGTCATAAGCTGGGGCTGAGGCGACGGCGAGTAAGGCGTTTAAGGCGTTGGGAAAACCCTCTGTTCCACCTACTCAACGGAGTGAGGCAAGGCTGCGCAGCGAGCTCCGCGTTCTTAATCATCTCCACGAAACCCTTTTTGCTCCGCCTGGAGCAGCTACTCGGCCAAGAATAATGTCCGAGCGTCCGCCTACGAAATCATCCTGCTTATCCGCGAGGATGGACAGCTAGAAGTCGTCAAGATCTTCGAGGACTTTAGGCGTGCGTCAGGAATTTAATTCAACTTCGACAAGAGTCAGGATATCTAGTGTGGAAGATGGAAGAACTGTATCGACTCCCCGTTGGGCATCTCGTTGAACACGGAATAAAATCACCACCTTAGCGACCATAGTGATTCCTGGAATGTGAACTTCGGTTCAATATCAACATCTGAATGAGCTACTGGAGCTACTGGGTGACAGTTAGTCACCTTTTGTCTGCGGTCTCTCGCTCTCTCGTCGAGAAAAACCCGTCAAGAGCTTGGAGCTCTCGTCCATCTTTTATAATCTCCAGGTCTACCTGCCCAGAGAGATCACCATCGCAAGACTGTAGGCAAGATTAGTGCGATACTTCTGGGAACTTGATCGCCGACTCTTGGTTTTCAGAGAGCAGAATGTGACTCTCTTCTACATCCAATCCTGGTACCAGGCTTCTGCCGCGGGCCGTCGGTGTCTTCACCTCTTCGAGGCTGCAGTTGAGATGCTCGAGTAGAACCACCGGGTCTTTCAACAGGTATTTCTTCAGGCTGTTCGAGTCGATGGTAGCTGCCCTTGAGCCCCTGGCTCCGACAAGATGACTGGACTAGCGCATTGGTTACCTGATCGGGCCTACTCCAAACATCGCAATATCTACACGCAACGCCCTAGCGGACGTTGCAGCTCTGGGGAGCTGCTCACGCCTGGTCGCGCAGAACGCCCAGGGATATCATCGCGTCGTTAGCTTGGCTCGCGCAATCGTAGTACGCGGGACGGTCAACCGTTCCAGCGACTCTCTACCCTTACCGCTGTCTATCACTCTGCCTATCACCTTCCCTTGAACAAGCACGTCGGCCTGGACCTGGCACACACATCTCGTCAGACCACATATAAAGCCAGCCGGGTAGAGTATTTATAACTTTAAAATAAGGTTTAAAGCTTTATTGATTCATTAAACCGTATTTACTATACAAATGATTTTGTCGAAATGTATCAAGATGTTGGCAGTAAGTGCTAGGTAGAAGAGAGAGAGCGGACAACTTGGTTATTTTATTTCGCGAACGGCGTTACTTCCGCGTACGAAGCTGAAGACAGTTCTGAATTGGCACTTCTTTTAGAATTAAATAGAGATCGGGAATTTCGCTATATATATTGAGGGAATGATTAATAAATATTTTCAAAGGTGATGATTAAAAGTTGGTTGCTTCCATTAATCTATGCTATATCTCATAGACATACGGTAAATGTTGAGTAAAATATCAGGCCTCCAGGGAAAAGTATCTTTTCAAAAACCTTTTTTTATCTCTAGCTTTCGGGCACGAACGCCCTTCTACAGGAGAAAACTTGGTATAAAGATTCGCCAATAAAACAAGAGTTTCAAAAAATATATAATTATTAGATGAATAATTAAATAAAATAGTATTATTTATATATAATTTATTAGATATATAGCACCTATCCACGTTATATAGCAAATGGAAAGACACACAGCGTGTAAATGGCGGGATTCAACTTCTAGCAAATAAGCGTATACACACTCTAATAAAATAATTGTCAGTTATTTATGATGCACGCTTTTTAATGCTTGTATTGCACAAAGTCACATATAAAACGAATATTTCCTAAATACGATCTCATCATATAGACAGAGGGTAAATTATAATTATTTATTAATTTTCGATATACAATTTTTCCACATGTGGAGACTTGTGGTGCACTTACAGTAAAAGCAGTCGCCAACTTCTACCCACCATGATTATCATGGCTTGTACTGCGTGTACTAGGAATAAGCAAAAAAGTTATATAATTTTCGATATAAAAATGCTAAAAGAAAATAAATATAGAGAGAGCGGTCCTATCTGTGCTTGTTCTATTGTAGAATTGAGAGAGTTGGATTGTAGTTCCTTCTCACCCATCAACTCCGATGACCTTTGTTTATCCTTGCAAAACAAGATGGCTGTAATTATTGCTTAACACCAAAGCATTTATATATAGTATTTTCTTTTTTTATATTCAATAAAAAAATATTTGTATAATACATTTATATTATATCGTTTCTCATCGGGTTTATTCAGACTAAATATTTTTTAAAAATCAACATATTATGACACAGATGTCATTGTTGTAAATGCTATATATTGTTTATTGGGTTTTTTCTTTGTTGGGGTGTACACAAAACTATTTATAATACAATATAATGCGGCTTATGATTGTAAAACGACATTTGAAAATATCCCCCATGAGTTTCTTTCAAATTAAAAATCGAAATTTATTTTTAAGGCGAAATAACCACTATTTCTAACCTTAGAGATGAGGTATGAATTTATTGAATATAATAATAAAATATTTACGTTTATCATTACTCTTCACAATTCATCCTTTCATACCTCATCTCTAAGGTTAGAAATAGTCGTTATTTCGCCTTAAAAATAAATTTCGATTTCAATTTAAAAGAAACTCATGCGGGATATTTTCAAATGTCGTTTTACAAAACTATTTATAAATTCCGACGCTCCAACTCTTTTGTACTTTCTCATTGCAGGCACAGAGAGATAAAAAATAAAGTCATTGTTATTTATCTCCTAAATAGTAAATATTTATTTTTATTCTATGTTTATAGGAATCATATATGCCGATTTATCCTTAATTGGATATTTTATAGATTTGAACTATATTTCTCTAAGCACTGATGACCTTTGATATTTGCGGTAAAGCAAGATGGCTGCCATCATTGCGTAACACTGATTCTGTGTAGAAAGAGAAAGGGCTTTTGTAAAGCAGAATCATTAAGCTTATACGCGGTTAAAATAATATTATTCAGCATCGATTTTATTTGAAGAAATTATCGACTTAACATAAAAAATACGTGATTGAATTTTATATGTGAATTTTAGGTACTTACTGTTTTTTTTTTTTTTTGCACTTACGTTTCTTCAAAGATACTTATAAACGGATATAGTTTCAATCCTCATTTGCTTTCCCGTTCAGACATGAAGAGAAGTGGAAAGAAAAAAATATAATCACAAAACTATTAAATATTTTCAAAATGTAATATATTAACGCGTTATAAATAGAGAATACGTGTCGTTTTCCTCTACTGTAGAATTTAGAGTTAGAATAGATTTCTACACAGGCCGATTCCGTTGTCCTTTCAGCATTGCGGTAAACCATGATGGCCGCCATTATTTCGCAACGCTGAAATCGTTTGTCACAGAGGAGATATCCAAGCAGAATTATAATTTTAATACGGTTTAATATATTTCATTTCAAAACAATCTTTATTTAGAGCAAAGTTTGATTGAATCGAAAAACGGCAACAGAGTTCACAAGCTATGATCATAAAAATATATTACAGGCTCTTAAAAATCGTAGCCGAGATATTTTCCATAGAGAATATATTAGAAGAACTGGATGTTTAAAGGAGCGTGGATCGCAGTGGAGGGGGCGAGCGAGCTTACCGGAGCGGCCTGATCCATGCTGGCGCTCATGCTGGCAGATTCATATGGCGTATTGCGCCACGGCGCCGGCAGCGCTACCTGATCATTTTCATGACGCTCACTGCCTACCTTTTATTCTAAGTCGATCCTACATCTTCAGAATATTTTTATATCGAAAACACCCTTATAAAATCACTATTCTTTAAATTAAAAGCATTGGGGAAATCAATATTCCAAATATACTAATCTATGATTATCTATTCTGTGATTCTCTATGATCGTATGAGTGTTAATGCATTCTAAAATCGATTCCATTATATGTGATGCATTAGAATTTCATAGTTTTTTTTCCTTTATATTATAGAATCTTATTCAGACGATATATATATAAATGCATATCTAAACATATGTATATAGACTATAAAATAAGCAACTTGAAATTTTCATAAGATCCATTATAGTTATAATGAAAGTCCAGGTTTACGAAATTTAGACGAAAACATGTAAATTAAAAATTCTGCATAACATATGCTGAGCTACCTGTCTTAGTTTATATATACATAAGTATTAATGGTGTCTATCCTAATTTTTATTCTATTAGTTCAGTCCTGGGAAATATAGATGCAACTTGAATGTATAAATTGTCTGATGATGTAATATGCAACTTGCAATTTTCATGCGAAAATTTTTATTTCGATATATATTCAGTCCTATATATATGTTATGTTAGTCCAATTATATAGAAATATAGACGCAAATTAATGTCATTTGAGCTTTTATAAATTCGAGGTCGCTATATATGTCACATTGTCTTGTAAAGGTAAAGGACATCTTCATGCCATAACATTCGCACTATCCTTTCGCCCTCGGATCAATTTTTCTTATTAAATCTTTATCCTTTAGAAAGAATTGGTTATTCGTATTTTATAGTATGCTAATATGAAGGACTTCAAATTTTTAATAAAGGATACAATTTAAAGAGAATATTTGATTTTATAATTTTTTTCTAAGAAAGGGAAACTCATCCAAATCAAACTTGGGTTTATTCCCATTGTAATTTTCACTGCATATATTCAAAATTATTTTTCAAGAGCACTTTACTTCTCTTCGCTTTTCAAAGTTCTGCTATTTATCTCTGTGAAGCTCTTCTCTTCCAGGGTGGGTTTCTTCTAGGCATTGTTTCTCCAGACTGTTCTATATTTGGGATGGCCTCCGAAGAATAGCTTGAGTAGATATGCTAGGAATGCCACTTCTTCCTTCGTCATTTCAGGGCGAATTCTGACTTTCGCTTGGTTCTTCTTATATAATTGCTGTTATTGTCGCTGTTGTGTCCAATTGAGAGCCTCAGATGTCTCCACACATGCATTTCTATCACAACAGTTGCAAATTTCTCTATAATCTTCGGTGGAAAAGAGATGCCGTTGTGCCACGTTAGTCACCTTGTAAACGGACCAGAATTTGGTCGAATACTCCAAGGGTCCAGGGGGGACCCCAGTGTTTAGACTTTCCCCCCTCTCTGTTATGTAATTGCAATGCACTTTATGTAGATTGCTCCATTACTCTCAGCTAGGTAGCTATTTCTTCCGAGGTTTTAACTTTTTTTTCCAGACACCATTTTGGGAGCATATTAATATATCCTCTGAAGAGTTTACACTATTTCCTATTTCATCCTATTCACCTATTTTCAATTTGCTATAATAAGAATTTCATTTTCCTCGATTTGAAGCATCTTTGTCTCTAAGCGTGAATGGTCATCTTATTGATATGCGCTTTATTTATTTCTAGGGGGGGGGGGATATCTTTTATCTACATTATTATTCGGCAGTTTTCCCGGTCTCTAGTTCAGGGTCGTTCTCCTGCTGATATCCAGTTCTACCACGGCCTTGAAGACCTTTAACAGTCTACGGCGGTCTCGTCCTCCAGAGGTTCGTTCCTTCATCTCTTCAACATCCAATCAATGTCATCTTTTTCTCAGATTTGGATTCGTCTCCGCTATTTTTTGTTTTTATTTTCTTGGATATCATTCCCGTAGTTTTTAGCGCAATAGATTGGATATAAACGGAATCTTTCCCAGTTCTTTTCTATGGCCTTTGCTAAATTTCATCACTAACCTATTCGATGTAAGAACAATGAGAACTACTCGTATCAGTATTCTCTCTAATCTGTTTGTTTCTCTTTCCAGTTTCTCTTACTTCTTCATCTTCGTTATCTCCGTAATTTTGAGGCTAGGTTGAGAAGTGATCCCATTTTCTAAAATGGTTATTTTTTATATTTTGTTGTATACCACTATTTCTGTTCTGCTTGAACTGATTTTTATGTCAGTTGTTATGAGCAAATCTATCATTAATTTTGTATATTCATTTTCTATCTTTTTTTTTTCTGTTACCCAAAGAAGTTTAATTCTGTTACTCTTCGTGAAGTTAAATATTTTCGCTAGGTTGAAATAGATGCACCGTAGCACTTTGTTATGCCTCTCCGGGTATTTGAATTAAAGAAGGCGATCAGAATTTGTTGAGAGGTGGTCCACCGATTTTTTCACTGTTTCGCAATGTGGACATTTGCAGCCGTTGTCCCGCGAAAAGACGTTTCTTTCCTGCAAGAACATATGGATGCTTTCGCTTTGAGTTGTGTTATTTCCCTTTGTTAGCCATAGTGATGACACCTTATAATAAAGCCTTGTGTCTCTTTATTGTTAAAGTTTTGTGGATTTTTTTGTTGCGCTTTTCAAAGACTTTAATTGTTCGTCTATTAAAGTGGGAGACTTCTAGAATCTCAAGAGCATATTTGATCTTGAAAGTAGCGTCACATTGTGATAAGACTGTATGGTTTTTCTTCACACATTTTCTCTCTTGGCTTGCTTCCTTTTGTGGTCGTCTGGTCTTCAAATATATATTTACGAAGCTCTATTCCTCGTCTTAATTCCCCTCACGTGGAAAATACAGCCGTTCCTTATTTGCTGGGTTTATATGTATTTTATTCTTGTTCGGGGTAGTTTGCACTTTTGGGTCTGTAAGCTTGAGATCATTCTCTGAGAACCCCCCACAATACCTATATATATATATTAATTAATTAATTATATTAAAACTTGGAAATAATTTCAATCTTTTTCTTTGTATATAGTATAAGAATTAAAATATATTATAAGAATGTGTGTTTGAAATTATTTATATTAATTTTGTTTTATATATATATAGAGAGAGAGAGAGAGAGAGCGCAATCATTAAATGTCTTTTTATATTAGCTAGCGCGCCGAAAAGATTCGGTGCCCCTGTAAAACAAAAAAGTTTGTGAGTTAGGCGTAGCTTGTTTGCCGCTACAATAAAATTTGAATCTGCTAGTTGTTGGCATACCTTTTAAAATCATAACATTTTTGGTCCCCCGAGCCGGATTTAGCAAAAGGATACAGTCAAGATTGTTTTGGATGATTTAAAATAAAAAGGTACGTAAAAATATATATTTTTTATATTGCAGAAAAGCAAATCGTAAAGGGAAAGCGAAATATATTTATAATTAAGTTAATAGAGCTAAAGCGTGTATTTTATATTTTTCGGGATGAGAAGTCCAAACTACTAAATTTTGAAGATTTGAAAGCTTACAAACTCGAAAATATTTGCCATCTATTGTTTGGCATATTTTAAAAATGAAGCGAGCTGTTAAGAAACAATGTTTTAATGACTTCAATCACCAATGTATAGAGATTGACGCTGAGCTCGAAATGAAAAATCCTTCAGATGAATTAATAGAAGTAAAACATAAGATCCTTAAAGGTTTTATAAGTTCTAACACAGTATTAGGTGCTCAAATTTTGGATAGATTTTGAATATTCATACATATACAAAGAAAAATATTGAGATATTTCCAAGTCTTAACATCCTCCCCGAGTTGATGGACTCCATCAAAATCCAGTGGGACAACGGGAGGAGCGCCAACTTGACGAGGGGTCTCCTGATCACTCCACCGGCAGTCTGGACTGAGACGACCCGTACAAGACCGTCCTTTCCAGGATGAGTCTCCAGCACTCGGCTCATCAGCCACTCGGCCGGAGGCAATCTATTCTCCTTGAATAACGCCACACCATTCTTCTATAAATTTGGTGCAACGTCCTACCACATATTCTGTTGTGACAGACCGTTGATATACTCGGTGGACCATCTCCTCCACAGGTGCTGCACCAACCGCTGGACTAGTTGCCATCTTGAAAGAAGATGCTCCCTTTTAGTTAACAAATTTTATTCCGGAACACAAGAGGAAAAAGTAGTAATCAAAATTGTCTCGGAGACAGAGCTTGTTGGTCATTTGGATCCCCGCTCATAGGATACAATGGCCGTGAATTCAAGCTTGATTCAATCTGTACTCTCACTGTTAGTAGTTGCTCAAAAGTCAGTGGGGAGCTTCCCACGATACGCCGCAGATGGTACTTGATACCTTTGACTCCTGCTTCCCATAGACCACCAAAATAAGGGGCTCCTGGAGGAACAAACTTCCCTTCCGCACCATCATTTGCCAAGATAGAAGCAAGATCTTCCAGTTGATCTTGAGCAAGGTAGAAACTTGAGCTCAATTGCCTCGAGGCTGCGATAAAATTAGCTCCGTGACCACTGTATAGGTACAAACAAAAAAGGCCCTCGGCGTGCAACAAACCGTTTAAAAGCTGATATGAAGGTGGGGGCTGAGGTATCCGAGTGCTGGTGATTTATCCTGGAAAGAACGGTCTTGTGCGGGTCGTCTCAGTCCAGACTGCCGGTGGAGTGATCAGGAGACCCCTCGTCAAGTTGGCGCTTCTCCCGGTGGCCCGACTGGATCTTGATGGAGTCCATCAACTCGAGAAAGATGTTAAGACTTAGAAATGATCTCAATATTTTTCTTTGTATGTGTATGAACATTTAAAATCTATTATAAGAATGTATATAATTAAAATTAGATATATCGCAATCATTAAATGTATTTTTATATATTTCAATATAATTTAAAGCTAGCGCGCCGAAAAGATTCGGCACCCCTGTAAAACAAGTATTTAGTATACAGTTATGAGCGTCATGCGTTCTTAATTCTTCATCTCTGTCACCGTTTGCTTTTTTTTTTTTTTTTGGAATGGCGCTCTCCTATTGGTTGGCTACGATCACGCCACCTTTGCCCCCCCCCCCCACTCGCTTTTTGGTTTCTGTAACTATTGTGTTGGAGCGGGTCGCTCCTTAAATAAATGCATATATTAGTTAATAACTAAATGGAATCCTCTCTTTCTTTTTCCCAGTAAGAGACGCCTACGGAAGCCAACAGTACATAGACAGATAAAGCACATAGGCTATAGTTATTAACTAATATATGCATTTATTTAAGGCGCCAATTTATAATTGTAACAAATATTATTTGAATAAAAACATTCAATCGGGTAAAACACCGGCGTTGCCCGGGTCATTCGGCTAGTTTAGTAAGAGTTAGGACTAGCTCGTTTACCGCTACAATAAAATTTGAATTAGCTTGCTGTTGGCGTATCTTCTAAAATCATAACAAACAAAAATGACAATGAAAATGTATTAATCGCTGTAATTGATTATTTTAATTGAGCTTTGTGAGATAGTAATTATTTTTTATTATTAATTCTGTTTACACATATTTCTATTTTAATTTTTAATGATAATTATAATCTTTATTTTCGAGCTCGCAAGTGTTTATATTGCCACGTGGAAAATTAGGTAAGACAAAAACTTCGGGATGACACAGCAATTTATTTTAAGGCAAGAACAAACTATGAATGATAAACAAAAGATAAGCGATGAGGGAAGTTTACAGAGTAGCAAAATATAAATATAAAAAATGATACTCTGTTAATAAAATAATAAATAACTAGCCGAGTTACCCGAGCAACGCCCTGGATTTACGCAAAGGGCCCTCAGAGACATTAACAACATATTAGACGGCACAGTGCAAAAATGTAGAAAATTAATTTATAGAGCAGTGGGGGAAATAGGTAAATAAAGAAAAGACCGATAATCAAAATACTTGATAATAAATAGTTTATTAGTGAACAAATAATACAAAAAATTCCTTTCAGGTTAGAAATATAGACATTGGTGCCTAGGCCTAAAAAAATATTTAAAATAAAAAAAAGAAGAAAAATTTTAACAAATTAGAAAATAAAGTGGCCAACAACACAACTATATTGAAGATAACAACATATAAAAGGAATGAATTAATTTAAATGACCTCTCATAAAAACTACATTAATAGTTTTATATATATACTAGCGGATGTGTACCCGGCTTCGCCCGGGTTTTATCCGAGTGAAAGTTTGCCTAACGAATATTATATATTATGAAGTATAATAAACAATGTTAAAGATTAGTTTTAATTATTAATCAAGATTGTGTGTGAATATGTGAGAAATATGTAATATCGTTGTTGTTTTCTTGGCCGACTGTTTTACATATGGTGTTATCTTAAAATTGCTTGTTTTGAATATTTTTTTAGATTGAGTTGAATGAATTGCTGAATTTTTTTTTGTATTTATATATAAATAAAATTAACTCTGTTGATTTTTTTTTGTATTTAATCGATAACAGCGAAGTTACGCATGTTAAAGTTAGGAAAAATATTTTGATGTTAAGCAAAACCTGCTCCATCTCGTTTTACATAAATGTTGAAAATTTGGTTGAAATTGATGCATTGTAACGAAAGTTTTTAGTGATGTCCACTTATGAAATTTCCATTTTATTAATATAGATACAGCATAACCTCGTTAATTCGACACATGGTATTTCGACCATGTTTGGATGTCCTGACCAACGGCCTATCATATAACAAACTGTAATTCGACGCTATCGATAATCCTACTCTTCCGATAATTCGAACATTTTAAAATTCAAATTTCGACAGTTGATTGTTGTTTAAATACAACTTCGCCCCTAAAAAGGTATTACAGAGGCGGGCGGCGCCGGCTTAAATGTACAAAACTATGTATAGAGCAGTGGGAAAAATAAGTTAATAAAAATAATTTAAAATAAATAGTTTATTAGCAAACAAATGATACAAAAAAATCCTTTCTGGTGAGAAACTATAGGCATTGGTGTAAAGTTTAAATAAATATATTTAAAATGAAAAAAAAAAAAGACGAAAATAAATAAAAATATTAATGTTGCCAACTATATTGCAGAGGAGACGACTTATTAAAGGAACTAATTTAAAGGACCTCATTAAAAACTTAATTTATAGTTTTATATATACATGGGCTCAACTTTACATGTATGCTATCTAAAGTTCGCACATGTGAAAAAGCCACATAGAGCTATCCATGCATAAACACAGGCTCTTATAGCAAGAGACCCACTCTAGCCAAGGTTTGGCCTTGAGCCTTATTTATAGTCATGGCAAAAGCCAACTTAGTGGAAACTGATGCCTCTTCAGAATGAAGGAAAGGTTGATATCTAAAGTAGCCAAAGATATTTTTGACACCAATACAGTGTGTCCGACATTGGTCCCTGTCAGGTATTTGTCCTTCAAGGATATGAGAGCACATGCACTGTATCACCATACGTGTACCATTGTAAAGACCCTGCTTAGGGTTAAAATTTCTCAGAGGCATAACAATAGAACCAACCTAGAGTTTAACTGGTGTGGAGGCATTCCTCTGGGAGTAAGGCTATTAAGAAATTCAGTAGGGAATTATATTTCTCCTCCACATTCTCACACTCCACACTGTCAACACTGAGAAAACACTGACTCGTGTTTGTTAAGAAATTTGAGGGAAGAAACTATAGACATTGGTTGAAAAGTTTAAATAAATATATTCAGAGTGAAAAAAAAGAAAATTAAACAAATCAGCAAATAATATTGCAAACATCACAACTATATTGCAGATAAGACAACGTATAAAAGGAATGAATTCATTCAAAGGACTTTATTTAAAACTACACTTCTAGTTTTTTATATACAGTATAACCTCGTTAATTCGACCATGTTTTGATGTCCTAAACTACGGCCTATCATATAAAAAACTGTAATTCGACCATTTTAAAATTCAAATTTAGACAGTTTATTGTTGTTTAAATACAACTTTACCGCTAAAAAGGTATTACAGAGGCGACGGCGGCAACTGAAAATGTACAAAATTTATGTATAGAGCAGTGGAGAAAAATTAGTAAATAAAGAGAAGACCAAAATCGAAATAATTGAAAATAAATATTTTATTAGCAAACAAATAATACAAAAAAAATCCTTTCAGGTGAGAAACTATAGGCATTGGTTAAATTTTTATAAATACTAGCGGATGTACCCGGCTTCGCCCGGGTTTTACCCGAGTAAAGGTTTGTCTAACGAATCTCTCGATAAAGTGAACATTTTTCCCGGTCCCTTGAAAAATACTTGATAAGTTGAATAAAATCAATATTAATTGGTTCCCTCGGTAATTGGAAATTAAAGGAATAGTATCTTGCCTTGGAATTGTATCATTATTCTTGTATGGATGTACCCGGCTTCGCCCGGGTTTTACCCGAGTAAAGGTTTGTCTAACGAATCTCTCGATAAAGTGAACATTTTTGCCGTGTCATCCTGAATTTTGTCTTTCCTAATTTTCTACATTACAAAATCATCGTTTTATCTGGTGAACATTTTTTCCCGGTCCCTTGAAAAATACTCGATAACTAACTTTGACTTGTGCGCAATTAATAGGTAGAAAATTTTACTTTTGATAAATAATCTTTAAGATAATAAACTTAGTGATAATAAAACTTATAGATAAAAAAAACTTGTCATCATCGTCACAATGGGGGCGCTGCTTTCGAGTTAAATCTACAAATCTGCAAATAACTCTAAGGATATTCAAGATATTCAAGAAATTATTTTTCAGAAACCTTCCCAGTACTATACTAAATGACTTCCCAAAGTTTCATGGCGTTCCAATGAGTGGTTTGGTCAGGCATAAAGGACAGACACACACACACACATACATTCATTTTTATATATATACTAGAAGAATGACCCGGCTTCGCCCGGGAATTCAGGAGTACATAAAAACGAATAAACGCCGTTAAGATGCTAATAATATGAAAATTTAAATATTGGGAGAGATTTTGCATATTGCTTGATATTAGAATATTTTATTAAGATAGTTTGTATTTTTTTGCATATTGACTATTGTTTGTTTAATTTTAAGAATTATCATATTGACTGTAACTTTTATTTATCATATAAAAAAAACAAAGGCCAGAACAAAAATTTAAAAAAAAATACGAAAGCCATTGTTTACATACAGTAACGCTAATTTTGTAAAGTTTTTTTTTTTTAATTGCATTGTGTGCACTTACCGTAACTTAGTAATATAAATTTCTCTCTCAATACTTTTGTAAAAAAAAAAAGTGACACTCGTATAAAAAGATATTTTAAAAAAAAGTACGCAAGCAACTTGAAAAGAAATGCAGAACGCTCATTGGTGGCTTAATTGGCCTCGTGTTGTTACTTCGCCTCGTATTTACTCCGCGTAAAAAAAAAGTTCTTCAAATGAAAAAAAGAAAGAGCCAAAAATACTAATCAAAATGTAGCCGAAAATTTTCCTCAGGTTTATAAAAAGCGACATGCAAAATTTTGTACCAATTGGTTCAGTAGTTTTTGAGTTTATCGCGAAACAGACAGGCATTGACTTTTATATATATAGAGATAGATATCCAAAATGAAAAAAGAAAAATAGTTAGTTTGCTCCTCCACATTCTCATGTTTGGTAAGCAATTTCTGGTGAGGAAATATAGCCATTGGTGAAAAGTTTAAATAAATATATAACAAATCATAAAATAAAATTTCAATTCTAGTTTTATATATATATAGGTTTCAACTCTGCATGTATGCTATCCATAATTCGCACTTGATAAAAAGCCACATAGAGCTAGCTGTCCATGTGTACCAGTAAACACAGGCTCTTGTAGCAAGAGACCCACGTTAGCAAAGGTTTGGCCTTGAGCCTTTATTTATATTCATAGCAAAAACCAACCTTAGTGGAAACAGACGCCTCTTCAGAATGAAGGGAAGGTTGTTATCTGAAGGAGCCAAAGAAGTATTAATATAAAAAGAACGTGTTTTAAAAACAAAAAATCGATGATGATAAATAAAAGATTAATAAAAAATAAGATAAGCAACATTTGAAGGCATAAAATCTACGATTGCAAAATAGAATATTTTTTAAAAATAAATTAATCTATTAATATTTGGAAAATAAAAATAAAACGGTCATGTGAAACAAAAAATAACGAAAATTTTGGTATATAGATGGCTATGTATAGTTAAGTATCTTTGGAGGAGATAGCTTCAAACTTTACAACTGTAAACTCTGTTAGCATATTATCTACTGGTATATAGATTTGTTACAATATAAAGGCCAATTTTATCATCATCATATTCGTTCTCTGATTTTTCAATCCAGTGATAGAATTCTCACCACTCTACTTATAGAAAAACATAACCACCTATAACCATAAATCTAGAAATCTGCAATTTTGTCAACTTGCATTTCCATTAGATTTGAGAAAGTGCGCCAAATTTCAGACTTATATATATATATTGTTACGTCGTACCCAGACGCTGTTCGTGTTCTTTGTCTAATCAGGATGTCACAAAGATATACACGTGAGTTCGAAGGGATGCAGCAAAAGTTACCGCTTTATTTTAGGTGGCACTAAGCAGAAGGAGTACAATCAGTGACCTCCCTGTCAGAAGAATCCTTGGCGCCGTGGATGTTACTCTTGTGAAGCGTTCCGCTCCACACTATAGACGTCCAGCTTGGACTACACCGTCTTGTAGGTCGCTCCGATGTCAGGCTCTCCTGGAACCGCCTTGCAGGATCATCCACACGCCTGGAGGCAAGTCACCACGTCTTCGCCACAGATGTGACCAGACTCTGTCCTCCCCCACACAGGAATGCTGTTTTTGGCGCCTGCCACATGACAGCGGGGTCAGTTGAAATCCACCCCTCTTTCCCCAACTTTACTCTGAAATCTTGGCTTTGTAATCCATTTTAAAATATATATAGGTGTGACCTGTACTTATATTAAAATTTATCACAAGATTTGTGGAAATACAGACATAAAGCAAGTTAGATAAAAGCATTTAATAACCTTCCTCATAACACATAGGAGAAAGACACATCTTCCCAAGAACTTTCAAAAGACATTTTAAAGCAATTAAATATATATGGGGATACTATTAATATGTGAGATATATATCATAATATCAAGATAACTAATTACTTTATATATGCCTTCATCTTCTATTTATTAAAATACACATTTTAGGGTATATATTTCAATAAAACATTTTGCATGAATTGAACAATACACGGAGTTAAACCTATCTATATAGTCCTGTTAATAATTTTATGAAAATGGTAATCAATATAATGAATTCAATAATAAACTACTGTAAGGAGAGAATTGTATGAAATGCAATTAAGGGCCACAATCATCATTATCTTGATAATGGTGCAATTTTACACTTTATTTTATATTGTTTTACCTCCTTTAAATTCCGAAAAAAAGTTAAATATTTATATCAGCATATTATTAAATTCCAGAAAACATAATCAACTTTGATTTAAGGTTTAAGAGGTTTTGCTTGTGAGAAGATTAGAATATTTTGAGGTTTAAAGCATTTTTACTATACACATATCTATTGTCAGTTTTAAATACTATTGCAAATTACTTTGAATGGTGTCAATCACATCTAGCGATTAAAATAAAAATTAATTTTACCGCTTTTCTCTCCCACTCTCTTTTATAATGAAAACAATTTTTCTTTAGACCTTACTCCAGTCAGAAAAAAAATATATATTTTGCAGTGTCTGGGTTGATTTATGTATAAGTATCTCAGTGGTTTCGGCAGTTTATTAATGTATACAACTACATTATCTGTGTAGGTGGGTTCAATATTGTAGTGAGAAATATTAAAACTACATTATCTGTGTAGGTGGGTTCAATATTGTAGTGAGAAATATTAAAACTACATTATCTGTGTAGGTGGGTTCAATATTGTAGTGAGAAATATTAAAACTACATTATCTGTGTAGGTGGGTTCAATATTGTAGTGAGAAATATTAAAACTACATTATCTGTGTAGGTGGGTTCAATATTGTAGTGAGAAATATTAAAACTACATTATCTGTGTAGGTGGGTTCAATATTGTAGTGAGAAATATTAAAACTACATTATCTGTGTAGGTGGGTTCAATATTGTAGTGAGAAATATTAAAACTACATTATCTGTGTAGGTGGGTTCAATATTGTAGTAAGAAATATTAAAACTACATTATCTGTGTAGGTGTGTTCAATATTGTAGTGAGAAATATTAAAACTACATTATCTGTGTAGGTGGGTTCAATATTGTAGTGAGAAATATTAAAACTACATTATCTGTGTAGGTGGGTTCAATATTGTGGTGAGAAATATTAAAACTACATTATCTGTGTAGGTGGGTTCAATATTGTAGTGAGAAATATTAAAACTACATTATCTGTGTAGGTGGGTTCAATATTGTAGTGAGAAATATTAAAACTACATTATCTGTATAGGTGGGTTCAATATTGTAGTGAGAAATATTAAAACTACATTATCTGTGTAGGTGGGTTCAATATTGTAGTGAGAAATATATAATAATATGCAGCGCTTCACGGTTTTGCGCGTCCGGTGAAATATTTCTACAAGATTTACATTACTTTGAGAATGGTATGGAGTTGTGTGCTGGATTTCAATTCCACAAATGGTGTGCAGTTCTTTATAAACCGTTTAATCAAATTGTTACGCACAATCGTTAATAACAGTGGAAGGCATACCCAAAAAAACGTGCAATATAATTTTCGTAAAATGTTTTTGCGAAATTTCAGCCTTGATGTGTGTGTGTGTGGTTTCTCAATGGAACAGCTTCCGGCCAGCCTGTGAAGCAATGAATGTATGTTAGGCGGTAAATATGATCGTTTGGCGGTGGTAGGAAATCGATACAATCAATGTATACTCGAACAACTGACTCTTTCAGATTTTGTATGCCAAGATATCTTGTTAGCCTGGCAACCCGTGCATCTACGAGCCCATTCCTGGACACCCTTCTTTATTAAAATAAAAAAGAAACATCCTGACCGCGCTCACATCTGGATATGCCTTTTTTATTTCATATCTACACCTGATTTCTTTTTATATTTTTAAATTATTTTTTCACATCCTTCTTTATGTTTGTCTAAATAAATCTTGTTGCCATTTGTTTGACGCTTGACTCCATTCCGGGATGAACTGTGCCATGAATTAGTTGAAACATCTTTTCCTGATTTCTTTGGGAATTAATGGTCTATATATATTATATTGTTAGTTGAAGTATCTCGCACCATAATATTTTCTCCTGATGGTAAAGAATATTGTTGAAACTTGAACCTTTTTTTTTGTTGCTTTAGGGATATCAACTCAGTGTAATTGATTTGTTAAAATGCTATTTCATTGTAATCAATCATTAGCATTTCTTCTAGCCATGATAATGTAGCTTTTTCAATATTGCGTTTTCCATCAATATGTCAATATTTGCAGTGAATTGATATTTATATTGTAGAGATGCATAAGTTGTCTTGGTGATGCCCTTTCATTTTTTTGAAGGAAGGCATACTATCAAAGCTTATGATTAAGGATAAATTTTGATGTCTTTTCCTTCTAGCATGTCTTTGAAGTTTTTAACAGAAAGTTATATTGCCAATATATAGTTTTCACAATCATACGTGCTATATGACTTCTCTGGGTATTATTTAATTTCTTGGAGTAAAGGCTATGGATTTCCAGCCATTCTCCTCGTATTGTTGGAGGACTTCTCCAACTGCCCAATTTGAAACGTCTGTGCATAAATACAACGATAATTATGATTTGGAATATATTAGCATTGTAACATCTGATAGGTCTTTTTACATTTTTCAAACATAGCTTTTCTTCAGTAGTCCGTGGAATTTTTCTTTTGTCTTTTTTCTGACACCTTTCAGAAATCGATGCTATACTGTTTGTGTTTCTGCTAAATATTTTAAATATCTTCTATCAAAATTTGACATGCCTAGAAATGTTCGTAAATATTGTATGAAAACGAGTAATATGTATTCTTGAATATCCTTGGTTTGGAGGGGGGAGGCCTTGATCCTTCCTTTGTAATCATCTATCCAAGGAATTTCACTTCTTGTACGCCAAACTTTGATTTATTGGCATTTATTCTAAGGCCGTTATATAAAAGCTTCTCAAAGATCATGTCAAAGTGGTTTTCCTGTGTATCCTTGTTTACAGAGGCTATTAGTATGGCACTGATGTATGGAAATACAAAGTCCAAGTCAAATAGTACCTCATTGATAAAACTTTGGAAGATTGAAACTCCAAAACACATTATATACGCGTTGAACTCGACCAATAAAAAGGGCACTATTACTGCTGTTTTCTTCTGATTTTCTTCAGCTATTGGGATTTGGTAATATACCTTGAAGTGGTCAATTCTAGAAAAATATTTTATTCTCAATATATGATGAAGATCCTCTATTCTAGGAATGGGGTATCGGTCAGGAATAGTTATATTGTTTAATTATCAAATTATTTATTCAAAAATTTACAATTTATATTTCTAACGTCCGTTACATATGTGTCACGTTTACGCTTAGCCTCATTCAATGTTCGTTTCTGTTCTCTCTCTCTCCGTGTTTGCCAAATTATATCACTTTCAGCCTTTGAATTAACGGGCTTGCATTTGTTGTAAATAAATTCTACAGTACACAATACGTCTCTATTTATGTATAAATCAAATTCTCGAGTCATTAGCTCTTTCTTCGGACACATATGGGGCAAATCTTTCTTGAAATAAATATTTGTTTAGATATCAGCTTATTTTATTTTAAAAAAAGCTTAGAGATTTTAATATTAATTCCAATCTTAACCCTTAAAACTTAAAAAAAAAACAACTAAATTTCCATAGATTTGAAGGCGTTGCATTTTCATAATGCATTATATTATTCCAACTTTGAAAAGAGAGAAATCCATAAACAACAACGTATTTATGTAAAAAAAAATCTTTTGCCAACTAAAATATTGGTAAAAAAATATTTTTTATTCAATATATGCCTTTTTTAATTAACTATTCCAACTGTATTTCAAGGGCACTAATTTGTGTGCTTAATTATTATTTCGACAAAAACCATTATTGTCGAAAAATCGATTAAAATAATGTGCTATAGGTTGGAGAATGTAGGTTAATGATTAATAATAAATGAGAGTAGACCAAAAAAAAAAACTATATATCTTCCAAAAAGAAAAAAAAATCTCTCTCTGAAAGAAACAATTTAAACGAACGGAGTTTTTATATCTTTCATAATTTTATAGTTTTTAGGTCCATTACCAGGATCGCGATTGGTTTAGTTATTTTCAGTTAGGTTCTGCCCGTTCACCATACTATAGCTGCTTAAAATGCGCACGCTATAGAAAATCATCATTGAATTTATCATAATAATACTCAACAACAATTATATCCGTGGGAATTATATATATCGGATTTTTGAAAGATTATTTCTTTCACTCTCCGTGATTAGGTTGATATCGCCATTAACTATAAAAAGTTTGAGTTGTTTGAATAACAAAATAGCTGAGTTACTTTACCCACGTGTAACAGTGCTGGTATATTCATGTTATCATATTTAATTTTAACTGGGAGGTCTCCCCAAGGACATCAATAACTTGTTTTGCCTAGCTCTTTAGAGCTAGAGAATCAAGTTTCATATTACTTCGGATAAATGTTTACTGTAAAACTTTCTGAGTGACATTGGAGCCTGTGTAAATGAAGAAATTTACAATAATTGTTCCGGAAGGGACAACCAAGTTTATTGGAGTTTATGAGGATTTAGTTTCCAGTTGATTAATTTGTGTAATTGTTAGTTTTTTATGCTATTTTTAGTTAAACAGTAGTGATTAAAGTAGTGCCCCTTCAGACATTTGTTGCATTTAAGGTCTTTGGCCGAACATTCCGGACTTGTGTCTACTGCCACAGCGTAGATATTTGAGTGTGTGCTACTGATGTAGTTTAGCTATTAGATGCTACATTCTTATAAAACCGAAATTTAGGCTTGGTGCTGCGACAATTCTTAACCTTAACTTTGTTTATAGATTCTGAATTTTATTGTCAAAAATCTTCTATAGATTTTCCGTACCGAGTAGTCAGTAGTAGTGCCTGTTACAGATTTACATTTGCTGTCCCCCACCAAAACGATCTCATAGTTGTTTAATTCTGATTCCGACTATGAATTGAATCCGAATTAGTTCGTCTTTCATAGGATCATATGCGCAAATTACCGGTTGGTAATAATGAATTGTATATTGTTGCACCACACACACACACACACACAGGTTGCGGCTTGGCAGACTCTTCAAACTTGGCCCTCTCCTGTGCTGGGTCTTGCATCTTACCAGAGCGTGTTTCAACCATCCTACAAATTTATATAAGCGAATAATGAGATAACTCTACTTTAAGTAGCCTCCAGAATCATTTATTTATTTCTCACATCAAAGAGAGAGCAGTGAATTCACACGTGTATCTAAATACAAATGATGATTCTATAATATATATATTCTGTTTATAATACATATATTCTGTTTAATAAAATAAATATATATATAAATATAAAATATAATTTTGAATTTGATAAATATACGAAAAATAATATTACAAATTAAAATAAAATAGGTTCATTAGCCATGATGCAACACTTCCCCCTCTCCAGAGGTCGTCACGTCCACGTGAGTTACCTCATCAATTCTCTCAAAATAGGGTTTGAGTCTTGAGACATGAACAATCAGTGGGTCTTGGCCAGGATTATCTTTCGGCTCAATAAAGTAATTTACGTTAGACAGCTTCTTTAATATTCGATATGGGCCAAAATATTTTCTCAATAGTTTTTCACATTTTCCGATTTTCCTGACTGGTGTCCAAACTGCCACTAAATGTCCTGGTTCATAGATTTCCTCATTGTGTTTTTTTGTCATAGTTTCTTTTCATTCTTTCCTGAGTCTTCTCTGTGTTGTTAATGACTACCTGTCTCGTCCTTGCTATTTTATCTAAGTAATTTTCTATATATTCGTCGTAATCGTCCATGTTACTGTCCGTTGGGATATTCTCGTCGTCTAAGAGGGACATGGGTTCCCTTCCAAACAACAGGAAAATGGAGAGTAGCCTGAGGTTTCTTGAATCGTGGTATTATACGCGTGGGTGATAAAAGAGAGGATTTCGTCCCAGTTCTTCTGATCCGTATTCACATACATGCTGATCATATTGATTAAAGTTCTATTTAGCCGTTCCGTTAGTCTGGGGGTGGTAGCTCGTTGTGAAGCAATGTGTAAAAATTGCACATTTTCATTACCTCCTTCATCAAATTGCCAGTGAATTGTGAACCTCTATCGCTAATAAGAAATATTGGGGCCCCGTGACGTAAAATAATATGTTCGATTAAAAATGTAGAGACTTCTTTCACGGTTGCTTCTGATACTGCCTTTGTTTCAGCATACTTGATATAATAATCAGTCAACACAATTATCCACTTCCTTCTTCTTTTCCTTGATGGCAAGAGGCCAACAAAGTCAATTCCGATTCTTTCAAAAGGGTGGTTAGCTGGGGGAATAGGTTGTAAAAGTCCAGAAGGCAAGTGATTTGAACTTTTCCGACTTTGGCAAAGATGACACGTCTTTGCAAATTCTGAAACATCTTTCAACATGGAAGGCCAATAGTATTTATTCTTCAATCAGTAAGTGGTTCTGGCGACGCCCATTCAGCATATGGGTGTGGTATTCACTCATGATTTCTTTCCTTCTCTTCTTTGGCACTACCAGCAACCATGCCCTCCCTACCTTCAGGATTTGGATTTTTCTTGTAGAGACACCAATTTTCTTCTTTGAAGTTCTGTGTAATTGAACGCTCGTTTCCACTAAAGTTCTCCTTAATATTCTCAATAAAATCATCCTTTTCGTCTATTATTTGATTCAGAAATAGTCTCTCATAACCTTCGTCCCATTCGTTTTCCGGTAAGGGTCCTCTAGATAGACCATCAGCGTCCAGATGTTTTTTACCAGATTTGTGTATAATTTCGAAATTATATTCCTGAATCTTCAGTGCCCATCGTGCTAATCGGCCGGTCGGATCTTTCAGATTCTTAAGCCAGCATAGTGCATGATGATCAGTTACGATTTTGAAGTGCCTTCCATATAGGTAGGGTCGTAACTTGGACATTGACCACACAACAGCTAGACATTCTTTTTCGGTAGTCGAATAATTTTGCTCAGGTTTGCTCAGTGTTCGACTTAAATATGAGATCTCCTTCTCTTCATCGCCGAAATTTTTGACTAATGTTGCACCCAAGCCGATGTTAGATGCGTCAGTATGAATGTAAGTAGTTGCATTCGGATCAAAGTGCCCTAATATTGGGGGATTTATCAATGCTACTTTAAGGGTTTGAAATGCTTTTTCTTGATTTTCTGTCCAGGTAAAAGGTACATTCCTTTTTATAAGACTGGTTAATGGATCGGATATTTTCGAAAAACCTTTGATAAATTTTCTATAATATGAACACATTCCTAAAAATGATTGAACTTCTTTTATCTTTTTGGGTCGAGGAAAATCTCTAATAGCCTTGATATTATGCTCCGCTGGTTTTATACCATGTTGATTGGTTATATGGCCAAGAATCTCTAGTTCTTCGAAAGCAAATTGGCATTTTTTGTTGTTCAATTTTAAATTAGCCTCGCGAAAACATCTTAGAACAGCTTATATTCTTTTGAGATGTGTTGAAAAATCCGAGCTATATATGATTACGTCATCTAGATAACATAAGCAAATTTGCCATCTAAGATTACCAAGCATATTTTCTATGTTCCTCTCAAATGTAGCAGGGGCATTGCATAGTCCAAAGGGCATTACGTTGAACTCATATAGGCCATGTGCTGTAGTGAAGGCTGTCTTTTCTTTATCTTTCTCCTCAACCTCTACTTGCCAATATCCTGATTTAAGGTCAATTGCTGAAAGGTATTTGGATCCTTGAAGTGTGTCCAATACTTCATCAATTCTGGGAATTGGGTAAACATCCTTTACTGTTACATCATTCAATTTTCTGTAGTCAACGCAGAATCTGTACTTACCATTTCGCTTCTTGACCAATATTACGGGGAAGGACCATGGACTCGAGGATGGTCTGATTATGCCGTCTCTGAGCATTTCATCAATTTGCTCTTTTATGAATTCTCGCTCTTTCGCGCTCACCCTATACGGCTTGTGTTTGATCGGTTTCGCGCCTTCTGTATCAATCCGATGTTTCGCCAAGTTGGATCTTCCTAATCCCGACGAAAACAAATCCGCATACTTTTCCAAAACTTGTTTCAATTGCTCCTTTTCCATATATGATAATTTTTCGTTTATCTGAAATTGAGGTTCTTCGTGCTCCTTTTGTTCACTTTCTTCCATAAGATTCACTTCGGCTGGCTGGCTTCCAAAGCACAATGTTTGGTTTTTTAATATTTTCAATGGTCGAGGGTAAGGGTTTGTTATCCAGATATATGTTTCTTTATTCGCAACTTTTATTAAGCTTCTCGCTAGTCGAAGTCCATTTGTTTGAAACATTTTATGGTTCTCCTCGACGATGTATTCGCCATCCTCTGCTTCTACAAATGCCTTAATCAATTTAATAGAAAGTTCTGGTATAATGGCATCCTTTGCACTTTTTATTTTCTTCTGTTGATATTTGATTACGTCACGATTTCCTGTCAAGTCCTATTTGATTATTTCACGCTGACAATCAATTTTTGCATTCATTTTCTTAAGAAAATCTCGTCCAAGTATAAATATTCGCAAATGTGTTCTCATTATCACAAATTGATGTGTAATCGTTTTGTCATCAAATTTTATATTTAAAACAATATTTCCTACGATATCTAATTCTTTGCCATCGGGTCCGGACCACATTTTATCAGGATTTATTATTTCAAGACCTGTATTAAGAGCTGTACTAAGGTCGACCACTGAAAGATCGGCGCCTGTATCAATCAAAGCTTCGCAGATACCGATTCTATCCACGTTAATGTTTATTTTATATTTGGGGTCCAACTTTTTAATTCCATTTATGGTCGACTTGCTTTGATTGACGGACTCAGGCGCGATGCTTAGTTTAAATCTTCCAATGCGGCATATCTATTTCTTGTAGGGATACTTGAGTACGTGTTATTACTTACGTCAGCGTAGAGCAGAGGTCTCGACTTCTCAGTTCCATTATCCATTCGGATTTCTTCTTCGACCTTGTCTTGTGTAACTATGGGGTCCTCTTCCACAATTCTTACAAACCTGACTCTGCAATACCGCGCTACGTGTCCTGGCTTGTTACACTTGAAACATATTGGTCTCCCGTCTTCTGTCCTATTCCTGTTTGAATCTGGACTCTTATTGTATGTTTTCCTTGGGTAGACCGGTTTTGGCTCAGGATTGGGAGTGTAAGATCGACTAGGGGCAGATACCTGGGGCAGAGGCTTGTTCTGGTAGTACCTCGGAGTGGGGGCCTGGGGCTTGGAGGTGTTCTGGTAGTACCTCGGAGCGGGGGCCTGGGGCTTGGAGGTGTTCTTATATGCTCTTCTGAACGACGTAGCATTCTTCCATTGCTCTTGATGATGGGGACGAGGAGAGTGTGGTCCATTATATAGAGCTTTTGATTTTTCTGCACGTTTTTGGTAATTCTTTTCGAACAAATCCAGCTTTTTATAAATTTCTAGAAGTTCGTTGGTATTTCTAGGAGGGTTGAGGTGGAGGGCAAAAGAGTATTCTTTCTTTAACCCTCCAATAACCCAATCTATTTTAGTCTCTTCTTCCATTTGGGGGTCGACCTTGTTGCACAGTACAAGGATATCCTCTGCAAACCTGATTGCAGGTTCATTCCACTGTTGCATCCTGTTTAGTTTCATCTTCATTTCTTCTTTGTTGGCGTCTGAGGCAAAATCCTCAATTAGGCGGCTCTTGAAATTTTCCCAGCTGGTGAAACTTATCTTGTGTAGGTTTAGCCAGGTTTTGGCGCTACCAATCATATTCATGGCAGCATAACGGGAGATAATGTAGTCTGCCTAATGGTACAGGAAGCCAATTTCTTCAAGAGATTCAATCCATGGGCGAGGGTCTTCGTTCCATCATACTTGGGGATGTCGATGTTGGGATTCAGGACAACTGGGTCGGAACTTGCATCTCTACCAATTGTTGCACCAGGTTGCGGCTTGGCAGACTCTTCAAACTTGGTCCTCTCCTGTGCTGGGTCTTGCATCTTACCAGAGCGTGTTTCAACCATCCTACAAATTTATATAAGCGAATAATGAGACAACTCTACTTTAAGTAGCCTCCAGAATCATTTATTTTTTCTCACATCAAAGAGAGCAATGAAGTCACACGTGTATCTAAATACAAATGATGATTCTATAATACATATATTCTGTTTATAATACATATATTCTGTTTAATAAAATAAATAAATATAAAATATAATTTTGAAATCAAAATATATGAAAAATAATATTACAAATTAAAATAAAATAGGTTCATTAGCCATGATGCAACAATATATATCGCATATATCGTATCGTATATATTGTATATAATATCGCGCGCGTTCGATCGTTAAATTTAATCCTGATTACCCAGGAACGATATTCCATAATGTATCTCTCTTAACAGTCCAATGGCATATCATCCAGAGTTGTAATTTAATTCTCCTTGGGCACAACGGGAAGAGTTGTTTTTGTACTTCAATGCCAATTCTATTCAAAAGTATAGCAATTTTATCACCTTCAGCTCCTTTAAAAGTTATCTTCCTTTATCATAAAGTTTTTGAAATAGTCTATCCATTCTTCAAAGTACATGGTTTGAGAACGACCTTGCCGAAAAGGCATTAGCTTACCGAAAACCACATTTTTTCCTTCTGTTTACAATTAATGAAATAAAGACAAAGAAAAGCGTCTCCTGATCGTGGCTGATGACATACGCAATATGTTGGAATAAATATCAACTAATCGTTGATTTTTAATTATTATATAATTAGCCAAATACCCATTCTTGATTATTCACGAAAGCGCTTCAAGCTGTTGGCCCTCGTCAGCGTGGTGCAGGCTGTTCTCCCAAACTAAAGTAAAAAATAGCTGGTCCTTGAGGCTTCTTGAAAAATAAAGGAATGGGTATTTAAGCCCATAAGTGCGTTAGGAGGAATAACTATATGAAATAATAGTATAAAAGTGAAATTTCACTGAGATCAAGTGGGTAATTTTTTTAATTTTCCTGATTATGCGAAAGTTAATGATGACTTGTGCCATCTGTCGGAATATATTGTTACATCAATTTTAATGCGCCTTACATTTATTCAAAATATTCTATGATATTTAATATTTATTTAAAACAGAATATTTAGATTAGCATCATTCCTTTTTATAGTTTCACTCCTTTTTTAATATTTATTGTACATATATCTATAAAAAGAGAGATTAAGAGGAATTAAGAGGAACGTGGTAAGTTTCTTTATTAAGCGGTATACGAGCTTTCGGACGTCAGCCGTCCTTCATCAGGTATTGATCAGAAATATATCTATTTTGATTATTGGGGCGGGAGAGGACCTAGACGAAGACTGCGGATCGCAACCTACGAGGAAGACAAGAATAAATAAAGACAATAACTTTAAGAGGTAATTTATTTTTATTTAATTTTATTTATTTACTTTTAATATGGAAACCCGCTCGGGAAACGTGTATAACACCAAGAAGGAAGAAACCAAGGTCGATGACCCTGCAAAGCTTCAACTTGGTGCAACAATATATAAACTAATCGTTATTTTTTTATTATTCCAGAGAATTGGCCAAATACCTTTCTTCATTAATCAAGAAAAGCTAACCACGTACACATTTTAGACTGTTGATCATCTAGAGCTGCGTGCAGTCTGTGCCTCCTGCAAAAATGGGTATTCAAGGCCATAAGTGCGTGAAAACGCAGAAATATATGAAATAATAGTAAAAAAAGTGAATTTGCTCTGGGATCAAGGGAATAAATTAGGAAAAAACTTTTACTGGTCATGCAACTAAAAGTTGCTGATGGCTTGTGCCATCTATCAGGATAAATATCAACTAAAATCGTTAATTTTTTTTCATTTTTCCAGATTATTTTCTAGATACCCTTTCTTGATTAATCAAGAAAAGCCAAACACGTACGCGTTTCAGGCTGTTGGCCCTCTACAGCGTAATTCAGGCTGTACCTAAACGACAAAAATAGTTGGTCTTTTAGGCTTCCTGAAAATCAAGTAATGGTTATTTAAGGCTATTAGCGCGTGATAACGCAGAACTATATTAAATAATAGTACAAAATTGAAGTTGCGCTAGGATCAAGTGGATAAATTAAGAAAAAATGTTTTTCCTGATCATGAGACTAAAAGCTGCTCATAGCTTTCACCATCTGTCGGAATAAATTGGACATTCAGGGGAAGCTTTTTTTCTTAATTTATACACTTGATCCCAGCGCAACTTCACTTTGTACTATTATTTCATATAGTTCTGCGTTCTCATGTAGTGTTGGCCTTAAATAACCATTCTTTAATTTTTCAGAAAGCCTTAAGGACCAGCTATTCTGGTCATTGAGGCACAGCGTGCACCACGCTGACGAGAGCCAACAGCCTGAAGCGCGTACGTGTTTGGCATTTCTTGATTGATCAAGTAAGGGTATTTTCCAATATTTTGGAATGATTAAAAATCAACGATTAGTTGATATTTATTCTGAAAAATGTCCCAAGCCATCAGCAACTTTTAGTTGCACGATCAGGAGAATATATATTTTTATTTATCCACCTGATCCCAGATTATTCCGCTTTTTTGTGCTCTTTTTTTAAAATGAAAAATGAAGATTATAACTGGAGCTTATCCCCTTGTCTTCAATTTCAACGTAGCTTATTTATGATGCATCATTTTAACTTTCCTAGAAATTTTTATATTCATTTCATATATTACATAAAACAACAAAAGTATTTTATTAAGACATTTCGTCTTGTATAAACTTATCCTGAAGTCCAAGAAAGAAATGAAGCATACGATAGTAAAAAAATTGTAATAGATAAATAGGTAATAAGCTATAGGCGGAGAGGCATAACAAACACTGCGAGTTTTCTATTCATCTTCTTTTCATTTTAGCGATATTCTTAGATTTTCTGCTGAACTGCCGAACTACTAGTTCAAGTAGGCAAAGCTCTCATCGGCCAATCAATCAGAAAATAGCTTTTAAAGCTTGAAAAGCTTGAGAAACTTCCAATTATTGTGGTTTACCTTGAAGCCGGGAACAATGAAGAATGCTATGCCACTCCCATCATGTTTTCATCTTCGCATAACTCACATTTTAAGAAAATTCTTTCTTTCAATATTCTGAGCGGCTTTGTGTGAAAATATCCAGAGTATCCTTTATTGTGCAAGGATCTTTCAATTTGGAATAGAAGAGAGCAAGAGGTCTTCAGTTTTTACATCATGATAGACACACGAGAAAACCAAGTGTGGACAAAATTGCCTCTGTCTCCTTCAAAAATATAGACGACTGGCAACATAAAGGACTTTCCACTTTTTAAAGTTTTGTTCATGAATGTAATGTTCAAATGTAATTATTCATTTTTAATCCAAAAAATGGCACATTTTTTATAATACTAATAAAAAAAAAACATTTTGTCACATTTGCGAAAAGGGAGTAATAGATAGACAATTAGGGCTTCAGAACTGCCACGTAGCGGTTTCCTCGGGTAGCACTGGTATGACTTCATAATTGGTCGTCAGGCGTATTGCGACACCACAGAAAGCTAGGTGACAATGGACCACACAGACATCACTGTTCACGAATTGGAAGGATGTGTTGGCTCTATACTCGGATTTATTTGGTTAAGGAGTCCCTAATGAGTTTACCTTGAATGCATTAAATATGTCCGTGCTATGGATGTAGTTGTTAACTTTTAGCCCTCTCGCTATGTTAATGTTCTAAATTCGATTGCTCGAATGCTTTTGTGACCTAACTTATCGTGCCAGAGCATTTGGCGGCTTCTGTTGACCATTAGTCTTGTTTGGCTGCTTTCATTATATCATAAAACGTCTCAAGAATGGTTATGATCGTACAGCCAAATCTTTATTCTATATATGATTCCAGGAACTTATTGGGCACACCTTGAATTTAATTGTAAAAATATGATTGCCTTTTTCAGGTTGATCAAATCTTCGAAAAGCGTTTTCTTTCTTTTTTTTAGCTGGTACTTTATTTAAATCGATGCTTTAGAGTATTTTGAAAAGTCAGTAACATTTAACCTATTTGTAATATTGTATATATCATCAATATACACCTATCCCCCGATTTACACGGTAGATACGTTCCTGAGAAAAACGTGTAAATCGGGGGATAGGTGTACACAGAAATAAAAATAAAATGCATTCACAGGTTAAAATATGTAGTCAGCACATAAGCTCGGGATTCCTCGTGAGATGTGTACACAGCGCATGTGTTCAATCACAGTAGCATTTAGTATAGTGCGATAATAAAAAAACTTATTTGGAAAACCGTATAAAAGCGAAAACGTGTAAAACAAGTACCGTGTAAATCGGGGGATAGGTGTATATTTCAAAACACCTCAAAGGACGAATATTAGGGTTTTTAACTTTTTGTTTCTCTTTCTTTTCACCATTATATATATTTATAACCATTATATATTAACATATATGTAGTAATCCCGAGGTGGAATGTGCTGGGCAGTCGTGGTAGTGGGTGCGTGATGGGATTCCCGCACTGGGACAGCAAGAGACAGAGGCAGGTCTAGATGGTAACTCCAAGAAGGAAGAGGTAGACCACGGACGAAGGCAAGTCGAACCACGGGCGCCGCGGATGCCTACATCGCGGATAGGGGTGAGAGACCCGACCGTATGACGCGTCGCTCTGAAAACAACTGAAACAACTACTGACTTTGTCCCAATCTTGGGGGGCTTTTTTATGAGACGCTCGCAGATGGCGGCGAGTTCTGATTGGCTCCCGTAATCACGCCACCTGTCAAGCGCTGGGTTATTAATTATGTCTGTCCACCTGTTCGGCCACCTGCTGACGGGGGAATGAACTCATTAGCATAAACACCTGTTAGTCTGGGTTGTTTATCACGTCTGGCCTTTGTCGTCTGGACTACCTCTACTCCTTTTGTTTTATTGTCACTTCTATTATTACAAGTTTGATAGATATTTTTATATAGATATGGGGTTATAATAAGTATTAGAAGAAGGTTGTGATTTATCTATGTCAAAATATACTACATATATATATTTATATAAATATTCATCAAAATCTGTTATGATGGGAGTTCTACTGCTTTGTTTTATTTGAACAGGCTCTTGTAAATATCACTTTACAGGACAGGTCGATGATTTCTGTACGCTCCAGGAGGCCGGGACCTACATCTAGAGATAGAGGGATAAACATCACTTTTGAATAAAATGCGTACAGAAATGGAAAATTTGGCAACTTGCAGTGTATATCAGTGTGATATTTCCAATTAAAAAAGAAAAGAAAAAATGATAATTGAAATATAATCAATGTATAGTATTTATATATATCAAATGATTTTGAGATGGGCTGGCATGCAGAATAGATTGCCAATAGCAAATTGCGGGGAGTATACCAAGAAAAATATTAAAAATATATTTTTAAAAATCATTTGGAAAACTAAACCTTCAGAATCAAGTGGAAGAGAAGCCTTTCAGCCTAACAGGAAATTTTAGCAGGCGTTACAAGGGGATCAGTTCTGAGACCACCTTACATTTTAATTTATGAAGATGATTTCCCAGATCATTTGAAAACTGTGAAATTCATTACTCTGCCAGCACAATAGTCATGATATTATCTAAAAATATGTGGGTGCGCGGTAAAGATAGCAGAATTTCTGCAGGATATAGCAAACATACCCGAGTATATATGATGATGATAAAAATCTGACTGACTATATGCTACGTGTAATTAATATGTACATGGCACCACATTTCAATCGCTGCAGAGTTGATGGAATATCACCAGTGGGTCTACAGCGGCAAGATACATTTCGCGGTTTACGAAAAATACATGTAAACTGCGTGCTTCACAGACGAGGTGAAGGCGATAGAGTGGTCCTCGAGAGCCACTATACAATTTAGTACTACATGTCTGTTGGTAGGTCACCCAATGACTGAGAACGCCTCTCAGAGGAAAGGGCGGAAGGCACTGCAGGACCAGTAGCAGTGGGCCAGCGACAGGTCAGCTGAGAAAGAGAAAATGCTTAAATGCAGAACACTTGGGGAATACAGAGCTGGAAGATGGGTGAAGGTCATCTATTACTATCCACTTGGAGAATAAGATTCGTGTCTACCAAAAACCCTTGCACAAGACATCCCTTAATTTGGTCAAGCTAAGCTTTTTAGACCACAGACAGTGTAAAATGACTAGTTAATGTCCAAGCTGGCTGCCAAAGTCTTCTTCCAGTGGGCCTGCCTTTCGTAAAAGCTAAGTAATTTTGGAAATGGCTAACCCATCGTGCACAAATCAAAATTTGTTAACAGAGACCCGAACTTAGTGGTCTTATAAGTCATTTCAGTCTGGCACACACAAACACATAGAGAATGAGGTCATTCCCCCCCCTCACATTTTGTATTTATTTTTAGATCGGCGCAAAGGTGCTGCATTTTCTCAAGTCACATAACAGCTTTTTAGGTATCGAAGTCGGGCTTTTAATTTAATATCTTAATTATCTTATATAGTTCTTCCTTTGAATAGATTTTGAAGCTGTGGTGTTATGCTAATTTACAATCTGGTCAATTTGAATAGAAGCCAAGATTTTGTACTTCTTCCAAATCTTAATAAGCGTTCAACTGTTAATATTTTGAAAATAGATGACGTGTGAGTATATATTTTAATAAAAATTTCTGAAAAATTATGCACAATATCAAGCATAAATCCATAGCAATGCGATGCCCACTGGAAAGCGCTGTTGTTATCAAATTAAGGTATTTCTTGCTTTTAACAATTGAATGGGGCCAATAACTGTGATAAATTTTAATTATTTATGCCATACTAATTTTAATATTTAAAATATGCTTTAAATATGTTATAATCAAGGTAATACTTTAATGAATTGTGTCAATTAACTTTGAACCCCCTAGGGTATATTAGTGGCTGACAACACTGTCATTTAAGAAATTTTAAACAAGTCGTTGCATAAAAAAAAATAATCATAATAGAAAACAAAATAACATAAATACACATCCTTATTTTAAAATAGAATGATGTCACGTTCTGTCAGGGCAGAAACTAGAAGCCGATCAAAAGATGACCTCAAAAAAGCCCTTTGCTCCCTCGACCGCGTTAGAAAATGGTAAGAACAACACTTTTAATCAAAATTACAAATTGTTTTCAAATATTTAATGATAAAATTATTAGTGACAGGCTTTCTGAGGTTATATTTTCTCTAAATATTTACATTCAACATATAAACCGATGTTAAATTTCAAAATTTTTAATTCTTTAGGCTTGTGTGTGTGTGTCACTTTGTACAATCAATGTTAAGAACGTGTCATTAAACTTCAACAAAATGACATTACACAAAAATACAATTTTATATCTTTACGTACAAATTTTAATACTGGTAAAGTTTATTATATGCTTTACAAAGTGTCTTTGTACGTGCGGCATTGTAACTTTGCTCAAAGTGTACAATACCAAAGTATCAATATTAAACGTTAAAAAAAAAAAAAAAGGGGGGGGGGGGGGGTATATTTTATTTGAAACTTATTTTTGTTTAATATACTTATTAATATATTTGGGAAATGCACTTATTATGTGATAAAGGAAAGTAAACTTTTGCAGCTGACATTACACTGAAAATATATAATGTAAATAAACTGCACATTGTTTCATTAATATAGAAAATAATTTATCTAATTAAAAAAAATGTGTTTAGGCAAAAGAAATGGGTGACAATTGGGGAAACAAGCCTTAAAATTTATAAATGGGTTCCAGGTAAGTAGTTTAATATATATTTATATTTTATATTTACTTTTCATAACTCTCAATGTTGAAAACAAAGTTTTACTAACAATTTACAAATAAATACTTGTCCTATATGTCATAATAAATACATGTCATATATGATCTATTTGAACAATTTACTTTGTAACTTTACATATAGTTAGTAGGAACTATTCTCTCTCTCTCTCTCTCTCCTCCCCAATATAAACAAATACAATTTATATTTTCAAAATACCTACTATAAAAACTTTCCATTGTTTTCAGTGGGACTGAGGTTAGTGAAAATTTTTAAAATAATTTTAATAAAAGTTTTCTATACATGAAATATATTATTAATAATATATTAAATCTTAAAGTGAGTTCTCACAGTCACCATCTCATGTGATGGCTACACTGGATCAGGTGGTTCTGAGGATTATAGCAAGTTCATCATTTCTATCCTCAAAATTTTGAGACTATCAAAGTACACATATATGTCAATTCCATTGGCCAAATTAACAAGCCTTCTTCTAAATCATTAACAAGCTGCTTTTTCCCTTAAGTCTTTTGCCAAGAGTAACTACTTAACTTTTTATACTGGCTCCTAAGTGCAGACTCCTTCGGTCTTCTTGAATGTTGCTATGTTGTGCATGCTTATTTTATTTACATTTTTAACCTCTTTTTTTTTTTCCCCCACTGATGACCAATAGCATAAAACATACTACACCCACCTCATAAACTGTTGTCAGGTGAGAAATGGTTAAAAAAAAAAAAAATTCGGTGCGTACACAGCCGTGTAATATAATGCCGGCAGGTCTGAGTCATCCACTTCCTGTTCCCTTCCCTACTTGCCTGAAGCACTTTTATTTTTCTTAACGTGTACATTTTGAATTATTATGGTTTTTTGTTAGTATATTTCTCTTATGATGAATATGATTAAGAAAACATTAAGGAATATATCAAAATAGTTTTTGTTAAACTCTAGGTCATTTACAGAGAGATTCCAGCTTCTCTTCCCCATTACGTCAGCCAAGCACTCACACACAGCCATGAATTATAACTTTCTTCCTTCACGGTTGTTGGAGGAGTAAGAGGCTTTTATTTTTATAAATTTGGCATAATCATTTGTCCATCCTTTCTATATTACACACTTTCAAAAAATTATGATATTCTTGTTTATTTCTAAGGATTTTTACCTATAAATATTTTATTAATAAATACTATTTATTAAAAAATATGCTTATTTTATTCATAAGAAATATCAGTAAACTTTTATACAGCATTTTTATTCATTTTTCCAGTCTGACCGTATGTGTAAAATATTGTGGCAGGTATGTCAGCTGGGTGTTAACCAGGTTAAAGGTTTTTTAAAAGTTTTTTTCATGGTTATTATTTTTTTATTTATTCATCAATTACATCACAATAGATGGGATTTCTGCCTCCCTTTCCACCTCTTCTTATTCTTCTTTCTTATCTCCACTCAATCATATTAGGGTATCAAGCTTGTAAAGCTTTATATTTTTTATGTTGTCTGCTGGGGATGAGTATAGCTCATCAATGGATGAGTCAATACAGTCAATAATGTGTTTTGGGGTTGCAGGTTGAGAATTGCACTTAGTACATAGTGGGAAAACCTTGAAACCATTCTGGAAAGTCATTGTACATAAATGACCATACTTAAGTCTGGAAATCAAAGACTTGTTCTCTTGGGAGGACAGAACCGGTGCTTGTCTCTCCTGCTCTGTATCAGTCATGTGCAGCATTAGATTTCCATTCCTGCAGGCATTGGATTTTGATGGTACAGAGGAGGTCTCTTTCATATAGTTGGGTGGTAGATGCCCTGGCTTCAGGTAAGGCCAAGAGCTCCAGCCTTTGCCAGAGAGTCTGCTAGCTCATTTCCAGGAATTCCAATGTGAGCTGGAAGCATTTCACTGTGACAGAGCTGTTGGCTGGGAGTCAGTTTACAGACTTAGCGATGCTCTGAGAAGAGATTCTTGACTGGAGAAGCAGCTTTGAAGGGTATAAATGGCTGCTCTTGAGTCGGAGTAGATTAATATTTTGCTTGCCGAGTTGATGTTGATGTCTTTTAGAGCCGTATCTATTGCAGAGAGTTCTGATTTATAAACTGAAAGGTGTCTAGAGTGGAAAAGGGAGATTTTTCCAGGATCTTATCTTTGTAGATGGCAATTCCACTGACAGGCAGTTCAGTTTCAAGTTGGTTACCGTCAGTGTAAATTGTGATATTGAAAAGGGAGCTATTTTCCTCAATGATTAGGAGGCCAAGAACTAAAAGTAATTCTGGCTGAGTTTCATGTTTGTGGAGATTGGCTGGTAGAAGAGGGAAACAGGTGAGTTTGTTGCGAGTTCTGTGTGGGGGATAGGAAGTTCTGTGTTAGGGATTAATTAGGATGTCTAAAAGATTGAGTTGTGGGATGTCTAAATTAGGATGTCTAAAAGAGTTGTGAGCCATGTTGAGAGGAGTGGGGCGTTTTAGTCTATGATATGGGACCCAATTTCTAATAAATATTCCTATTAGATGTTCTTTTGGAGAGTTAATCTTTTTGGACATGAATTTTGAGAAACAAATTTTTCTCTTTAGGTGCAGAGGAAAAAGATTGGATTCGAGTTCAGCAATGTGATTTGGGCAGGATCCTCGAAGCCCGCTGATGATTTTAGCTGTGCTTGCTTGGATTCTGTCTATTCTGGATAGATTTGTTTTACTTGCTTTGATCCAGGCTGGGGTAGCATATTCCAAAATAAGTCTTACGAGTACAAGGTACGTTGTACGTAAGATATTGGCAATTGCACCCCAGTTTAGGCCTGATATTTTTTTCAGGATTCTGTTTCTATTTTTAGCTTTGTTTATCATGGTGTCAATATGTTTTTTTAACCTTTCCACTTTCTTTACCATAACCTTTGTTTACCCTAACCTTGACATCATTATCCACTTCTCTTGTTCCTACCATGCTTTTTGATAAAGGTTCCTCTCATACTGAAGTTACTATCACTTGGAAAATACAGAAGTAAGAAAAAATAATCCCTGTGGAGCCTACTTGAGCTGAAATCTTGCCCAAACTAGAGGCTATCAAAACAAGAATTCTTCCATTTACTGCTCCTTCTTGATCTATATTCTAAGCACAATAGACCCAACTGATATTTCTATTGTGAATTAATATCTATTATATATAGATACTGTTATGTCTGTACCAAGACATCCTTCATGTTTTTTTTTTCTGATCAGGATGGTACAAAGACAACACGCGAGTTTGTGAAAGGATGCAGCTAGAATTAGTGCTTTATTAGAGTGGCACGAACTGGAAGGGATACATTAAAAGGAACTTGCCTTCAACTTTTGCCGTGAGAAGCTGTCTTGCTTTTCTGTTGGGTCCTCACCTTGTCTGATGAAGGAGTAAAGGTAGCGATGTGCACAGTTATAGTACATATTTTCGGCGTGGATTTCAGATAGTGGGTATGACACATTGCAGGCAAATTTTGCCTTGGAGTCCTGTTCAATTGGGTCACTGGCTCCAACTTTGGGGGGCCTGGACCATTCAGTCTTGTTGCACTTCCACTGAAGGCTTTGTTTCCACCTGTCCAGTTGGATCGACTCTGTAGCCCCTGAATCTGGCACCATCACAGAAGTCCATAACGCTGTTACATTTCAGCCTATTAAGATCATTTTATGTCTTTACAAAATAATTCAGAAGGGATTCCAGGGTGGTATTTCCACACTACACATCATCTAGAAGACACTCTCTCTCTATCTACATGACTTTGTTCAAAGCACTTGTGCCACAACCATTGTCAAGGGTGATTATCTTACTCTCCTTCATTACTGTACTAGTTTGGATAATTTCCTTATTCATGCCATAATTTCCAGTGTGATCTATCCACCTATCTTGATCCATCTCTTGGAGTTCTCCATATCATGTCTGTCCAGAGATTTCTCGTTGTTGAAAGATTCCAGCAATTGGTTGATCTTCTCTTTACAAAATGCAAATTGTTGATTGTGATTTCTATAAAGGAATTCCATTGATGAGGATTGTTCTTCAAATGTTTGAGAAAGTTTTTCCAGAAAACACATGTTTAATCCTGTATGGTCTGTATGCGCCTTTTTTACATAAGTGTTGAGGCTGCCGTCTACTGCGCATGTAATACAATCTGCTCGCGCATTCTCCATTAATTCCCCATATTATCAAATATAATGGAAAATATCATGTTTTTTTAACAAATGCAAATAATTTATTAGAGCATACAACAATAAAATAATAGATATTTTAAATTATATATCAATATAATATGGTATTTCCGGAAACAATCTCCCAAATGAATTGCTGGTTTGTCACTACAGGTCTTACAATGAAAACCTGTTAATTTTCTATTCACCAAGTGTGGATTGGGAAGAACAGACATTGAACTCTTTAGCAGTCTGTATGTTACATTGTGGAACTTATTTTCCATCCTTTTGAAGCTTGCTGAATTTGAAGTTTCATACGTTTTGGGCATTCACTCTGTCATGGTTCCACAAGCTCTTCCACCAAATTTTCATGATATTTTCTGTCTGATTGGCCTTAGCCCATTTTTTTCATATTCTGGGTGTATATGATGTATGATTTGACAGTAGCCACTTCTAGGCCCCAGAAAAATAAATTTCTCCACCATTGTAGTTTTCCTGAGAAAGTTATATGTACAATAGTGGTCAATAACATCTACACCTCCTATATTCGAAGTGTAGATGGAAGTTGACTTTCGAATTTTTTCTGAACCATGTCTAGTTTTCCTGATAACTAAATATATATATATAGCTGAGTTTAAGCTGTATGGAATGAAGAGGCAAGATGGGCCACACACTTACCCTTCTAACAGAGTGCAAAAACATTTTTCTTTCTGATGGCAAGAGTTTGGCATTCCTTGTCAGTTTGGTATAATGGTCCCAATTAGGTAACTCTGCATTCTAGAAAGTTATTCAATATGTATGAAATTTGTGTTGAATCTAAATGCGAGAATATGAAAACACACATCTTCAAGATAAGCTACTCTTCATTTTCATAAATTTCAATAGATTAGGAACTAATTCAGCATTAGAACCTTGAAGAAAACTTTCAGTTGATGAAGAATCATCGAAAAAAGGAGATTCAAAGTGAGTGGACCAAGTAAAAATGATGTTGAGAAAGTCAAAAAATGCAAGCAAAATAAGTAACAAATTGAGGAGGGAGAGAATTGAAGATGATTCAGCAAGATTCTCTCATGATTTCCAGGAAATGCAATATTGGTGCCAGCCTCCCCTCCCCCACCCCTTTTTTACACAGAAGCCACTGATAGTGGCTTGCGGCCGGATAGTGAACCCTACACAATGCCATTGGCAGTGGCTTGCAGACCAGTAAGGGTCAAGAATGCTCATGAAATTTTTCAGCGATTTCTTCAAATTATGAATATTGCTTGTAGGGTTCTGCAATTTTCTGAGAGAGATCTTTCATTGCTGCAAAGAGAGCGTGTAAGAGTTCTGATTTCTGCCACCATTTTTATGGTATCATTGACTAGAAAAATCTCTTGAGTACTTTATTTTTCTTCATAAATTATAAATTTATTTCTTCACAAATTCTTTATAAAAAAATATATAGTAAAAAATCTTTAATAAAAATTACTTAGCTGCAATATATGCTTCTGTCACTAAAATTGTTGCATCAGTACCCAGATGCTGTTTGTGGTCTTTGTCTGATCAAGATGGTATAAAGACCACATGTGAATTCGTCAAATAGTGAAGCTAAGTTGGAGATTATTAGAACGGTACAAACTGGAAGGATTACATTAAGTTGAACTTGCATGCAGCCTCCATCATCAGAAAGATCCATGGTGTCATGGATGTTGAAGTGTTCCATAATTCAAACACAGTCCTAATGAGCCGGATGACACAGACTTGTAAGCTGATCTGCTGCTGCTGTAGACTGACACACTCGTTCTGCACAGAGTAATCCTCTCTGTACAGTCCATTCGCAAATACTGTCTGACAAACTTCAGGGCACCTCTGTGCTTAGGCCAACAGCTGCTATTTACTTCCACCTTGAGAGACTTCTTGTTGTCGAACTGCTCTGCAATCAGATTCATTTTTCTTCCTTGATCTTGTGGTCTCTCCCCTACACACTGTTGATCTCCCACCATTTTTGTTATGCTGCCGACTTAGTGCCACCCTGACTGGTGGCAGTATATCTTCATTATTTATCCCTTTCTTATTTACAACATTCTTGGCTCTTGGAGTAAAAGGGTCAGATGACACAATACTATATTTTCACGTGTAAAATGGCTCTCATCTACCGAAAATTTAGTGACTAGCTCATTCTTGAACTTGTAGCCCCATGAAAGAAATCTGTCAAAGACTTATCAAGAATGGACCCATCAACATTATCCTTGGTGCTTCCTGATACCATTAAAGACAAGAGTAAAAGGATTAAATAGTGTACTTGGCCTTTTCACCACAAAAGGAAAGAAAGCAATTATTCAGTACCTTTGTGTGCCTAACATGATCTTACAAGCTCTCACTTCATCATGCACATGTTGAAACAAATATCACACAATAACTAATTATATATACAGTAAAACCCTGCTAATACAAACCCTGGATATAGCGAACCTTCCTTATAACAAACCCACAGCGATTCCCGATTCCATTCCATTGAAAATCCCATCATTATAACAAACTTTGCGATTTTTAAAATAACGAACTACCCCTATAACGAACCTATTTTCGGTCTCAAAATGATAAAATCTATTAAAAATACTATGCTTATAACGAACTTAAAATTGTGATTAAAAAAAATTAAAACAACAAAACTTCGAGCATGTTTCAGCTCACGGATCGTGATTTTAAAACAAAAAAATTAGCGGCATTGTTTGTTTTCATTTCCATTCTATTTTTGCTGTATGTTGTATAAATTTTTACACATTCTACTTTTATTTAATAGAATATCTTTGAATTCGACAATTTTGAAATAGAAGAAAAATACAAATGGCTTCCAAAATAAAGAAAATAAACAAAGAGTGGCGTTCTAAAAAAAAACAGTGGGCAGCATGCCCTTTTATAAGCGTTCTATATCAAGTTTAACCTAGGCTAAAAAATGATTCCAAATAATTTTAAAGCCAGAAATGGTTTGAATAACAGGTTAAAAACAAATCAGAAGAATATGTAGAAACTGGAATTGGAAGAAGAAGAAAAAAAAACAGTTCCCCCAAGTTCCCCGTGTCTCATGGGCCACAAACAAATCAACTTATAAATTCTCAAAAACTACCACTACAGTTCTATTTTTCGAATGGAATTCTTTTTAGGTATATGACTCATTTAGGGTTCGCGGATATTCCCCCTGGCTGGCCATTTTACCACCGATTTTGTGTTTGCAAATTGGCGTTTTTTTATTCGCAATTTTATCGATGGCGCTATCGTATCAACATGTTTTGCGTCCGATTTTTCTCAATTGGATACTTTTGATTCATCCTCAATTGATTCAGAATACACATAGCTTTATTCCTTTGATGGAAATAACCATTATTTAAGACAATTCTGATTTTCAAATTTCACTTTTCATTTTCAAACAACAAGGTATTAGAGGCATTTTTTCAAATAAATATAGTATTATATTATTTGGGAAATATGTTCTATAATACTCTTATACATTTTAAATAAATAATTAATGTTTTGCCTAGGGAATTTGGCTTGATTTTTAAATAATACATATGTTTATGTATAAACATGTATGCTAATGATAAGAAGAACCTATTATCAAATGACTTCTTTTGATATTCAGCATTACTGTAAAGAAATAGGTCAATTTAGGGAATTAAAACAAAGTGACCATTATTAAGTGGCTGCCTTTTCCTGTTTGTATGGCTGTTTTTTAATTATACGGTCTAAAAATTTAGAAAAGTTGAAAAAAATGGCCAAACCGTGGCTATAGTGAACCAAAAGCTCTGTCCCATTGGGGTTCACTATAGAGGGGTTTTACTGCACTTTTTGATGTGCATGAACTGTTGGAGTAACTGTCAATTATCGCATTCACTGCTGCCACCACCATAAAGAGAATCATGAGTTAGTGTTCACCACTGTGAAAGAATGCTGAATGCCAACAAGCAAGTAATCAAACATTTTTTACTAAACCTTGTTTTTGGGGTATAAGAAAAGAATGTTGCTATATGGGGTGGATATTTCTGAAATATCTGTAAATATAAATAAGTGGCCACTGCTAGACCTGAGAGATCAATGGCTATGTAAAAATTTAATTCAAGGCAATAACAAAGTATTAGTGAAGATCTGCATGCACATTGGTGTTGAACAACGGCAACTTTTTATAAATATAAATGTGCTAAAAGAGGCATGGATTGTACTTGAAAATTGCATGCACCCGAGGATAGCAAATTTCAAATTTTCAACTAAAATTTCAAGTATAGACTTATATTTGACAAGCATCAAATTTGTTGTCAGGTGACAAAATTAAAGACATATTTAGGAATGTTTATTTGTGGAATTCCAGAAGAATTTGCTTGCAACACAGTGAAGCAAAAAGCTTATTTTACCAGACAGAGATAATGATGCCTTATCATCAGAAGTCTCAGAGAAACCAAGAAAATTGTATTAATCTCAAGACTGAAGAAGAACAAAAGATGCTTTGAATGAGGTAAAATAGGACATTTGGCCAAGGACTGCTACATGTTAAAAGCACCCAAACTGGAATCCCATGGAAAATCACCAAAGTAGATGCCAAAGGGGCATTCTCAAAGGCCAAAAGGATATCTTGTACTTGTGGCATATCCATTGGCTTACAAGAAGAAACTTGGATAATACTCTGAGGCAACTCATCATACAAAACAAAATATAGGAAATAATTTTCTAGCCTTAGTGAAATAGTTCATGGACAAGTGAACACAATTGATGGGACTGTAATTCCTTTGAAATGGAAAGGGACTGCTTATGCAACACTGAAGGGAAATTTGGGTCATATTAATTAGATAACAAGTTTGTTACCAGGGATCAAGATGGATATGTTTTTAAGTGTTACAAGTAGTATTGAATGATTGAAAGGTGATCATCTACAAATGTGAATGTCTTATTTATTGTTATTAAAATGACAACTTACTAATTGAAGCAGAGAGACAAGGTAGGCCTTTTGTTGTCTCTCTTTCGTTCTGCCAAGCTGGTGATCATCTCCAAGGCTGCACTAACAATGGAATCTTCCATCCCCAAACCATAAAAGATACAGCTTCCTCAGCCCACTTCACAGAAGGTTGATCTGTTTATAGACGCTGACTCCTTCCTTGAACCCCTATATAGGAATTTTTATAGGTGTGAAATTGAGTTGGCTGTTGTATCCCTAAGAGGGAGGACATTCTCGAGTTTCTCGCCCAAGCAGAGCTCTGCTCTGAAGAAATTCCTTGACATGGCAATCACCCATGTCAGGGACAAGGACTCCGACCTAGGCAAGAGGCTGTCCGACATGAGGGCAGAATGCGACATTGAGCGATACAACACCCAGTGGGATTCATCTGATACAAATAATTTGAAATTATTTTGTTTTTATACATTTTTTTTTTTCCCTCTATATAATCCTAACCCCATATAATCTTATATGTACGATTAATGAAAGTATATTCAATCTCAATCTTTCCCTCTCACTACTAGCCCTCTTGTTGATACTTTAGTTAATGTACTCAATTATTCTTACAGCTTAGAACTTTGGCATGAAAGGCATTAACATACAAGCCATTCTAGACATGAAAAAACATAAGCAGAGTTTGGGGTTCAACTTGCAATTTTGAAGTTGTTAATTAATGCTATGCTTGCCTGATTAGTAAGTTAACTAGTTGGCATTTTCAGCTACAACACTTAAAGGGAGAAAACACCATTGGCACTAGTTCAACATATGAGACCATTCAGATTCCAAAGGTCACGAGGAGCACATTATGTCCCAGGCATTGTGGATGATTTCACCAAATATATACAAGTTTATTCTCTCAAGAACAAGTGTGTATTGGGAAAATTTAAGGAATGGAAGATAAAAGTGGAGAATCAAACATAATTCTGTAAAGAAAATTCGAATAGATAATAGCTCAAATTTGGTTCTCAGCCTTGGATTGTTTTGAAAAGACTTACGACATAATTCACAAATGCACAATGGTAGGTATTCCACCACAAAATGGCATTGCAGAGTGCATGAAGAGACTTTTTTGGATTTAGTTTAATTCATGATAAAAAGCTGTTTTTTTAATTGAATTGATCTACACTGCTGCATATCTGAGGAACAGAGTTTTAAACTAACAAGGAGAAAACTCCAGTTGAATTTTGGCTAAGATTGGCCCATCTTACATCTGAAAGCCTATGGATGTGAAGTGTTTGTTCACCTACCAAGGGGAAGATGATCAAAGCTTCAACCAAAACAGTCCAGGAATTCTAATTGGTTTTGCCCTTTGTGGAGAATCCAAGATCTTTTATCAATAAGCTGACAGCTAGAAAATATGATTTATTACCCAATGTAAATGATAAAGCACAATTTGGATTATAGAATATAATAAAAGAAAATATTATTTGGATTATGTCTTATTTTCTTTTATTTACCCAATGTGAAGTTTTCCCTTGAGATAACTCTTTCCAGGAGAGAGATTCTCTCATGAACAGTTTAAAACAAGACATAGTGGAACTGATAAATATCATGAGAACTCGGGATCAGAACCAATTAAACAACATGAAAGACAAGGAGTTCTTGCAGCACAGATCCACCCATGTCACACAAGGAAATAATACAAAGAAAGGTGATGAAACTGTCAAGCTCCAAGATGGAGGTAGAAAGTTTCAGAAGCTTCATGGCTTGCAGCGATAGAATAATAAATGAAAATTTAGAGAAAACATGCGAAGAACTTGGGGAACTGCCTAAGGGTGTCATTGCCATTGCCTCATGTAGATGGGTTCTACAAGAAAACTAATGCTTCAAGAGAAATCACTAGATACAAGGCATGTTTAGTAGCAAAGGTTTTAGTCAGCAATAATTACTTTAATTTAATCACATTTATATCTCTGTGTCAAGCTTGTAAGATCATAAGACTTTAGTCAGCAATTGGAATTGAGAAGGCTGGCATTTAGACCAATTTGATGTTTAAAATGCTTTTCTGCAGAGGAACCACGATCAAATTGTTCATATGGAGCAACAGGAAGGTATTTGAACTATTTTTGATGCATATGATTCTTTTAAAAAATAAATAGGAAAGTATTGTTAACCAATCAATTAAAAATAATAAAGCCTGATCATTCACATATTTTCAGGCAGTAATATTAAATCCAGCAACACATACACCTAATTTTTTTTTGCTTATCCCTAGTACACGTGGTACAGGCCATGATAATCATGGTGGGTAGGAGTAGGCGACTGCTTTTTTACTGTAAGTGCACCACATGTCTACACATGTGAAAAGCGGTTCGACTTTGCACTTACAAATGTGCCAGAGCCCCGTTTGGTTACTTGCACTCGCTAGTAGGATTGGACTTTTGCAAGAATCGGGGGCCATTGGAGCATTTTTTTTTAATCAGACAAAAGTGCCCAATGCGGAAATCGAACCCGGGTCGTAGCGGTCGAAAACCAACGGTTTATACCAGCCTTCCACCTAACCCCTATATACACCTAATTTAATTTCCTCAAATGCATAGGTAAGAGTCACTTTAGCAAAGTTTTGCCAAAAAGTATGGATGCAGCAATTATTCCTGTCACATACCTCTGAATTTTTTCTGGCTAAGAAAAATCAACCAATTACCTACTTGATATAAGCCATTTGATATTTATATATAAAGTTGACAAACATTAACAAAGTTGTCTGAGCCAATATCTTGTGAGAGCCTGAAAATTCTTGTCATGGTACTTGATCAGTCTTTATCATAGCCAATATTGTAAACATAGATAACTGAACAATAATCGTGTTCTCTGCTAGGAATTGCAATAAACTAAGTGCCTCTTGTTGATAATCCTTATTGAAAAACCTTATTGTGAATCATCTAGATATTCTTCAATATGCCATTATGAGTTATAGGATGTAGAATATAGTCTAAACAATAAATCAATGTGTTTAATTAAAAAGGCATATATTGGATCAAATATTGATCCAATATATGCCTTTTAATTATTTATTCATGGATTGCTCTATTTTCAATTCAATGTGTGTGTTTATTTCAGTGGCCTCTTTGGAGCAAGGGCAGGTGAGATAATTTTTTAAATTATTGTATTATAAAATTATCATTTATGGTTATTACTTTCTATATACACCTCATGTTTTATTTTGCAATAAAATAAAATTCTGATAAAAAGAGTCATAAAAATTTGTACCTAAATTTGTTTCAGGCTAGATGTACTTTTGAAACTTAATTAACACTAATTGTTTTTTTTTTCAGACAAGAGGCAAAGGAGCTAATAAAAAAGATGCCTTAGAAAAGGCCAAACTTGAAGAGAAAATGAATAAAGGTAACTTTTATTTTTAAAATATGAAAATTAGCTCTGCTTTCCAGCATATACACTGTATAACCTTGTTAATTTGACACTTATGATATTACGACCATGTTTTCATGTCCTGACCTCCAGCATATTAAAAAAGTCAAGTTAATTTGTTAAATGATAATTCAACACCAATAATTTGACCATTTTTTTTAGAAATCAAATTTTGACATTGGATAATTCTTGCTTAAATACAAATTTATTTCTAAATATAAATACTTTCCACCGACCGCCTTTCTTGCAGCCCCTATAGCCTGCTTATCTTTTTTTTCCTCCTTGTTTAATACATTTTCTTTGTTCGCATGGTTTTTTAAAATCACTTTCCTATCGCTTTTTTAGATAATTAATGTGAAGTGCCACTTTGTGTGAAGACTGCTTCATAGTTTATCATACTAAGACTGACAGTAAGTCTTTTTATCTTAAGATAAATATTATACAAATGTGTAAAAATCTCATCTGATAATATTTACTTTTTATTTTACCTATTACTCTCTACTATCTATATAGTTTGTGGAATGAATTTGTATTTTGTATGTTCTCAATAAAAAAAGAGCAACATTTTAAAAATAAAATATTTATTTTTATACGATTTTTTAAATTTTTATTCATTATTTTAAACTATATATGAAACTGAAAATTTAATATTTGAAACAACTTGACTTTTATACGCCCAGTGTACCATGCAACTCTGAAATTGTCCGTCTTCAAAGTGTTAAAGATTTTTCAGTCCCAAACTAAATCTGAATAACACAGTGCACTGCGGGAGAGGATTCCAAGAAGGGAAGAAGAAGCACAGAAAAGAATCTGTTAGGATGGCAGGGCAGGAAGTATTTAGAGGAAAGTACAGGTTCATGAGGACTCAAACAAAGCATAAGTACAGTCCCTGTTGGAGTAAAATTGAGTTCAGCCAAATTAAAGGTCAGTGGTGGGATTCAGTCCATGGGTCTGGCATGTTTAGTAAAAGGACAGGAGTCGAAAAACAGGTGGAGGATCAGTATTTCATTGCCCGAAGGAAGATTGCAGGACATGTAGAGGTTAATTGGAAGACCCTTGGGATGTCAGTAGGCGTGCTTCTGAGTATGAGGATCAGAGAGGGAAGGGTAGTTACGTCCATCATCGAGGCAAACTGGAAGCATTTGGTAGAGTTGCAAGTGCACCTGGAAGAACTGTGCATATGAAGCCTCAAAATTGTGGATTTTATGATCAACCTTAAGCCAACCATGGGGGCCCAGGGTGTGTAAGGTGTCTTGGTCCATTTCCATGAGGGCGGTAAATGGACTGTTGCCAGAGGAGGAGTGGTGGGCAAGGCAGACAGTTTTGAGACCAGGGAGGGCAGTAACAGTAGAGATGGAGAGGATGGCATCCATCAGAGTGGAATCAGAGGTTCCTTCAGTCACTCTGAAGATTCAGAAGCAAGACATGAATATGCTAGGTGTGGGCGAGGGAGGCACACTAGTCAAGAATCACCTCAGGGCTAGTGGCGTGGAGGACCAGCTGCCCCTTGGAATGGAGAGAAGCCAGATGTTGAGAGGGTAGGCTGGATGGCACAGACCACTGAGAGGATGTTTGCAAGGTCAGTCTCAGATTTGGGGACCACACTCTTTATTTGAATTTTGATAAGGTCCTTTTTTATTCTGTGAACCATTAGGTACACTTCAAGAGCTTCCCCTTTTAAGTTTTAAAATTTTTCTAGACATATTAAAGTATTATGCTCTTGTGTATTAATTTCTTCAACCATTTACATTTCAAAACTTTTTCTCTAGATTTTTGCTGAGATAATTGCTCTCTCTAGATTTATTCCCATTTTAGTCATATCAAGAAAACAATACGAAAACTAAATATTTTACCCTTAACCTTTCTTCCACTCTGTTACAAGATATCTTCTAAAATTCATTGGGGTTTCCTTTAGTTTGTTTTAAAATAACAGTATTAAATATGCTTTTATTGAATTCCATTTTCATTGTGTTTTGGACTCTTCAATTTGCTAATATAATTTAATTTCTCGTTCAACACTTTTAATTTTGTAATTGCTCCCTTTTTTCAGAGCAACTGCATTCTGACATCTCAGTAGATTTCTATTAAATTTTTTGGTGTAATTTGCATCTGATTTTCTTTTTTATTAGATGAAATCAGAGTATATTTTATTTGGCTTTGTGCAAACCAGTTACTCATTTTTCACTTTTTTTTTTTGCTTTCTAGAAAAGACAAGTATTTCTTCCCTCTCATATTCTTCTCAAAGAGACCATTGTTCAAAAATAACATCCATTTTTCATTCTGATCTAAAATCAAAATATATTTCAAATTTTCCACATAATATATTTAATTTGCTAATATTTTTTTTTATTTACACAACAACTGCAGTTTGGCTTTCAGCATTTGCAGATACATATATAGATATATGTTTTTAGAAGTCACAACCTTTCACTTGTATCAGCATTTTGTGTAGGTAATTCTCAAATGTAAGAATTTTTAATTTTTTTTTCATATTAAAAATCCACCCTTTAAATGAATTAACACACTTGTTTCATAAATGGGTCCTTTAAGTAAAAATACTCTTCTGGTTGATGCAGTTCATATGACACCAAAGAATTTTAAATTAAAATGCCTAAATATTTTCATTTTACTCCTGTACATAATTGCACAAACAGTTTTAGTTTTACCAATAATAAATAAAATAAAATTATTACCCAAACAGATATTTGGTGTTAAATGATGTCTATACTTTACAAACTATGTAATATCTCTAAATATAACACTGAGTAGCTACAAGGATATAAGACATTTCCAAAATGTAATTTATCACAACACTGAGTAATTACCCTAAATATTAATGTTTAATAAAATTGGTGTTTGTGTCCAGTTACTGTTAATTCCAAGAAGAGATCAGATACACCGGAATCAAGTCAAATGTCTATGATAGCGGAGGATTCTAACCTTAGTGGTAAATGCTTATTTTTGAATATTAATACACACAACATGAATGTTTATTGGTATTTATTTATTTATTGAGGCCTAAAAAGGAATAATGTTCTTGATTGCTTAGGAAGAAAATTTTGAGTATTATTATTTAAATAAGCACATATAATAAAAAGTGTAAATATAAAAATTGTTTTTACTACAAATATAAAAAAACCATAAATACTTCTGAAAATTAATACCTGCTAATAAAAAAGATACTATTATATATAATGAGAGGTATTGCCATCTCTATCAGAATAAATGTCCAATCAACATCGATTTTATTTTATTTTGGTGTATTGGCTAAATAACTTTTTGATTCACCATTTATATGTATTGGCTAAAACAATATGGTGCAAGGTGTACATTTTTGTTCCAGTTTCATTTTTAAAATAATGTACATTCAATTAGGGGAATTGATTAGACAGTAAGCACAAAATTTTGCCCTCAAATTAGGGAAAATAATATTGAGTTTACTGATGGTAGCCTTTCAAAATTTAAAGCAAGGCATGAGGTATTTTGTAAAAATATATTTGGAGAAAAAAATCCAGTGGATTTAGAGGTTGTTGAAACTTGGAAGAGAGCAATTTTAATTATGCTTCGAAAAGGTATGAACCAAAAGATTTGTTCAATTGTGATGTGACTGGTATTATTTATAAACTTCAAGCAAATAGAACCTTAATTTTCAAAAATAAAAAATGGGGGCAAACAAAGCAAAGAAGGAAATACAGTACAATGACGAATATGACAGTTATAAAAATTCCTCTGCCTACCATAGAAAATTAAAAAAAAAACCAGGTGCTTTGGCTCTCGCATCCCCAAAAATTATAGATAGAATTTTATAGCATGAATGACAAGGAAAATATTTTCTGAGCGAATTCTTGATTTGATTTAAAAAATGAAATTGGAGAATTGAAAAATTGCTCTACCATTAGATAATGTAACTAGAATACCTCCAAATTTCATCCAAATAGCACAGTTAATCTCAAGCTTGTGATGCTGGAATAATAAAATGTTTGAGAGCTAAATATAGAAGCAGGTTGATTCAATCTATTCTTTTTAATAGTGAAAAAATTTTAAATTTATTAAAAGCAACCAACTGTGGCTTAACTATTCTTAAAGACTAGTTCAAAAATCCACTATTGAAAATTCTTTTGCAGTGGCATTGTTCATCATCCCATCATTATATAAATCTGTTTTTAAAAATAAAGAAAATAAATTTCAAAATTTGTTTGAATCATTAAAAGTGAATTATTTGGTTGATACAACTCCATCCAACCATATTGATATAAATGATATACTATTTATTGAGGATAACCATATTTTAAAGAAATTTATGATTAAGTGCAAAAAATACACAACAATTTGAAGTTGGACCAGATGACAAAGTGATTAAGGAAAATGTCAACCATGTCCACCATCTTAGTACAAGGGTACACTGCTTTTAATATATTACAAAACTTTTGTTTGGACCAAAGTGAACATTCAAATGTATCAGTCTTGCTAAATTTGAAAAAAAAAAAACATGATTAAGGCAAAAATAACCTATATTAAAATGTTCCCCAGTGTTCAACTACTGATTTAAAACAAAATTTGAATTAATTTCTAAAATATCCATAAATCACCTTCTCAACTAATGTACAATAAATATCTAACTTTACGACACTATTTTTTCGCTCTACTAAGCATCTTAATTTTAAGGTTTTAATTTTAATGCAAAAAAGTGCACATATAAAATCTTGCATTAAATGACACTCCTAGTAAGTAGTATTATTATTTCGTTTCCCTGCAAGTACAACTTGAAAGAGATTAACTGATTTTGAACATAAATAAGATTTTTATTCAAGACATACAGTAGAACCTCCATGAGAGAACTCTCACGCTAGAGGACACCTCTCTACAAAGGACAGTTTTCATTTGTAAAATGATCATTTTAGCAACTATCCATTAAGAGGAAACCTCTCCCTGAAGAACACTTTGCCTCTGCAATTAGGTGTCCTTTACAAGGAGGTTCTACAGTATCAAGTTTTTTCGTTTTCTTATTTGTTAGGTAATTATTTGTAAAAATTATTTTTGGTTTTCAATGTTTATGTGTCTTTCCTTTCCTTTATTATTGTTTGTTTTACTAGATTGAAAAATATACAGATTAACTTTTTTATTCATTTGGTTGGTTTGTTTTAGGATATATGTTTATGAATCAAGATTCTCAACCTGCTAGCGACGAAACAACAAATCCTAGCTTTGTTGAAAACAGCAATGATGCAGCCTATTTAGATAACAACTCTGGTAAGTTATTCATACCTTCTTAAATATAAATCAATATAATTTTCTTATTTTATCTTATTTTTTGTAAAACAGTATAGGTTAAACAAGTATTTTTTAACTCTGATGGATGATTTTATCAGGCTCATAAAATATAAATATAAAAATATGCCTTTGATGTGAATAATGAACATTTAATTTTAAATTTATATGCAGGTATACACACTGTTGTTTCTTATCCCCTTGTGTAAAGAATACACAAATTCCATGAGTTCATGCTCCTCGAGCTGTTTTATGATGAGCAGCAGCCTCTCCCAAAGGTCCTGTTTAGTGCATCTAATGCAAGCCAAAATGTGTTCTGGAGCTGCAGGTGCCAAGCTACATTTTGGGCAAGTGGGGTAGATTTTGTTATTATTTTCTATCTTCAATGGCTTGAGATGGCCTGTTCTAAATCTTGTTAGTGTTGTTTGATGCTGTCTATTTCTGATGTTCAGAGCTCCTCCTGGGTTCACTCCCAACTGTGCTTAGGTGGGATCCTCCAGTTCTTGTTTATTTTTGTTTTGGCTACTGTTTCTTTCTATAAAAGTAAGTTTATTTTTCTGTGGAAAGGGTTCTTTTGTGCCTTTTTTCGCTAGCACATCAGCAGCTTCATTGCCTTCAATTCCAACATGTGAGGGTATCCATTGAAGGTGAATTTTTGAGGTTTTTGAGAGTTTTTGGAGATAGCCAATTATGTTCCTGCTTACTTTGTCTCTAAGTTCCCCTGTGTGACTCAAGTGTTGTATGGCACTTCTACTATCAGTAAGAATCCAGATATCTTGATAATTAGTATTTCTGATGGATTTTAAGGCTTCATAGATGGCTATAAGTTCTGATATGAAGACTGAGCAAAAATCTGGGTTTCTTCTGTTCATTTTCTCAATGCCATTTGTGGTTTTGATGAGACAGCCACTGCCAGTGTGTCCTAGCTCGTCTCTGCTACCATCGGTATAAATAGTTATTGCATTTTTAGGAATGTTATTAATTATTTCTAATGATAATTGTTTTAAGTATTCTGGATCTTGGCATTGTTTGTTGGTGGGTTCATTTAAAGAGGCATTAAAAATAACATTTTGTAGTGGTTCGCATTGAGAAATTTTTTCTGCTAAATAATTTTTTTCTACTTTATATTTTAAAAATCCATTTCTTTTGGCCAGGTGGAGAGGGCCTTCTTTTTTGAGTTTTAGATTGGATTCCCAATTAAGTATGTAATTGGAAGTTCTGTGTTTGTTTCCATAACTCTTGATTTTGTTAATATATTTTGGCAGATTGTAGCTTCTTCTATCCTTTAAGGGCATAATGTCTGCCTCGTAAAGTACAATATCGTTAGGGCAGGTATTTCGAAGACCTGTAATAATTCTAGCTGCACTTAGTTGTATCCTTTCCAGTGATTTTAGATTTGTTTCAGATGCTGTACCATAGATTTGATATCCATATTCCAGGATAGGTCTAATTAGAGATGTGCAAGTTAATTTTAGTGTGGTTGCATTGGTTCCCCACTCTCTTCCTGAAATATGTTTACTGGAGTTAATTTCTGGATCCAGGGTGTAGCCAAGATATTTAGGATGTTTATTATATTGTAATTGTTGTTCTTTCAGAATAATTTTTGGCCTTATTTTGTATAGTTTCCTATCAGTAGTAAAAAGACAGGTTTCAGATTTTTGGGGGTTAAATTCTAATTTATGTTTATTAGCAAATTTTTTTAGGTGGAGAAGAGTCTTGTTCAAATTCCTTTCAGCCTTTTTTCCAGATAGTGTTACTGCTCCATAGAATAATGTCATCAGCGAAAAGTCCAATATTGGTTTTATGTGAAATTTTTTCTTCTATGCCTGCAATAAATAGTTTTAAATGCGTATACTTTAAAGCTGCATGTCTTATTTAAGACAATGGTAGGAGAGAATCAGTAAATATATAATTGTTACCAAATATTATTTTCCTTGAAAAAAATTACATAAATAATATTAAACAGAAACAAATGTTACTTCTAGTATAATTTAGTTTGAAAAGAATGTTTTCTATGAGTTATAACAAAAGTCTTAGAGCACCATTCGAATTTCATATTTAAAACTAAACTTTCCATATAACAATTCATACCAATAATGTTTTTAAAAAATGTATTATTTAAAAGCATTGATATTATGCAAAATTCATGTGCTTTACAATCATTGAGCCTCCATGGGAACTTGAATTTAAAAAGAAATTTGTTAATTGTTCATTGATATTAGTTTATTGATTGATACCTCTCAAAAAATATATTGTCTCAATTGATGAAAGCTGTGACTTTACATAATTATTTATATGAATATATATTCAATAAAAAATGATTTCAAGCATACAATAATTATATGATTTTTTTCAGGTTGCCATTCAAGAGGTAAAGAAGACTCAAGTGAAGACAGCAGTGATTATAAAAAAATTTAATCATTATTTCCATATAAATTGAAATTCTCACAACTTAGCTTATAAATTTCACATATTTCTTATTTACTTTATAAACATTTAGTGGTGAATGTGCTTAGCCATTATTTATCTATAAATAATTTAGTTTTCGATTCTAAAAACATATTTATATATATAATTGAAACTTATTCCAAACTGAAGAATGACTTAAAATATTTATTCTTAGCCTTTCAAAATGGAGAAATTTTTGATTAGCCTTTGGGAGATATTAAAAATTTGCAAATAGTGCAAAATTGAGATATCTTCAAGTTTTGACAATGAAAATAATTTTATTCTTTTTAATTAAATATAGCTAAGGAACTAAATGCAAAAACCCAAAAGTTCTATATATATAGCTTTAGAATAATTTTTTAAAATTTGGAATTTTACTCGCCATCTCCTTTTTGTTAAAGACACTGTAGTAGTGAGCATAAGTGCCTCTTATATTTAACTATATTAAATATTGCTCTATATTTAAAATTTGAATTTTAACGGTCCAACTTTATCATATTTGGCAAATTTCAAATTTTCAAAAAGAATTTTTAGATTCTATATTAATGCTCAATTATTATTAATATTTAATAGTACAAAATTCTATCCTTTTCATTTGGTTCTTGAAATGGTGCTTTTTATTATTATTTATTGTATTTTTAGTACTCCTAGAAAAATCTAAGCAGCCATCAACGAAAGATATGTATTAAAAAAATTGGTAACTTTTGTATATTTTAAAAATCTATATAAAAGCAATAAAATGTAAATCTTTACCAAGAAATATATATGCTAATATATATATTTCCTTTTCAATTTTTCACCTAATGCGATCAATATTTTAAATATATATATATAAATTTGTGAATTACCATGAATATTTTAGAGTAGAGATTTCGATAATTATAATATATTGGTGAATAATAGAAATATATACATGTCACACAAATTCAATTTTTTAAATAAATTAAAATATGCTCTATTTTTGTTTCAAACATTTAAAAGTACTTCACTATCTTTTTCTAGAAATTGTTGATTTTTTAAATCACAAATTTTGATGCATGAATTAATAACTTTCTCAATATTTTTTTTTTGTTTCGAAAAGTATCATTTTTGCTTGACTATCTAGTTGATGATTTAATTAAGTTTGAATAATATAATGATTTTTGTGCCACTTCATTTTTCAATATATAGCCCTGATATATTTATACATTCAGAAACAACTATTTCCATCACTTTTGCTTCATTTATAATAAATCTACTTTGTATAGCAGTTTTCGAAAAATAATGTCATAAAATTGTTTTTAGAGAATATAGTGTGTTCTATATTAAATTTTTAATATACACCCCAATTTTAACCCTTTCAAGTTGGCAGTCAAGCTGAAGCAATGGTGAATTAATAAAACGTTATAAAAAATCATGTTTCAGTATTATATATGTATGTATATATGTTTTAATAATAATCATTTCAACTGAAACAAAATCTTTTAAATCTGAAATTTTTCAAAATTCCCTAAATTTATAAATACTTTTATTAATTTCCTCTTTATTTTCTTTTAAATTGAATTCACAAACAGAGAGATATATGTTCCATTGTAATATATAAGAAATCAGAAATATTCTAAGAAAAGAATAAAAAAAAACCAATAGGTTTTCATAAAATATTCCATTGTCAGTGCCACAAATATAGGGCATAAGCCTTGACCTCTTCAAATGGTGAGAAAGTACAAAGTAAAAGAGTCATTTGCTGTTTTATCAGACAATGAGGTCACTGCAGGATGTTATACTAGTTGACTCGAAAAGATTCATGTTAGTTCCATTTGTGACCATTTTTGAAAACTTTTATTGGATTAAACTTGTTTCAGTTCAGTTCAAATATTTTTCATCATACTAAGGGTGGTCCAATTTTATTTATTCATTTTAAAATTTTGTTATTATTTAGTGAGTTTTTGAAGATATTTGATCACAAGTTATTATAAATTAAACTCCACATACCTTTTCACAAAAGCTGTAGAAATGTTTATGAAAGAATGAAAAATTCCAAGAATATAAAAAATGAATGTGGGCAGAAAATCTTAAAATGATTGAATAGCCACTGAATAAATTTCGCACGCCCCCTAAATAATCCCTCCTTTATTATATCTAGGAATATTCAAATAGTTCAGGTAGTAAAGTGACAACAAAACTTTTCTTGCTACTGAACCTCTCAAAGATACACTATTGCCAATTCTGAAACCGAAAATAATCTTGCAATATTCAATTTCAAAGCTTTAAATAATAATTTTACCACCTAATCTTTACTTTTCCTATCTTTTTTGATATTATGAAGCAAACACAGTCATATAAGCTTAAAATGCTTTCTTGCTAATTTATCAAGAAACATCTATGACATGGAATGCCATCTGGGCAGTATGTACCACCTTGATGAGGGCCAACACCTTGAAAGTCATATTATTGGGTTTTCTATAAAGTTGGACCACCTCTATTAAACATATATTAATGGGATGATTCACCACATGAAAATATATATTAGAACATATATCTTAATTTATATAAATTTAATATATTTTAAAGATATTTTATTAGGGAAATCATATTTATTGTGAGTTTGTCACTAGCAATGTTTATCTTTGAAAATATTGTTTAGTGCTTGTAGCGGGAATGTATATTAAACAAATATATAAATAATGGGATTTTTATATTTGTAAAATGTTTAAACCTTAAATATGCAAAATTTAACCATAACTCAAAGGGAATTTTACCCTTTACCACATATATGCATTTTGAAGATGACTTATTTTTAGATAGAGCATTTAGATATATTGAATTCGCAAGATTCTCTAAAATTTAAAACCTATACCATTTTGATATATGCTTTTATTCTATGTATAAATATGTCTTTTTATATCGATGCACGCTGTCTGAATATTTATCTATTTGAATACGCTAATAAAATTTTCATATGTTATGATGGCTTCATAAATTTTAAACATGACACAAAAATACATTTAAAAGAAAATTTTATTGTTTTTTTAAATACATTTTGTTAAATTAATATTTAAAAATGTTGAAAATCAAGTTTTTTCAATAATTAACCTCTTAAAAACATCTAATTGAAATTTGTTTTCATTGTATTTCCATTTCTGTTCTCTTTTGATACAAAACTTTTACAAAAATTTAGATCTATACACTTTCAATGTTTCTATATTATCAAAACTTTTTAAATTATCAAGAGAAATATACCTTCATATTAAAAGTTAAAAATTCCATTCCAAAGAAAACTGAGGACTAAATATATATAAAGGATTACTGCTCTTATTTAGAGTTATGCTTGAATATATTTTAACCTAGTAAAAACAAAAACAGGTTCACTACTCTATAACAACTCTTTCTATCCCCAGCTAGCTACCAGAAAATTTGTCTTTTATAAAGCATGTCCACTATAAAATGTATCAGTCATTATCAAATTTTTAGATGAATATTAAAATTAACAAATTAATTTTTTATTGAATTGGTCAATATGGATTAAACCTTTGAACACCTGTCTCATGGGCACAAACAAATCAGATTACAAATTCTTATAAACGACTGCTACAGTTCTATTTTTGGAATGGAGGCCTTGTTAGGTGTATGATTCATTCAGGATTAGAGGATATTCCTGCTTGCTGCCTCTTTTACTACCGACTTTGTAATCCCGCGCTTTTAGAAGGAAATTTACAGATCTGGCCAGCGTATCAACATATTTTAAGTCTGATTTTTCGGAATTAAATACTTTTGATTCATCTGCAATTGATTCAGAATACACAGAAAATTATTCTTTGATGGAAATAATGATATTTTAGACAATGCTGTTTATTAATGGGAGGATGTAACAGAATATAATGGAGACCCACGAAACGTATCATTTTCAACTTCAATTAAAAATGCCTAATATCAAGTTAACCATTTTATAATTTCTCTCCATTTTTATGGAGCTTTCTTGTTAACAAATAATTGAAGAAACAAATGTTCTCAACAAGAAATCCCGAAATATCAGAGTTCTCCATCTTGGCATAAGTCAAACCAAGTTACAATAAACTAATTCTAAGAATTCCTGGTGTCGCTTTGAACAGGGGAATGTTTTTATGGCCCCAAATTTCTGAATATTGATCTCATGATTGGGTTGACAACATGCCATTCTTTGCAAAAATGTGTTTAACAAAATCATTTTCTCCAAATTATTTCATGTTGCACCTCTATTCTCCAACAATGATATCTTCAAGGATTGCAACAAAAGGTCAAACCAATTATAGAAAATACTCTATATAATTTATAAAAAGTCGTAGTATTAAATGCCTACCTAAATTTTGTAAATAACAAAATAAATGGAACAAAAAAGCCTTACAGTGAAAAAAATAAGTTAATTAGAAAGGAATTAATTAATAAACTAGATAAATAGAATTTCAAAAAATGAGGTGGCATTATTTTCAAGAAATAGAGTTCAATAGGGTGTGTGGTCACTCATAACAGTGAGCTTTTATACTATAACAGGCTTTGAAAATATCTGAGGCATAAAAATGCACCCCCCAAAAGGGAGGTGACATGCTCCAATGAAGCATCCCAGACATGTTCTATTGGATTTATATCAGGAGATATGGCTGGCCAGTCCCTGCTATGAATATTCTATTAACAAAAATTTTGATTAGCACGGCTCTATGTGGATGAGCAATATCATCCTTAAAAATGAACTATGGTCAATATGACACCCTGAAAGATCTCACATAGGACTAAATAATCTATAGTTGCTGTTTCTTTGAGGAGTCAATGTGTCTTCCTCAAACATGTGGAGTGGTCTAGGCATGTTCAAAATGAAGACAGCCTTAAACCCCACCTCCAAAATGGTCTCTCTCTTTGATATTGTTGCGTTGTTGGTTGACAAAGAATAACTTCTGTGGGTACAAAGGATCAATAGGACTTTATTAAAGCCTAATCTATAAAATAATTACAGAAGAATGCAAAAAAATAAAACAACAATAAAAAAACAGCAGTTACAAACTCACCAACTGCAGCACAGTGAAGGAATGCAGGCACAGAACAGGAGACAGAAGTTGGTAGAACCTTCCAGAATCTTCCAGGAGGTACACTGGTGTCGGCCGTAAGCAGCAGTTCGACCTCTTGAGACAGCAGCATTTTCTTGGGAGTCCACCACATAGCTTCATCCTTCTTCTCTTCTTATCTTTTCTCCCTGGCAAGAGTTTCTCATCCCTATATATCTCGGAGTAGATCTTTCCAGAATGGTCATGGTTGGTCAGCCAATCAGAAAGTCGCCAGCACTAAGCCTTGGGCAATTGCTTTAGATTGGCCAATCAGTTGTCTTTCACTTTTTCTACATTATTCTTAAACATTCTAGAACATTCTCTCTCCAATCTGGAATGTGCTTTTTCTTTCTACGTAACAATATTATAGATATGGGGTCCATACAGGCTTTCTCAAGATAAATATTTAATGATAATCAATATTGTTGCACCAGGTTGCGACTTGGCAGACTCTTCAACCTTGATTCTCACCTGTGCCGGGTCTTGCATCTTACCAGAGCATGTTTCAACCATCCTACAAATTTATATAAGGGAATAATGAGATAACTCTACTTTAAGTAGCCTCCAGAATAATCTATTTATTTCTCACATCAAAGAGAGCAGTGAAGTCACACAGTGTACATAAATACAAATGATGATTCTATAATACATATATTCTGTTTAATAAAATAAATAAATATAAAATATAAATTTGAATTAAAAATATATGGAAAATAATATTACAAATTAAAATAAAATAGGTTCATTAGCCTTGATGCAACAATATCTAGACTGAATTTTGATTTGAATTGAAGATTACACAGGAGTCTACTGAACCTGGGTTCAGAACTGAAGTTTGTGGCTCCAGCAAAGCAAGCTCTCCTGTGAGGAGGGGTGAAAGGGATTCATACCATCGTCATCTTGAATAAAGGCCTAGAAGCCTCCAGAAGTCTTTGATAAGTTTGTCTTGAAACACCCATTCCAGAGGCATACGAGAGCCCATGGTAGAACTGAACTGTGGGACTGAAAAGTAGTTATGCACCTATGGCATTAGCAGTCATTCAGATGGTGGTCATCTTGTGTGATGGTTTCAGTGTCACTGCATTTTTCAGCGATAACAGACCACGTTTCTGTTAACAATGAGCCAATTGGCAGCTTCAGCCCCATAGATTTTCCAAAATGTGAAATGTGTGTAAAAAGTATAAATGTTATAAGCTAAAAACTTGAGGGCTTATCTATAATATTTAAAAATTAGCACATTTTCAATTTTTTCATTCCAGCATCTTCCGGATTGTGGTAAACCATATAAACTTTGGTTTAGTTTACACACTTTATTTTCCTGTCCTACTTGAACAAATCCTTCAGGTTGTTCCAGGTACACATCGTCTTTTAGTTCCGCATTGAGATAGGCAGTTTTAACATCATATTGTTCAATTTTCATGTTTTGTTGTGATGCAATGGCAATCAAGGTTCTTAAAGAGTCCAGCTTCATCACAGGAGCAAAAGATTCTTCATAGTCATCGCCAGGTTTTTGATTATGCCCCATTGCAACAAATTTAGCATTTATTTTGTAAATGCTTCCATCTGGATTCATTTTTATATTAAAAATCCATTTTCCTTTTATCAGGTTTTCATTTTCTGGTTTGGGTACAAGGGTCCAAACATTATGTGAAGTTAGGGAATGGAATTCCTCTTCCATTGCTTCTTTCCATTGGTCTGAAAATGGGGTGTTCATGGCTTCTCGATGTGTTTTAGGTATGTTCATGGAAGTTGAAGATAGTTGGGTTACATTGGCTGCGTTTCTTTTTTTTATTCTTTCAGATCGTCTTACACCACTTGCTCTCAACCTCTCTTAGTTCTTCCTGCAATACATCCGGGTTTTCGGGGTAATCCTGATGATTCAGGTATTGTTTCAGGGTTGTCTGGAGTATTTAGTTCTTCTGGAGTAGCGCCCATGGTATGTGTAATTTGAAAGAAATCTGATTCATGTTGTTCATTTTTATAGATAATATGATCTTGGACATGTTGGTCAAAAACATTAGAAGTCAAGAGATCAGAGCCTTTTGAATTTTCATCAAATTTGACAGTTTGAACTTTGTGTATTTTTCCATCTTGTGGATCATATATTCTATAAGCATTTCTTTGTCTGGAGTAACCGGTGTATATTCCTTTTCTTGCTCTAGAGTCAAATTTATTTCTTTGATTTTTAGGAATGTAATAGTAGGCAAGACTTCCAAAGATTTTTAAACGTGCTACTGATGGTTTGTGTCCAGTCCATTTCTCTATGGGAGTTTTCATGTTATCATTCTTAGGTCGGTGTGCAATTCTTCAAATAAGCGGCTGTTGCAATGGCTTCCGCCCAAAAACTCAGTTGGTAACTTATCATCAAATAACATATTTCTAGTCCAATCTAGAAGGGTGCAATTGGTTCGTTCTGCAATTCCGTTGCTTGTGGTGAATATGGAACTGTTCTTTGATTGTGTATCCCTTCATTTCTGAAAAACTCATGAAATTTTTTATTTGCAAATTCAGTTCCGTTGTCCGATCTAACATTTTTGATTTTAACATTAGTTTCATTTTCTCAATGATTTTTAAATTCTACAAAAAAAGCAAATGCATCCTCCTTTGATTTCAAGAAGTATACAAAGATACGTCTACTATACGAATCCACAATAACGTACAGATAGTTTGCACAACCCAGTGATTTGGTTGGCATAGGACCACAGAGATCCATGTGTATAAGTTCTAATGGCCTTTCAGAATGATTATTCTCTATAGCTTTGAAAGAGGGTTTTGGGTTAGTTTACCAAGGATACATGGTTCACATTTTTCGAGATGTTGACAATCAAAATTAAGTCCTTTTACCATATTATTCTTCATCATTTTATCCAAATATTCTTCGTTCAAGTGCCCTAGTCTTCATGCCACATTGTTTTGGCTGAACATTTATCTTCTGCTTTTAAACACTTATCTTTAGTGCTTAACAAATTTCTAGGTAAAGTTTTAATTATAAACATTCTATCTTCTTCATTAGACTCAGCTATCAAATCTCCTTTGCAAATTATAAAATTTAGCTATTCCTTTCTCAAAATATACTTTATTTCCATTATTAACCAGACATCTGACAGAAAGAAGATTAGATTTAAGTCTAGGCACATAGAGTACATCCTTAATACAAATATCTTGCTTACCTTCACTTGTGTATGTAGACAATTTCACGTCACCTTGTGCTTCAGCTTTTATGAACCTTTCTTCTTCTGCAAGGTTAATTTCACTGTCAATAGGAATCTTGTTGATAAGCCAATCTTCTCTAGGAGACATGTGTGAAGTGCATCCTTAATCAAGGTTCCAAATGTGCGCATCCTCCTCAGGTAGATGTGAAGAAGAGTACGAGGTGTGTTCAAAAGGTATCGCGACTTTTGAATTTTCGCGGGTTACGTATATTCGAATTTCGATCTTTTTGTGGCTTTATGTTGGTACTCATGTCTCTCACTTATGCCGACAAGCTCGGCCATTTTGAATGTTCACTTAATTGTTAACAGCTGCTTTGCTTGCAGGTGTTTTGGATCGTCTTCGATTTTTACCTATTTAAAAAAATGGATCAAAGAACCTGTATCAAATTTTGTGTGAAAAACGAAATTAAGTGCGCGGATGCATTCCGAATGTTGACTGTGGAATACGGAGAAGCTACCTTGGACCGAAGCAACGTTTATCGGTGGTACAAAATGTTCTCAGAAGGCTAAGAAGATGTGAACAACGAAGAGCGTGCCGGGCGCCCGAGCACTTCAACAACAGACGAAAAAATTAATGAAGTGGAGAAAATGATATTGGCCAATCATCGAATCACCGTTAGAGAAGTTGCTGAGGACCTAAACATATCGATTGGCTCGTGCCATTCGTTTTTTATCAATGATTTGGGCATGAGACGGGGTCGCCGCGAAATTCGTACCAAAATTGCTCAATTGCGACCAAAAACAGCATCGCATGAACATTGCTAATGAGATGTTGGACTCTGTCCGCGACGACCCAAATTTGCTCCAGAGGGTCATAACTGGTGACGAAGCGTGGGTTTATGGTTATGACGTGGAAACCAAAGCTCAATCATCTCAATGGAAGCTGCCGCACGAACCAAGACCGAAAAAAGCGCGCCAAGTTCGGTCGAATGTGAAAGTTTTGCTGACAGTTTTCTTCTATTGCAGGGGCGTGGTGCATCATGAGTTCTTGCCACAAGGTAAAACGGTCAATAAGAAATATTACCTGCAAGTTATGCGCAATTCGCGCGAAGCAATCCGCCAGAAACGCCCGGATTTGTGGAAGAACAAAAATTGGCTTTTGCAACACGATAACGCCCCTGCGCCCCTGCTCACACATCGTTGCTTGTGCGCGACTTTTTGGCCAAAAACAACACACTAATGATGCCGCAGCCACCGTATTCCCCAGATCTGGCCCCCTGTGACTTTTTCTTGTTCCCTAAACTGAAGAGGCCCATGAAAGGACGACGTTACGCTACGCTTGACGAGATAAAGACGGCATCGAAGGAGGAGCTGAAAAAGATTTTAAAAAATTATTTTTTGAAGTGCTTCGAAGATTGGAAAAACCGTTGGCACAAGTGTATAATATCTCATGGGGATTACTTTGAAGGTGACAAAATAGGTATTCATGAATAAATAGATAATTTTTGAAAAAACACAAAAGTCGCGATACCTTTTGAACACACCTCGTAGATCATTTCCGCTGAAGTAAATGCATGTTCAGTGTTAGCAAAACCATTCGCTACATTAGCATGTTCCCTTGAGTTATTTTTCCAAGATAATGAAGACTTAGTTTGCATATTATTTTGTGGATATTTGCATTTTGGTTTATTGAAGTTCACTTTATCTTGACGATGCCAACAGTTTCTTGACATGTGCCCAAATTTTCCGCATGTATGACATTTCCCTTCAAATTTGCATGTTCTTTGTATCCCTCGGTCATTTCGAGCTTTAAAAGCTTTTCATATTGACCTTCTTTAGGAAATCCCATTGAGTTTAGCCTCATTTCTTTCTCTTGAAGTGCCTGGAAAACTTCCTCGAGACTCGCAGATCTTTGTGGTCGTAAAACCGCTGCTATATTTTCAAATTTTGGCAACAAACCTCTCACTACATGATACAACATTTCCCTTGGTAAAATAGGCTGTCCCCAAGTTAGCACTTCTGGATGCAATATTTCTGGCCCTTGTTATGTAGGCCTCAATGCCTTCATTATTTCTCATTTGATTATTTTTCAATTCAAGTCCAATGTCGATTATTTTATCTTCAATATTTCCAGTATGGATACGCTTCAGTTCATCCCACACAGTTTTAGCATTTGTCTCTCCTATAAATATGCCAGCCTGCTCAGGTGACAAATTTACTATTATTATTCCAAACGCCTCATCATTTTTATCCTTCCATTCATTGAAAAATTCTTCTTCCTTTGAATCTGCCATTCCACAGTTAGGCTTAGGCGATTCGATCACTTCTTTGAACAATTTTTTGATTCTCAAAATTGCTGATATTTTAAGCGCCCATATGTGGTAATTTGAAGATGTCAGTGGCTCTATTCTATTCATTGAAAAATATTCTGCCATTTTAAAAAATATATATAATCGTACTCAACCTTTCTTTAAAAAAATCGGCTGTTTTCTTCTGACGCAATAACAATTAACCAGGCTTCTGCTACCAGTTGTTGTATTTTGAATTTTAATTTAGCATAACTGCAGCTTATTAATTTAAACAAATTTATTATTCAAATACAAGGAGAGGTTAAACAAACTATTACTTAACAAATGAAGAAAAAGTTTAGCTTCAATATTCTAAGCTATTACTACAACATAAACAAAAAAAAAAACTTAGTCAAAAAGGAACATATTTTACATCACAGAATATTTTTAATTGATTTGTTTACCAATTTCAACAGTAGATTAAACTGACCAAACCACTGGGAGGGTTCACCGCTTATAAGCCAGCCCCCCCCCCCATTATTTTATCATTGAGTTAGGGGCTGTAAAAATATATTTATTTCAAAAAGAATCTTACGCATCAAAATAGTTTCTCATTAGTTAATTTCTTATTAGTTTATATATATTGAATTAGTTTTTTTTTTAAATTCAATTAACATTTAATTTGAATTGAAAATTTCTATAAAATTTAGATATTATTATTATTTATTATTATCTATATATATATACTAGCGGACGTACCCGGCTTCGCCCGGGGTTTTACCCGAGTAAAGGTTTGTCTAGCGAACATTTGTTAAAACAATTCTCTAAAAACTTATAAAAAAAAAGATATATTTTGATAATTTGAAACTCGTAAATTTGAATCTCTCGATAAAGTGAACATTTTTTCTCGGTCCTGTGTGCCGGTCCCTGTGTGCAGTGTCATCCTGAATTTTGTCTTTCCTAATTTTCTACATTAGAAAATCATAGTTTTATCTAGTGAACATTTTTTCCCAGGTCCCTTGAAAAATACTCGATAAGTTGAATAAAATCAATATTAATTGGTTCCCTCGGTAATTGGAAGTTAAAGGAATAGTATCTTCGCCTTGGAATTGTATCATTATTCTTGTCTCAAATAAATTGCCGTGTCATCCTGAGATAATCTTACTTTTGATTTATTTATTTAAGTAACCCAGGTTCCTGGAGCGTACAGAAGTCGATCTTTTGATAAATAATATTTAAGATAACAAACTTAGTGATAAGAAAACTTGTTATCATCGTCACAATGGGGGCGCTGCTTGCGAGTTAAATCTACAAATCTGCAAATAACTCTAAGGATGTTCAAGATATTCATGAAATTATTTTTCAAAAACCTTCCCGGTGATATACCTAATAATATCCCAAAATTTCACGGCGACAGACAGACAGACATTCAATTTTATATATATATATATATAATTGAATGTCTCTCTGTCTGTACTCTATAGATTCAAAAACCATACATCCAATCGCCGTGAAATTTTGGGATATTATTAGGTATATCCCCGGGAAGGTTTTTGAAAAATAATTTCTTGAATATCCTTAGAGTTATTTGCAGATTTGTAGATTTAACTCGCAAGCAGCGCCCCCATTGCGACGATTATAACAAGTTTTTTTTATTTATAAGTTTTATTATCACTAAGTTTATTATCTTAAAGATTATATATCAAAAGTAAGATTTTCTACCTATTAATTGCGCACAAGTCAAAGTTAGTTTTATCATTTATCTACAACATATATATTGGGAGAATAGATAAAATGATTATTTTGTAATGTAGAGAATTAGGAAAGACAAAATTCAGGATGAAACGGCAATTTATTTGAGACAAGAATAATGATACAATTCCAAGACAAGATACTATTCCTTTAACTTCCAATTACCGAGGGAACCAATTAATATTGATTTTATTCAACTTAGCGAGTATTTTTCAAGGGACCGGGAAGAATGTTCACTAGATAAAATGATGATTTTGTAATGTAGAAAATTAGGAAAGACAAAATTCAGGATGACACGGAAATTTATTTGAGACAAGAATAATGATACAATTCCAAGGCAAGATACTATTCCTTTAACTTCAAATTAACGAGGGAACCAATTAATATTGATTTTATTTAACTTATTGAGTATTTTTCAAGGGACCGGAAACAATTTTACTTTATCGAGAGTTTCAAATTATCAAAATATATCTTTTTTTTTTTATAAGTTTATAGAGAATTGTTTTAACAAATGTTCGTTAGACAAACCTTTACTCAGGTAAAACCGGGCGAAGCCGGGTACATCCGCTAGTTATTATTTAAAATCCATCATGTAATGTTTGTATTCGCCAACTTTTAGCTGTACAAAAACGAAATGTTCGCTAAAAATCAAATTCTGGTTCAAATATAACGAGATTTAAAACGAGAAAAAGAAGGCATCAGAATATGAAAATGTGATCTTCAAAAGCATTTTTGCCACTTAGATAAAACTAATGAATATACTTCTTTTTAGATTGAAATGGAGCTTTGTGGATAAATGTTTTGTCACTTTTTATGATTTTCAAAGCATAGTTTTATACCTTTGATTTTAAGGCTGTAAATTGATATCTATAAAAAGTTAAAGTGCGTAATTTACCAGTATTTACAATTCTCAAATTGAATTATAAATTTTATAAGATAATATTCAATCCAAAAGAACTAATTATATTAGCAAAAAGTGGTCGTCTTTAATTTAAATTATAAGTAGCCTCTTGTGTATATGGGTTAACCCTTTCCATAATCTGGCCTTTATCCTAAAAATAGTGTTAAATCTTGTTAAATCTCTTCAGATATTTTTGCACCACTCTCGTCGTGTCAAGGATGGCCAAGTGAGTACGTGGAATCAGTAAGGATCTCAGTTCGACTCTTTTTTTTTTGTTTACCTTCGTACATTCATGGAGAACAAAGTAAGTAACACAGCATTCATTTGATTTCACAGACACCCAATGTATTTAGAGTAACATAAGCGGAAAATATCAACGACTGGTCCTGGAGGCTTTGGTTTCCAATAAAATTCCGAGCCTCAATAGAAAAATAGAACTACCCCCGCAGTACATAGCTTTTTGTAATAGCATGGACCCCGCATAAAGAATTTTAACCTCAAGTGTTTTCCCGATTTATGTATATATTTTATTTATTTTAAACTTATTTTAAACTGAATTTCTCGCTCGCTCTCTAGGTGTGTTGATACGTGCTTGTTCGTGGCAATTCCGCTTTAATTTTCAAATCTTACTTAGTTGGGTGTATTTACCTCTCCGCATATTTTTTCTTGGATTACCTGAAGAAAAGCATTTTGCTTGAAAGCTTGTATTTTTAATAAAAAGAAACTCACCACGTTATATATTTGTTTTCTCTTTTAAAGTAAGTAACAGGCAGGCAGCAGCATCCAACAGCCGCTGTCAACAATAGGGAGAGTATGACTTCACTCCTGGCCGTCAGCTGGTATTCTTCCTTCTTTATTCAACCGTCCGCCCCTCTAAGCTATTCTTGGGGGTTGAAATGACCCTTCTTTCCATCGCAACAAAGCCGAATCTTTTTCGTTGTAACATTACTCTCCTCCTAAAAATGCTGTTTGACCCAAACGAGGCAATTCTCCTCTCCAGCCTTGGAGGCCTTTAAACTCCTGAATGTCTCGGATTACAAGAAGGTTGTCTGCAGTCCTAAAACGTAACGCCAGGATTAGCGTCACACATTGTTTGTTGCACCATGTTCCAAATCTGGCCCTCGTTCTACTCCCAATTAAAGTCGACGGCTTGCTGTCGAGCGACCGGCTTATCACAAGGCGGTGGTTATCCACAAAATGGTGACCATAGTTAACTTCTTTCGATGATGTCGTCTGTGGATTGGTTTTCTCCTTGCGCACATCCTATAGCCTCGGTCGCCATTTCCGTAATGTTATTAACTTTGATATTACACTCCCATCGTTTCTGCCCACGGCGGCGCTGTAGGTCGTCTTTCTTTACCGTGGAAGTGTCTTTCCGACTGACGCTCTCCATCTCGTACCTGTCCAGCACATATTCGTTTATGTCAGACTCCTTGAGATTGTCAAGGCAGATTCTTTCTTGGATTGTCCTCTGTCAGCCTCCCATTTTCTTTATGTAGACGTTTTCTCCTTCTAAACACTCTAGAGTTGGGCTTCTTTTCGTGCCAACATTACACTGGACTATGTACTCTTCAAAACTGTTGGAGGTGTCGGGCTGCGTGGTAGTCTCAATTAAAGGCTTTCCTTAGAATGGAATGTAAACGGCAGCGTTGATAAATTACATGAGATCTCCTGGTCTCAGACATTGTCGTTGGACCTACCTGGAGTGCCAAAGGCTCCGCTGGCACCAACTGCGATGTTCTTCAACCATCCAGTCTTGTCGTACCTCCACGAAGCGCCCAGCTCTGTCACACCCAGTTTGATCTCTACTGTAGTTTCAGACAGTCTTCCCTCGTTGCAGCAGTCCATCAGACCATCGTATTACAGATCACCAGGAACGATGATGATCTCGCGACGATTTTCAGATGGGATCCTGGGGTAGGATTTCCACACTGCATATATGGGGGACATTCTCACTACGTCCGCTTGACTTGGTTCAAAGTACTCGTGCCACAGCCAATGTCAGGGGTGATCTGTTCGTTCTCCTCCAAGACACAACCAGTCTGGATTATTTCCTACTCTATGCCACTATGTCTAGGGAGCGCTCTCTATCACACCATCTATCTTCTTTAGGGAGTTCTACGTCTTTCTAAGCACGGCTTCTTGAGCGTCCTTCCACCGAGCGGCATTCTCATTTAATACTGCATATAGCTGCTCGCTCATCCCACAGATTTCGCAAAACCCTTTCATTGCTGAAAGGAGAGCTTGAATGAGGTTGATTGTTCCGCCGCTATTTTCTGGTTTCACTGGTATCCAGAATTTTCATCAGGAACAGAGATCCCCACTTCTGACACCATTTGTTGCGTCGCCACCGCCGTGTCGAGAATGACAAAATGAGAAAGCCTGATCTATTAGGATATCTTTTTGACCTCATTTATTTACCTTTGCACATTTATAGGAAATAAAACAAGTTCAGAGAGAAGCATCCAACAGCCGCTGTCAACAACAGGGCAGGACGACTTTACCCCTGACTGTCGGCTGAGCTTCTCCCTTCTTGACTCGTCCGTCAGCCCCCCTTGGGGGTGAACACATGTGGTCGAACTGACCCTGTTTGCCATCATAGCGATGCCGGAGCTTTCTCGTCGTGACAATATGTTGGTTATTTGAAGATGTAAATTGATTTATTCACGATGTTATCACATGCAGACCCCAATTTTATTAATCGATTACACTGGCCAACACAATTTTGCACAATAATCATTGATAGAGTTTCTAATGTAACTTTTCAAGCTGAATTCAAAAATGAAATCAGACTTTTTTTATCACTCGTTTTTTTTTCCTGGAAACATTTTTTTATATTAATTTTTTAACGAATATACTGTAATAATGTGACGCTAGCATTTTTTGCGTAAAGATCATTTTATTAGTTTGATATCACGCAAAATTTCAGAATGACACCCACTTTAAATTTTAGGATAATGTTCATTTTAATAAGTTGAGAGAGGCCTAAACATTAAAAATTTATTTCTATTAATTTTTATTTATATACTAGCCGAATGACCCGGGCAACGCCCGGGTTTTACCCGATTAAATGTTTTTATTCAAATACTATTCGTTACAATTATAAATTGGCGCCGTGGATGTCACTCTTGTGAAACGTCCCGCCCCAAACTTTGTGTCTGAGAAGCGATATTTTAATAGAAAGATGATCTGGCTTTTGTTTTCTGCTCGAATGAATGTGTTTCTGTTAGAATTTTGTTCCTGCGTACAAAATAATGAACTGGTTTCACCCGTGGTCTCTGCTTTTTGGAATTTTTCCCGATATAATTTTGTAGCTGATAATCAAACATGATACAGCAATATCGTCATCATCATTTTCTGAATAAAAAGATATAGTTTTAATAATTGATTTATATATTTTTTAAAATAGCCTATCGTCTTCCCCGTATTTTTTTTACCTATGTATGGAAATTTTGGTTTGAATTAGTGAACTACTGCGAATTTGTATACCGGACATACAGACCAACAGACAACAGACAAACATACAAACATTCATTTTTATATATATAGAGATATATAGTATATTATTTTATATACATTATTTTTCATTTCTCAAAAAGTATCGCGCGCGACAGAGGTATTTCTTCTATATCGTTACATGAATGACAAGGCCAAGATACTAAAGTAAAGTTGGGGAGAGAGGGGTGGACTCCATCTGCCCCCATTGCCATGTGGCAGGCGCCAAAAACAGCACCCCTGTGTGGGGGAGGACAGAGTCTGGTTACATCTGCGGCAAGGAGAAGACGTGGCGACTTGCCTCCGAGCGTGTGGATGATCCTACAAGGCGGTGCCAGGAGAGACTGACATCGGAGCGACCTACAAGGCGGTGTGGGCCAGGCTTCATGTGTATAGTGTGGAGCGGAAGGCTTCACAAGAGGACATCCACGGCGCCAAGGATTCTTCTGACGGGGAAGTTGAAGGCAAATCCCACTGTTGTATTTCTTCTGTTGCATACAATAAAGCGCTAACTTTAGCTGCAATCCCTTCGAACTCACATGTGTATCTTTGTGGCATCCTGAGTAGACAAAGTACATGAATAGCGTCTGGGTACGGCGCAACAATATTTTGCTGATCCCTCTTGTGTGTTCAGAAGTTGTCAGTGAGCAAACTAAGATTCCATTTGCTTTGGTAAAGTCAGCTTTTGCTGCTTGCGAAAAAAGAATACTTTTATGTCTTTGTGCAGCAGATTCCAGCCTTTTAACCTAGATATTTTGTTCACTCCGTTTTTTTTTATTTTTGGATATCTCTAAATCATGTACGAGGTCGTTCAAATATCCTTGGGTTAATAGATGAGGTTTCAGATGAAGCACCGGCTTCAAAATTTGTGTCACCCGACTGTCTATCTGAATCATCGTCACTATTACATTTTCAGGAAGCTTAGGTAAAATATCACTTTGAGGAACCGGTCTCATAGCAGAAGGCAAATCTGATATTCAAAGGTATGTCTCGATATAGATGTAACATCTGTAGTCTTTCTCAAACAAAAATAACAGTCTGAAGAATGGTCTTTAGATTCTTTCTATACCATTGGAACTGCAAAAGGCATATGACGTTCACCTTTAATCTATCATGTAAGATGCCGAACACAAATTGCACAACAATGATGAGGAGCACTAGTCTTATCTTAGTCACCGAATTTACAGCTAAAGTTCATAGAATTTTTTTTATGAGCGGTGTAATGTTAGAATGGTTTTAGGTTTTATATTATTTTAGAAATTAATACATACGATTTTAGTAATTGAAAATAGTTTATTAAAAATTAACAGAACAAAACAAAATGTTTAACTTATACCTTAGAGTTATTTACATTCTTAATTTTACAGCAGAGTAACAATATATATATTTTAAAACATTTTAAAATAAATAATTATTAAAATTAATATTTTATAAAATATTAAAGTCTAAAATTGAATTCATATATTCAACATTCCACAACATAATTAGCTGAAGAAGGGCTTGCCCGAAAGCTTTTAATCGCGTTAATAATAATAAAAAAGAGTTGCGGCGATATATGATTCCTTCTTGAATTCATGTTTTAGAGTTTTAATTACTCTATCAAAACATCATCTGCAGCAGTGAAGATCTGTGTTTTTCAAAAGTTTCCTTTGGCAGAGGCTTGGTTAGGATATCAGCAACTTGGTCTTGGGTTGGGCAAAACTGAACATCAACATTTTCTCTTATCTGATCTTTCAAAAAATGATATCGACCATCTATATGTTTTGTCTTTCTGTTCATTTGTCCTGTCTTCATTAAAGTCATTGCACTTTGGTTGTCAATATTTAGTTTAGCAAGTATGGTTTCATTTGTAAGTTCTTCAATTAGTGCTTTTATATAAATGAGTTCTTTCACACATTCAGCTGCAGCAATATATTCTGCCTCAGTAGTGGATAAGGCTACAATTGGTTGTCTTCTTGAACTCCAGCTTATTGGTCCTTTACCAAACAAAATTGTATATCCGGATGTACTTTTTCTTGTTTTCATGTCTCCAGCAAAGTCTGAGTCACAATATGCATTAAGTTCCATATCTTCATCTTGATTACTATAGTGAAGTCCAAAAGTTTTGGTTTGTTTCAAATATCTCATAGTTCTTTTAACATTTTGTATATCCTGGTTTGTCGGTTCATGCATCGAACGACTTTCATAACCAACTGCATAAGCAACATCTGGTCTGGTTTTGTTTGCTAAATATAGGAGACTTCCAACAGCTTCTCTATATGTGGAAAATTACCTTCAGATTTGTTTTCTAATATAGGATCAATTTTCACAGCTCTTTCTACAATTGGAGTTGTCACAGGCTTTGCATCCAACTTGTTGTATTTTTTTAGAACACATTCTATATAGTCATGTTGAGAAAGTATCAGTCCCTCATCTTTATTCATGATATTCATGCCAACAAACATTTCAGGATTATTACTTATTCTTATTTCAAATTCTTGTGCCAGTTCTGCCAACAAATTGTCCATTTCTTCTTCATCACTTCCAAACAACATTCCATCATCAACATATAAAGCCAAAATTAAACTTCCATTTTGGTTTTTGAAAATGCAATTTTCTAATTTTGATTGCACCAGTCCTTTTGTTTTCAAAAAGGCTTCAAATCTTTTATTCCACTTTGAAGGTGCTTGTCGTAGTCCATAAAGTGCCTTCTTTAGTCGACATATTTTGTTATCTTCATATCCTTCGGGTAAATACATGAAGATTTCTTCATCCAAATATCCATAGAGAAATGCAGTTTTGACATCAAAAGTTTTGAACTTTAGATTTTTCTTTACACTTAAGGATAACAACATTCTTAAAGAAATTGTACTCACTACTGGACTAAAGGTTTCATCAAAATATAGTCCTTTTTGTTCATTTCCTCTAGCAACAAGTCTTGCTTTATAATGTCCACCATCCTTTATCTTGAATATCCATCTAGAACTGAGTATCTTCTTTCCTTTAACTTCTTCGGCATTTACAAAATCCCAAGTTTCATTTTTCTTCAATGAATCTTTTTCTTCCTGTATTACTTTTACCCAGTTTTCTTTGTCTACTCCGGTTACAGCTTCATTGTATGTTAACAATCCTATTTCTTCAGAAACAGAATTCAACACTTCATAATCTTTTAGTCTTTCAGGTCTATTGATATTTTCTATATTCCTTAACATATATTTTGAATTGGTCGAGTTCTGTGGTTTATCATGGATATCCAATTCCATTTTTGTGTCTTGACTTTCCTCTATTTCAGAATCCAAATCTTCTCTGTATCTTGGCTGAATAACACTGGTCATTTCATTTGTTAGTTTTCCTGTAAACACCACATCTCTTGCAATTATAATCCTTCTTTTCTGCATGTCCCACAATCTGTATCCATTTCCACTGTATCCGATAAGTGAATATTTTTCACTTTTACTATCCAATTTTTTTAGATTTCCCAATTTTTTGACATACACTTCACTCCCGAATAATTTTACATTAGAAAGATTAGGCTTTCTTCCAAACCACATCTGTGCTGGTGTTGTTTGTACTGTATTTGAAGGGCTTCTGTTGATTAAATAGGCAGCGACTCTTGTGGCCTCTCCCCACATTTCCTTATTTAATTTGGAATCCAGCAAAAGTGCTCTGGTTTTTTCAATCAGAGTTTGATTAAACCTTTCTGCTTTTTCATTCAATTGTGGAGTATATGGAATTGTAAAATCAAGTATTATTCCTTTCATTTTGCACCATTTTTTAACTTGCGTATTGGCATATTCACCGCCATTATCACACCTTAATTTTGACACTTTCGCATTTAAAAATCTTTCCACTTCATTTACATATTCTTTAATATATTCTTTTGCTTCATATTTATTGCTGAGCAAATACACATAACAGAAATGTGTATAATCATCCAAAAATGTCATCATATATTTCTTATTATCATGTGTTAAGGGTTCTATTGGGCCGCACAAATCAGTATGAACAATTTCCAAAGGTCGGGTAGCTCTAGATCTTTCATTTCCAAATGACTTCCTAGTTTGCTTTGCCATGATGCAAATTTCGCACACATCATTTTCCTGTTTTTCCAATTTGTTAAGCTCCATACCATCAACCAAACTTTCAAGTTTTCTTAGATTCTGCATTCCAATGTGTCCCAATTTTCTGTGCCATTCTTGGGTTTTGTTTTCACTTGGTAAGGTAAGGTTCGAGTCATTTTGCTTTGAAAAATGTTGTTCAATATTTACAGCATAAAGTCCATTTTCAAGTTGATCTCCTTCTAGAACTTTTTTTCCATCTTTCAAAATTGTCACTTTATCACCTTTAAAATTTACTTCTCCTCCGTTGTTAACAATTGAGCTCACTGACAAAAGATTTTTTGATAATTCAGGCACAAAATTACTTCATTTAGGTTACATTGTCTCCCCTTAAATAGTCCTGAAGTTTTTGCTCTCATACCTTCTTCTTTTTTGGCAACATTGATGTTCACATCACACTTTTTTTGATGATCAAGCAACTTTCCTTCATTAATCATGTGACAGGTGGATCCGCTATCAACAATGAAAGTGACTGATGATCTTTTATCATATTCTTCTCTTTGTTCAGCAATGAAAGCAATGGGAGGTTGCTTTTCTTTGTTCCTGAAATAGCAGTCTTTTTCTTTATGATTAAACTTTTTACATATTCTGCATTGTTCTTTGTTTACTTTAGCAGCAGGTTTACTGTTGTTCTTAAAGAAACCGTCCTTTTCTTCATGCTTAGTTTTTTTACAAAATTTGCAGAATTTTCTTTGGGTGCAATTTTTAGATATATGTCCTGGTTTATTACAAGTAAAACATACCTTTTGTTTTATTGCATTCATAGCCACTCGGTCTTCTGGTTGGTTCTGTCTATTTCTTCTTATTTCTTCAGTGGTCAATCTTGATATTAGATTTTCAATAGTTTTTTCATCATTTCCAGTTGACTCCCAAGCGGTACAAAAATAATTATATTCTTCTGGAAAAATTGTTAAAATCTTTGAAATAACAATATTGTCATCAAAGTTCTGTTTTAGATTATTGAGTTTAAAAGCCAAATTTCTTAAATTACTTATGTTGGCTACAAGGTCTACATTTTAATCAAATTTATAAGTGTGAAATTCTTGTAGCAGCTTACATTTTAATTGTTCATCATCTCTTTCAAATATTCTGCATATGGTGTCATACATTGATTTGGCATTTTCACAATGTATTATGTGTGTTAATATCGTTTTATCGATGCTCGAAATAATATATTTTTGGGCTTTAGCATCTTTTATTATCCATACGTTTTTTTCTTTTTCATCCTTTTGATCTTTAAAACACAATTTACCATTTATTATTTCAATTAAATTATTAGCTTTAAAAATAATGTTAATTTGAAATTTCCAAATATCAAAATTTTCAGAGTCTTTTAATTTATCTATAATCGAAATATCTTCCATAACAGCAGCCATTTTTATTTTTACGATTTTAGATTTTAAGTTATAACCACGCTTTATGCTGCCACTGTTAGAATGGTTTTAGGTTTTATATTATTTTAGAAATTAATACATACGCGATTTTAGTAATTGAAAATAGTTTATTAAAAATTAACAGAACAAAAGAAAAGGTTTAACTTATACCTTAGAGTTATTTACATTCTTAATTTTACAGCAGAGTAACAAGATATATATTTTAAAACATTTTAAAAGAAATAATTATTAAAATTAATATTTTATAAAATATTAAAGTCTAAAATTGAATTCATATATTCAACATGTAAAAGTGTCGCCTTTCAACTTGGAAAGTTATTTCCCCACAGATGTAACAGAAAGTATCAGGAATATTAATGCAACGCCTCGGCATATTGACACAGTCTAGTGCACACGATTTATAAAAGCAATTATATAGAGAAGAACAAACTGATCACTTTAAATTTACGTCACTTCTGCCGTAATTCTATTAAACAAATCGTTTGGTTCGATTTAAACATATTAAAACTGTTATATTCAGAAAATAATATTATAGAGTTTGTCATTATTTTCGAGCTAAAAACAGATTACATTATTAAAAAAACATACTTCATTAAAAATATAGTAGTATTTGAAATTATTCAAATTAATATTAATGATTCTCTAAAATTAAAATTTAATTAATAATAGAAATTTTAAAAAAAGCTTTCGGCTCCACATATCAACTCTTCCCGTCAAGAATAAAATTCTAGCTAATATAATGATGTTCATGAAAAAATGCTTATATCACATTTTTACTGTATATTTATTTACATGTTGTCTGGAAAAAACTAAGGGTGATGTAAAATTTCTGACTTCATTTTTTAATTCAGCGTGAAAATTTAAATTATAGACACCTTCTATGTTTCTCGTGCAAAAGTATTTTATAGACCTATGTAAATATCATCAGTGTTTGGGACTAAATATATATATATATTCTATTAATCTCTGTAAATAAATATATATCATCATTATAAACAATAATAATCACATGTAAAATGTAAACAACGTGTTGATGTAAAAATATCAGTTTAAAGTATAATAAACAATTTATACAAATCATATTCTTAATTATCAAAATACGTATAAACACCAAACATGGTGTCAGAAGTGGTTATTTTCAAATTATAAAATATTGGTGCGAATTACGTAGTTTGTCGAATGCGCGTGAGTACTAATATTCGAATTTGATTGTTTGAAAATTTTGATTTTGGAAATGTAAAGTTACATTTTTATATAATAATAATTTTCTAATCTTTTGAGTAACACTATATCTCGTAATATCTATATATTTTAATGTCTAATATAAAATAAAATAGTTTAAGATGTCAAATATTCCTGTACCAGCACCAATATTAATAAATAGCCAGGCGGCAGAAAATTGGAGGTTTTTTAAAAGCCAATGAGACAATTATCAGGTGGCTACTGAATTAAATAAGAAAGATAATCTACTTATATAATTGCCTTGTTCTGTCTGTGTGAAGTTCACGGATAGATTTTGGTCAGAATGAATAAAATAAAAAAAGTGTCAGGGGATGGGAATCGAACCCACGACCTTCCGCTTACCGGGCAGATGCCATGACCACTAGGCCACATGAACAATTTATAATTGTAACAAATAGTATTTTAATCAAAACATTCAATCGGGTAAAACACGGGCGTTGCCCGGGTCATTCGGCTAGTAATGTTATAAGAGCAACATTCCTATCACTCATTGGAAAAGATTGTTTCAACGTATTTTTGAATCTGGACTTGAAAGAAGATGAAAAGAATAGCCTACCTAAGATTATTGAAGCATTGAATAACCATTTTACTCCACTAAAGAATGTCATATACGAACGGTATATTTTTAATACATCGAATCAAGAAGAAAACGAAGGTATTGATAGCTGCACAAATCGATTAAGAGGACTAGCTAGCTCTTGTGAATATGATATACTAACAGAAGAACTAATCAGAGATAGAATAGTATTGGGAATCAAAGATAATAGAGTCAGAAAAAATTGCTAATGGAACCAAAACTAAACTTATCTTCGGCTATCGACATATGCAGGACAGCTGAGGTCACGGAACAACAGATAACCAAGTTGACTGGCCAAGAATCAGAAGACGTGAAGTGGAACAAAAAATATGAACGAAAAAGGAAGCAACCAAAGCTACAAATGAAACATTTGAAGACATAATTAATTGTCGTTACTGTGGGTCGAAACATAGGAAGGCTTCATGTCCTGCGTATGGTAAGATATGCACATGGTGCAACAGAAAAAATCATTTCTCAAAAGTATGCAGATTTAGAATTCAAAAACCAAAACAGATGAACGTTAGAGCAATTCAAGAACAGGATGAATCATTAGATGAAGCTGTACTTCAACTAAGAAGACATTATGCAACTGGAAATATCAAAAAACATAAATGGATGGTAAAATTATTATTTGAAACAGCCAATCAAACTGTGCCACTGGAATGCCAATTAGACTCAGGATCCACTTGTAACATCATGAGCCTAGACGATTACAGGTGAGTCATGCAAGAAAGAAGCAATAACTTGGACAAATCCAATGCAAGGCTTGAAAATTTTGGTGGAGTCATCCTGAAGCCAGTAGGTCAAAAATATCTCGATTGCTATTTTAAAGAAAAGAAATATAATTTACTCTTTCAGATTGTGAACATTAATCAAAAACCTTTGTTATCAGCCAAAACAATAGAAGACCTCAACCTTGTAACGAAGCATGATGCGGTTTACCACCTTGCAAATTCACCTTGTTCTCGAGCAGAATCAATTATCAATAAATATGAGGATGTATTCAAAGGCCTAGGAATGTTACCAAAAGAATATCATATTGAAATTGAGAAAGAAGCTACACCAGTGCAACAATATCCGAGAAGAATTCCAATTGGTTTGAAGGCAGAATTTAAAAGAAAGCTGGATGATCTTGAAGGAAGAGGCATTATTGAAAGAGTGCAGAAATCCTCTTCATGGATAAGCAACTTGGTCCTTGTAAAGAAACAAAATAAACTTCGAGTATACCTAGATCCAAGAGACCTAAACAAAGTGATTAAAAGACCTCATTTTCAAATTCCAACCATAGACGAAATACTGCCAAGTTTAAATAATGCTAAGATATTCACTGTCATTGATGCTAAAGATGGTTTTTGGCAAGTAAAACTTGATAGCCAAAGTAGTGATTTGACTACATTTTGGACGCCGTTTGGCAGGTATAAATGGCTTCGAATGCCCTTTTGAATTTCAGCTGCCCCAGAAGAATTTCAGAGACGTCTACATGAAGTGATTGAAGGCCTTGAAGGCGTAGAAGTAATAGCTGATGACATTTTGGTTTTTGGTAAGGGGAACACCACTGAAGACGCTATCAGAGATCATAACATCAAATTAGAACAGTTATTGATGCGAGCACGAGAAAGAAATTTAAAATTTAACAAAGACAAAATTCGATTGTGTTCAAATCATGTCAATTACATGGGACACATTTTGTCTGATGAGGGTCTTAGACCTGATCCTGGAAAAGTGGAGGCGATAAAGGCTATGTCCAGACCCCAAAATGTAAGAGAAATACAACAATACCTAGGTTGTATCAATTATTTAACGAAATTTCTGCCCAGACTTTCTGAGGTTGTACAACCACTGAGAGTTTTAACTGAGAAGTGCATGTCATGGAGTTGGAGTGAGCCTCAAGAACAGGCATTTATGTTATCAAAAGAACTGGTTACTCAAGCTCCCGTGCTAAAATATTTCGATCCAAGTCTGCCTGTGACAATACAAAGTTTTGCCAGTGACAAAGGTCTAGGAGCAGTTCTCTTACAAGAAGAACAGCCTGTTGCATATGCATCGAAAGCATTAACAAACACAGAAACTCGATACGCTCAAATTGAAAAAGAGTGTCTATCAATAGTATTTGCCTGCGAACATTTCTATCAATACATTGCAGGAGGCACCAAGGTTCATATAGAGACAGATCATAAACCTCTTGAGAATATATTTAAAATGTATATTCACCAAGTTCCAAAAAGATTACAAAGAATGCTTCTAAGATTGCAGCGATATAATTTAGAGGTCAAGTATAAACCTGGAAAGCAAATGTATATATCAGATTGTCTGTCAAGGAAATATCTAATGAAGACAGGTGATAGAAATGAGCTTAATTTTGAAGTATATCTAAATGATGACAAAAGCATATATCAAGAAATTGAAAATATAAAATTGATTGAATTTGTTAATATCTCGACAGCAACGGCAGAACAAATAAGACAACAGAATTGTAAAGATCAAACAATGCAAGTGCTTGTCAACCTAATCAGAAAAGGGTGGCCTAAAAGCAAATATAAAGTTCCTAGGGAGGCCATGGAATATTGGAAATTTAGAGATGAACTGACCGAAAAAGATGGGATAATTTACAAAGGACAAAAAGTAATAATACCAAAAACATTACGATCAGAGCTACTCAACCGGGTTCACGCCAGCCATCATGGAGTAGCAGCATCGCTGGCCAAAGCTCGACAAGCAATTTTTTGACCCGGGATGAATCAATCTATAAAAGAAGCAGTTGAGAAGTGCAAGGCCAATCTAGCATATCAGCCAAACCAAACAAAAGAAACCCTTATGTGACATGAAACTCCCATTTTACCATGGAATAAAATCGGAATGGATATTTTCTCAGTAGAGACGACACAATATCTTATCACTGTAGATTATTATTCCAGCTTTTGGGAACTAGATATACTAGAACATACTACTTCAGAATCCATAATCGAATGCTGTAAAAATAATTTCAGCCGACATGGAATACCTGAAACACTAATAACAGATAACGGACCGCAATTGATTAGCCGTGAATTTCAAAAATTTCTAAAAACATGGAAAGTAATGCAAATTACCAGCTCACCGTATCATAGTCAATCAAATGGCAAGGCGGAGTTAGCAGTCAAATCTGCAAAGATGCTTGTTAAAAAAGCTAAACATGAGCAAGAAGATTTGTGGCTTGCCATTCTAGAATGGCGGAACACCCCATTAAAAGATCTTGGATTCAGCCCAAACCAGGCTCTTATTTCCAGGAGAACACAAACCCTGATTCCTATTCATAAAAACTTGTTAAAACCAGAAGTTCAACTTAATGTTTATGAAAAAAAAGAAAAAAAGAAAAACAGAAATGAAAAATCTATATGATAAACAGGCAAGGGACTTAACCAAATTGAACCCAGGACAAAGTATAAGTGTCAAATTGAAAGAAAAGGATAAGTGGAGAATGGGTAAATGCATCTCTGCCCAAGATCCTCGATCGTATATAGTTGAAGGTCATGAATACAGAAGAAATAGAAGAGACATTAGAACTTTAGCATCAGGCTTAAACCTTAATGAAGAGTACACGGACCAAAACCCACAGGGTGAAGATTTTGAGCCAAATAAAAATAAAGTAGATCCGATCTGTGAATCCACCACTTCAATGGAAGCACCCCGTTCCACCGACTCAGGCCCACGGAGGACAAGATCTGGTCGACCAATCCGAACACCATCAAGATACAGCGACTATGTTCTGGACACTTGAGTGATTATTTACTCTCTTATATCTCTTTTATACACACATTAGTTATATAGCTATTATCCCATATACACTATCCTTTTGTTTTAAAAAATAGGGAGATGTTTGGGACTAAATATATATATATTCTATTAATCTGTAAATAAATATATATCATCATTATAAACAATAATAATCACATGTAAAATGTAAACAACGTGTTGATGTAAAAATATCAGTTTAAAGTATAATAAACAATTTATACAAATCATATTCTTAATTATCAAAATATAAACACCAAACAATCAGGTACATGAAACAGCAGTGGAATAATTTAATTTAGTGGAACATCTGTGATAATTTACTATTTGATTAATTATTCATTGACATTATATCCTTTAGAATCATGATTTCGCTTACAAATTTTGGTTCTTATGATGAATGGTTTTGAATTTAAAATTAAGTTTTATCGTCTTTTAAATCAGATTATAGAAATATCCCGAATGCTTGTAATACCTTCTATACACAAGGTAAATCATTCTCCCCCACAGTGATATATAAATCATTCTAAGGATTTGCAATGCGAAGCAGGGCCCACCAGGTCACAGAAAGGCATTATTTCCACTTCGAGGGAGCCCGAAGCGATGGCGTCGCCAGGAACCTGCAGGCCCAGACGCGATCTAGGTTCAGTAGGATGGAAGTGTTCACCGTCTGGTGGTTTAGGCCCAGGAGGGAGGAGGCCTGCTTCCATAAATCCAGCAGCCGACGGCGACCCTGGATCCACCAGCCATGAGCAGACGTTCTTTCATCCAGTTTTGCATGCAGTAGGCGCAGCGACGGGTTTACCTGCACCATGTTGGAGGGCGCTTGCTCAGACGCATCTGCAGGCCTTTTGGGATTAAGGGGGCAGGTAGCTCTGCGGTGCCCCTGTCTCTGGCACCGCGAGGACTTGACTCCGTACGCGAGGTAGGCCGGCAGGATCTCCCCTTTGTGGTTGACGTTGAAGCGCGTTGGCAGACTTTCCAGCTTCACGCCCTCGTTTAGAAGAAAGAACAGTTCCCAGCGTCCATCTTTGAATGTGATGCCCCCGACGTTGAGGAGCAGCGGGACGATAGATGTGATCCGCCCGTAAGGCCTCAATGCGGCGATGACTTTTGCATCCTCCACAAAGAAGGGCAGGTTTCTCACGACCACCTTCTCTGCCCGTCTGCGGAAGGGAAAGGCCTTAAGCAGGCCTCCTCGATTACGAGGCCTTCCTCGATGAGACGCTCAGCGAGGTCCCCCATGGCTTCTATCCGAGTGAAAGTTTGTCTAACGGAATTTTGATTAAAATATTTTCTAAGCAAACATCCACTCTCTACTGAATCTATTCTTGTAAAGATAAATTTATTCTTATTACTTTTCTACACCAAAACTACTAAATAAACTATTATAAAATTCTGAATGTTGGAAGCTGAATAAACATATAAACACATAAGCTAATCAAAGACTAAAATTACACAAAAACAAACCATTTTCCATATTTTAAAATTATGATAATTATTATATACCGATACTTATAATGTCCTAGCTCTGTCTGGTTTCTCTTCTAGTGAATGTTTGCCCAGTAAATATCGATTTAACATAAGTTATTTATTATATCTTCAGCACTCATATATATATATATATTGCCACGTTTTTATTTTTAAAACGCTAATTTTAGTTTAGTAAAACTTTATTTTTAAAGTTTATTATTTTAAAAGTGAAATGTTTGTTAATGAAATAGACATTTTACCTAAACTCATTTATTGCCGCTTTCTTTTACAAGCCATTTGTTTATGTCTATTTTTACATATCATTTTTATTGAGTTTTTACAAATTTAGTATGTACATCATTGACTTTTGATGAATGAGAAAAAGAAATTGAAAATAAACATATGAAAAATTAAAGTAACATTTTAAAGGAATTTATGTACAATTGAAAATTGTTTCTGTAACGTCTCATATTCCCCTTCTTGAAGCATTTATTCTCGGGTAATAAATGGTCGAAGTTGAGATATGTGAACGCGTCTTGCTTGCTTTTGGTCTTTCAGAGAGATATCGTAGGTTACATCAGATATCTTTTTTTGAATGACAAATGGTCCTTCATATTTTGGTGATGTCTTGATGAGACGAGGGTCGTTGAAGGCAATTTTTCTTATGACTAAGTCTCCTTCTTTAAAGACATACTTGGGGTGATGGCTATCGTGTTTAATCTTCCACTTACTTCTAATTTGTTCTGTCCGCAGGCTAGCTTTATTCCTGGCTTCTTCAATTGTAATTGGAGTTTGGTCGGCAAATTCGGGTACATTATCGATTCCATACATTAAGAAAAGCGGTGAAAAACCAGTCACGTCATGTGGTGTGGAATTATAATTTTTGACAACTTGCGGTAACAATGAGCTCCATTTACATCTAGGTTTCTCTAGAACAGCTATTCTCAGTTTTGTCATTATCGTATCATTTAATTTCTCACAAATGCCATTGCACTGAGGATGATAAGGCGAAGTATATGTGTGTTTAATTCCTTGTAAAGAAAGAAATTTGTTGAACTCTTTTGATATAAAATTTTTGCCATTATCTGTTAAGATAGGATTGATCGAATTAACAGATTTGATTATCTTATCAAGACATTGAGTGACAGCTTGAGCAGTGTTTGCTATTGTGGGATATGCCCATAGATAACGAGTTGCGTGATCAACAAAAACTTGAATGAATTTATGCTTTGTGTTAGCTGCTGCTGTTCCCAGTACAATAGTGTCACAACCGATCATTTGTAATGGTTGGATATTTGACGTTGGAGTGATCATTTCTCCTAAAGTTGGTTCATGTCTGACCTTCACTAGTTGACAAGATTTACAAGATCGAACATAATTCTTGATATCAGTTGTTATTCCTTTCCACCAATAACATTGAGTTATAAGTTTGCATGTTTTGGTTATTGATGGGTGACTCAATGAATCGTGATATTCTTCCAATATTTTTTTGGTAAGCGATTTTGGGACAACTTCTTTAAAAACTCCTTTTTGTTTGATCATTACCACACCGTCGTGAGTGTGGGAATTTTTCAAGAAACTCAAATCTGAATTTTGTTGGTGTTCTTGAAGTTCTTGAGTTGCAATGTTAACAACTGGGAGTCTTGATAAGGCGTCAACATGAGTTTGTTGCTTTCCAGAACGATGAACGATGTTACATGATTTCGAGGATAAACTAAGAATCCATCTAAAATACTTAGGTTTCGGTTTCTTCATGGTGAAAAGCCATTGGAGCGCCGCATGATCAGTGATGATTTCAAATGGTTGGTTTTCTATGTATACATGAAAGTGATCAGTTGCTTGTATTACGGCTAGGCATTCCATCTCATAAGCAGAATAATTCTCTTGGTGTGGTTGCAGTGTTTTGGAGTAATAAGCAATTACATGTTCCTCATTGTCTGGACCAATTTGTGTTAGGATTGCTCCAATTCCATATTTGGAGGCATCTGTATAAACTTTAGAGGGGTAGTCCGGGTTGTAAATAGCAAGGACAGGTTTTGTAGATAGTGCCATTTTAAGTTTAGCGAATGACTCCTCTACTTCCTCATTCCAGATGAAGGGCTGATTCTTCCGAGTGAGTCGAACCAAGGGGAATGAAATTTTAGAAAAGTCCTTCACAAATTTTCTGTAATAATTTGCCAATCCCATGAACTGACGAACTTTCTTTACAGTATCAGGTCTTGGAAAGTCTTGAATAGATTTTACTTTTCCTGGATTAGGTTTTAATTGATTGTGACTGATGATATGTCCGAGGTATTTTACTTCAGTTCTTCCAAAAATACATTTCGACAATTTTAATTTCATGTTGTACTGTCTTAATTTGTCAAAAACTTTACTAAGAAGTTCTATGTGCTCTTGCCATGTTTTCGTGTACACCAATATGTCATCTTGGAAAGAGCAAGTTCCTTTCCATAATAATTCACCTAGAATATGTTGGATTATCCTTTGAAACGTTGAAGCAGCATTTTTTAAACCAAATGGCATCACTAAAAACTCATAATGACCATCGTTTGTGACGAATGCAGTTTTTTGAATAGATTGCGGGTCCATTTCGATCTGCCAATAACCCCATGCAACATCAAGGGTAGAGAAGAATCTGGATCCATGCAATCGATCAAACATGTCCTGTATGTGAGGTAGGGGTTGCCTGTCATCCAGCGTGATCTCATTAAGACGTCTGTAATCAATGCACATCCTTTTATTTCCATCCTTCTTGGGAACCATAACAACAGGAAATGCCCAAGGAGAATCTGAAGTTCTTATTAACTTGTGTTCGAGAAGTTCTTTAACTTGTTCAGCTATCTCTTCATACTCTTTTAGAGGACGACGATAGGGTCTAAGAGAAATTGGCTGTTCACTTTTCGTGATGATCTTATGTTGTATAGCTACTTTTCCCAAATCAATGGCATGCTGACAAAATACATTCCTATTGTGTTCAAGTAATTTTTTTAATTCATGTTCTCTTATCTCTTCTAGATGATTTACAAGAATTGGATTTTGTAATCCATCAAATTTGGTGTAAATTGTTTTGTCTTTGACATCTATTAAAATATTAAAAAGAGATGCAACATCTAATCCGATCAAGAGTGGATATTTAAAGTTCTTCATTACATGGAGAGTTACAGGTTTAATTAGTTTATCTATTCTTACCTTGGTCTGAAGGCTTCCACATGTCCTGGTAACACCATCCGCTTGGTTGATGTGAATGTCTGAATTTGGTTGAAGTTGAAGACGGGTTCGCTTGAACAATCGCCAATTGATTATTGATACTGTTGCTCCAGTATCCACAAATGCTTGCGCAGGAATTCCATTTACTTCAACACTTATGTTGATAAGCTTGAAAGCTCCTTGTGTAGGGGTATTTGTCAAAGTACTTACATTCAACAATTCCGGGGCTCCGCATACTTGTTTCACTGAAGTGTTTTGATTAGGCCTATCCTTTTTATAATTAGGATCATAATCCTCACAATCTGTGACCCAATGTTTAATTTTGACGTGACAACGTCTTAAATTAGGTTGCGGCTGGGAGTCACTTATGAAAAAGTGTAACGCCCGGTAACGTTACGATGAGTCATCGAACGAGAGTGCTGCGCGCGTAGCTGCGCGCGCAGCGCTAGAGAATTAGGCGCATTGAATCGGCGCATGCTTGTCTCTGTCTTTGTCTTTCTCGAACGTTCTTGGCGTTGGAAAAACAAGAAAGCGTCATAATACAAGTTCACACGTGTGGTTAAAGTATCGTCAGCTGTGTCTGTAGTGAAAATGTGGAGTGCTTAGATTCGTCATTTACAACAACTACAACAATAAAGGTAAATAATTGTACACTGATATTTCATTATCGTAAACTATGATTGATTGATTAATTGTTAGATTGACACAAAAGTTGAGAAACTGAGTTTATAGGTTATGTCATACTATTGATAAATGTTGATAGTGTTAAGTAAATTATTAGTTTAAAATTAATTAATTAATTAATTAATTATTATTTTTAAATAGTTTCAAATTTATTTAGCAAAAATTTGAACCTTCGATCTGAATAAATGTTTTGATTTTCGAATTGATTCTTTAAAATTACAAATATTAAGAAAAAGTGGCAGATATAAGAAAACTTTATTTAAACTGTGTTGAGCAAGAATTTTAACATCTAATTTAAGTAAATGTTTTAATTTTCAACTTCATCATTTACAATTACAAATTTTATTTAATTTCAAATTTATTTAGCAAAAATTTGAACCTTCGATCTGAATAAGTGTTTTGATTTTCAAATACCAACGCGGCTGGTGGAGTGGCGATCTATCGTAAATTATCATCGACATCTACGGCGGAAGTGTTCCAAGTTGCGATTACAGACGTAACTCGTGTCATTAAAACCAAGGGTGACATGTGCATGACTGAAGTTACTTGCTTCGCCGCTAATACTAGCTTCAAGTTTATACTCGGTGCTGTATATATTCATCCAGGAGCTAGTATGCAGGATATTGGAATGTTACTATGGCAAGGACTCGGTCCGTACATTCACAACAGCCAGTACGTGCCACCGTTCGTGCAAGTTGATTCTAGTATACCGATTCTTCTGTGTGGTGATTTTAACAAAAACGTAAAGCCTGACAACTCGTTTCTTAATTTCATGAAAAATACGTATAATCTTGATTGCGTATCAAACGTTTCTAAGTCAACTACGTTAAAAGGAACAACTATCGACTTGACTTTCGCAAGACACATTACAGCAGAAACACTTCCTTTCATTTCATATTTCTCCTATCATCGTCCTATCCTCAACAAAATCACTCAAATAGGAATTAGTTAAGTTTAAGTTTACATGTACAATGTTTTAGTAAACAAAATATATTTCTATAGTTAAAATTTGTGCAATTCTTATTTTCATTCAATTCCTTTGTTCCTATTGTGCAATTTAATTATATTCATATCAATAAATATTCTACCGTTGTCACGTAAAATCTTCGCCCGTAAAACCGACTTTACAGGCAACCATTGTTTTTTATTCCCTTTTTCGAACATATTGGACACCAGAATGGGCAAACATTTTTTCTATTATCATTATTTTTTGTCGCGAGATGTATTTTGTTTTTAGGCTTAAACTGAATTGAAGCCCTATTTTGTTCAATTGAAGCTGCGATATGAAACCATTTCGTGGTGTCAGTTGGCTGTGCAGCCACAATTAAATCTTTCCAATCATTTGGAAGTCCGTCTGTTAATAAATGAATTTTTTCCTCCTTCGTTAGATGGGTTTGATTTAACAGGCGAATTTTATCTTGAAAATAATTTTCTATTGATTCTTTTTTTCTCGTTTTAATCTTCGATGTGATGCTGAGACAATTGGATTTGCGTTGTATGAACCAAATCTTTGAATCAACTTTTCTTTTACAACTTCCCATCTTTTTATTGCAGGATTTGAAATAATCTCGTCTGCATACCATTCAAGTGCTGAATCTGTCAAGTAGTACATAAGATTTTTGATTTTTTCATCTTCTTTTAAAGAAATATTTTCAAAATCATATAATTTGATCCATGACTCAGGCCTAATTGCCGACTTCGAGCCGTTGAATTTTTGCAACCGGTTGTTTGGATTTTCCGCCATTTTTTCTTTCCGTATCCTTTTCGACTGCGCCAAATGCCACGTTTTTATTTTTAAAACGCTAATTTTAGTTTAGTAAAACTTTATTTTTAAAGTTTATTATTTTAAAAGTGAAATGTTTGTTAATGAAATAGACATTTTACCTAAACTCATTTTATTGCCGCTTTCTTTTACAAGCCATTTGTTTATGTCTATTTTTACATATCATTTTTATTGAGTTTTTACAAATTTAGTATGTACATCATTGACTTTTGATGAATGAGAAAAAGAAATTGCAAATAAACATATGAAAAATTAAAGTAACATTTTAAAGGAATTTATGTACAATTGAAAATTTAAAATTTTATTTTTATATATAATATAATATACAAATTTAATTATATATTAGATATTCTAATATAAATAAAACTCCATACAGATTATAATTATCTTTTATTGTTTGATTATGAAAATGTAAATTATAAAAGTAATTTTAAAAAATAACTTCAGAACTTTTGTTTTTTTCATTGTTTAGATAGTTTAAAGATGTTTTTTATTAGTTATTCTTAAAAATATAACAGATAACAAACAGTAATATCTATATTTTTATAGATTAATTATTCATTTTATTACAAATTTAATTACCACAAAAACAATTAAGATAAATATATATAAAAAAAAAATTTCTCAATAGAATAACAAACTAAAAAACTAAAAAAAACTACCAGCATATTAGGGTTAGCACCTCTTTTATGTTAATTTAAACTCGCTAAGAATTGCCTAAGAAAGAATTGTCAAACTTGTCCCTCTCTTAAGAACCATGACACATTTCAAACGACTAGTTGTAAATTAGTAAATACTATTTATAAATTAACATGCCAAATTTGTCAATTATCATATATAGGACAAACGTGTAATCCATTAAATATACGAATAAACCTACATAGAAACCACGCTAAAAAATCAATTGGTAATATATATATGAAAGAACACAATCAATTACATACTTTTAACAATTTTAAGATAGAAATACTAGACATATGTCAAAACAAAAAACAACGACTATTATTAGAAAACAACTACATTTATAAACACAACACATTATTCCCTTATGGACTTAATGACGAATTAAACTACACATACAAACCACAAACAGAAGAAATTTCAACTTATGAAATCAGCTGCAAATACAAAAAAAATGAATTCAAAACTAAACCTAATAAAACTAGAGGTAAAACTACCAATAAATTAGGTTACATTGAATTTGAAGAATTACTGGACCCAAAACAAATGTACACTAACAACTTCGTCGATAAATTTATTAAAACATTATTTAAACTAAATAATAATAAATTTATCAAACTTATAGAATATATTAAAATTCATAATCTGACTAACAGATTAATAGATATCACACACGACATCTTTAAATACAGAAAAATTAAACAATCTACTAATAACATTAATATTATCATTAAATTTAATAACAATTTATTTAATCATATTAAGTTTAATGATATTTTTAATAACCAAAACATTAATAATCTTTTCCCTATAAAAATTTAAATTTCAAAACAATCTGGAGATACAACAAAAATATAGGTAATTTAGTTTGCAATTATAACCAATTTATTAATAATTTGGCAAATTTTAAAAAAATTAAATGTAATTGCAACAACTATATTGATAAATATAAGTTTTCAGGTCATATATTAACTAGCAATTTTTCTTTTTTAAATCCAGAATATCAGGATATTTTAAATAAAGGGTATAAATATATACCTCAAATTAAACACAATTATAATAATACAATTAAATCTATATTAAAAGATATAGATATTTTCTTAAATAAAACTAGTATAAAATACAGTATTCCAGAATTTACTTTTCTGGAATGGAAACATAATATTAAAAAGGAAATTATAAATTATTATAATAATACACTTAAATACACAAAACCTAATTCAGATATTCCTTCTTTTAAAGAAAATATAATTAATTTACAGAAGGACTTTATTATCACTCCTATAGATAAATGTTCCAATAACTTATCTATAATTTGTAAAAATCTATACCACGATATACTAAAAAAGGAAATTGATAATAATCATAAATACACTTTTGCTAGAACTACAGCCACAAAAATCAAAAAAGACATCAAAAATGTTGAAAATTCACTAAAAATTTATAATCACTACAAAAATCCAAACATACCAAAGTTCTATATAATTCCTAAACTACACAAAAAACCTATTTCTTTCAGAACAATCACATCTGGTATAAATTCAGTTATAAAAAACATTGATATACAATTAGCTTCAACACTACAATTTATTATAAATAAATTAACTAATAAATATAATTATAAATTTATCGACTCAAATAAAAAAATCATTAACTATTTAATGAACAATTGGACAAACATGGAAACAGTACACACATTTGACTTTGAGGACCTATATTCTAAAATAAATTTAAGAGATCTAAATAATAAAATAACCAATTTATTTAACGAAATCATTAATGACAAAACTTTCCACATTAAAATTATTCATAACAGATATAAAACAATTAAATTAGATCTTAAAACAGCAAAAACTCTACTGGAAACATTTTTAAATTTTAACTATATAGAATTTAAAAATAAAATATATATTCAATCAGAAGGAGTTCCCATGGGAACGTCTTCTAGTCCTTTATTAGCAAACTTAATATTATTCTGGTACGAAAGAGAATACTTTCTACAAAATAATGTTAACTGGCAAATGTTCCGTTATGTAGATGACATCATAATATTTAATAATCCACAGTTCAAAAATTTAATACCTAAAATTTATCCTAAATACTTGAAACTTAAAAACAATGAAAAAATTTATAGAAACAAAAAAGTTAACTTTTTAGACCTAAATATAGACCTTACAAATAATGCTATTAAAATTTATAATAAAAAAAGTAAATATAATTTCAATATTATAAAATACTGTAATATGAATTCTAATATTTCATTAAATTGCTGTAAAGGTATATATTTTGGTCAGTTTCTAAGATTTTATAGAATAAATAATATATTAGAAAATTTCATAGAAGATGTTAAAAATTTAAACATGGAATTTATTAAAAACAAATTTAGTATCAGACAAGTAAAATATTTCAACAGTATATCAATTATAAAATACTTTAAAAAAATAAATGGAAGTATCCATTTATTAAATCAACTTTCTATAATTTCTTTCAATAATCAATACTACAAATTTATAATCTTCAACAATTAGTTAAACTTAAATTAAATAGCTGATTTGAATATTTTTTCACAAGATTTTTAAAGTAATATTGTATATAATTCATTTTGTTTAATCTCCAAATTTCTGGGGAGGAAAATGGAAATTAAATAAAAGTGAATTTTCACAATTAATAGCTTTATTAAACTCTAATAATTTGCCTTTTTAAAGGAATATTGAAAGATGAATAAGTGTTGAATCAATTATTTTAATTTAACTGACTGTAAAGATTATAAAATTTGGATTTCTTCCCTTAGCTATCTTATCTTTATTCTTTGAATGTCTTGTTTTTCCACAACTCGGTCTAAATTTGTCCCCACCCCCCCACAACATGTGTCATCCAGAAATAGATGTTTACAGTTGAAGGCGTTCGCGGACAAGGTAGGTACACATTATATCTGTTCATATAAATGTTTCACTGTAGTAACTTTATATTAACACATAAAATACGGTTGAAAAGAGGTCTAGACATAATAGAGAAGGGATGAAATGTTGAAAGCTGAATTTCTATTTGAGAAGTCCCGGTTCAGCAGACCTCTTTTTTCAATAATTACTCCAATTTAAGTTTTTTGTATATGTCTGGTCTACCATTAGGGTTTCAAAACATAATAACCAAACTTATAATAAAAGTTAATTCATAATATAGATATTTTACTAAATACAACTTTTTATATTCATATTTTAAAATAAAAAAATTTAAAAAATCTTTAAAAAAAAAGAATAAAATATAAAATTATAAAAATATATATATATATACTAACAATCTTATCTACCTTATTTACAAAACTTTTTGTTTTCTTATTATTAGTTTGATTAATAGTGCATGGTTCTGTCTTTCTCTCTTTTTTCTAACTATCATATATATTCTCACTTCTATTATTCTATATATAGGATTAGAGTATGTCTAAATGACGTGTAAAAGCCGATACAAAAGACGTTACGTTGTTAAATTTTATTGTTATTAATTATAAATATATAATTAACTAGAGGATGTTTTAGAAGTAAAGGATTTTTTTTTTCCTCTATCTATACTAAATAATAACAATTAACAAATTTTATAATTTGAATTTAAATAATCAAACTAATGAAGATAATTTTAATAGAATACTTAACTATAAAACTATACAACTATTTATTTTTATAATTAATTTAGATTTAGCTTGCTAATCTAACCAAATCTACTTGATATGATTTATCATTCTGATCAGATTGCTCCTTAAGTTTTAAATGTAGTATCACTGTTATATTTTTATTTTATAGTTTTTACACTATATTAATTCATATGAGCTTGCTCTATGATATATTTTTATATATAATATAATATACAAATTTAATTATATATTAGATATTCTAATATAAATAAAACTCCATACAGATTATAATTATCTTTTATTGTTTGATTATGAAAATGTAAATTATAAAAGTAATTTCAAAAAATAACTTCAGAACTTTTGTTTTTTTCATTGTTTAGATAGTTTAAAGATGTTTTTTATTAGTTATTCTTAAAAATATAACAGATAACAAACAGTAATATCTATATTTTTATAGATTAATTATTCATTTTTTTACAAATTTAATTACCACAAAAACAATTAAGATAAATATATTTAAAAAAAAAATAATTTTCTCAATAGAATAACAAACTAAAAAACTAAAAAAACTACCAGCATATTAGGGTTAGCACCTCTTTTATGTTAATTTAAACTCGCTAAGAATTGCCTAAGAAAGAATTGTCAAACTTGTCCCTCTCTTAAGAACCATGACACATTTCAAACGACTAGTTGTAAATTAGTAAATACTATTTATAAATTAACATGCAAAATTTGTCAATTATCATATATAGGACAAACGTGTAATCCATTAAATATACGAATAAACCTACATAGAAACCACGCTAAAAAATCAATTGGTAATATATATATGAAAGAACACAATCAATTACATACTTTTAACAACTTTAAGATAGAAATACTAGACATATGTCAAAACAAAAAACAACGACTATTATTAAAAAACAACTACATTTATAAACACAACACATTATTCCCTTATGGACTTAATGACGAATTAAACTACACATACAAACCACAAACAGAAGAAATTTCAACTTATGAAATCAGCTGCAAATACAAAAAAAAATGAATTCAAAACTAAACCTAATAAAACTAGAGGTAAAACTACCAATAAATTAGGTTACATTGAATTTGAAGAATTACTGGACCCAAAACAAATGTACACTAACAACTTCGTCGATAAATTTATTAAAACATTATTTAAACTAAATAATAATAAATTTATCAAACTTATAGAATATATTAAAATTCATAATCTGACTAACAGATTAATAGATATCACACACGACATCTTTAAATACAGAAAAATTAAACAATCTACTAATAACAATAATATTATCATTAAATTTAATAACAATTTATTTAATCATATTAAGTTTAATGATATTTTTAATAACCAAAACATTAAAAAACTTTTCCCTATAAAAAATTTAAATTTCAAAACAATCTTGAGATACAACAAAAATATAGGTAATTTAGTTTGCAATTATAACCAATTTATTAATAATTTGGCAAATTTTAAAAAAATTAAATGTAATTGCAACAACTATATTGATAAATATAAGTTTTCAGGTCATATATTAACTAGCAATTTTTCTTTTTTAAATCCAGAATATCAGGATATTTTAAATAAAGGGTATAAATATATACCTCAAATTAAACACAATTATAATAATACAATTAAATCTATATTAAAAGATATAGATATTTTCATAAATAAAACTAGTATAAAATACAGTATTCCAGAATTTACTTTTCTGGAATGGAAACATACTATTAAAAAGGAAATTATAAATTATTATAATAATACACTTAAATACACAAAACCTAATTCAGATATTCCTTCTTTTAAAGAAAATATAATTAATTTACAGAAGGACTTTATTATCACTCCTATAGATAAATGTTCCAATAACTTATCTATAATTTGTAAAAATCTATACCACGATATACTAAAAAAGGAAATTGATAATAATCATAAATACACTTTTGCTAGAACTACAGCCACAAAAATCAAAAAAGACATCAAAAATGTTGAAAATTCACTAAAAATTTATAATCACTACAAAAATCCAAACATACCAAAGTTCTATATAATTCCTAAACTACACAAAAAACCTATTTCTTTCAGAACAATCACATCTGGTATAAATTCAGTTATAAAAAACATTGATATACAATTAGCTTCAACACTACAATTTATTATAAATAAATTAACTAATAAATATAATTATAAATTTATCGACTCAAATAAAAAAATCATTAACTATTTAATGAACAATTGGACAAACATGGAAACAGTACACACATTTGACTTTGAGGACCTATATTCTAAAATAAATTTAAGAGATCTAAATAATAAAATAACCAATTTATTTAACGAAATCATTAATGACAAAACTTTCCACATTAAAATTATTCATAACAGATATAAAACAATTAAATTAGATCTTAAAACAGCAAAAACTCTACTGGAAACATTTTTAAATTTTAACTATATAGAATTTAAAAATAAAATATATATTCAATCAGAAGGAGTTCCCATGGGAACGTCTTCTAGTCCTTTATTAGCAAACTTAATATTATTCTGGTACGAAAGAGAATACTTTCTACAAAATAATGTTAACTGGCAAATGTTCCGTTATGTAGATGACATCATAATATTTAATAATCCACAGTTCAAAAATTTAATACCTAAAATTTATCCTAAATACTTGAAACTTAAAAACAATGAAAAAATTTATAGAAACAAAAAAGTTAACTTTTTAGACCTAAATATAGACCTTACAAATAATGCTATTAAAATTTATAATAAAAAAAGTAAATATAATTTCAATATTATAAAATACTGTAATATGAATTCTAATATTTCATTAAATTGCTGTAAAGGTATATATTTTGGTCAGTTTCTAAGATTTTATAGAATAAATAATATATTAGAAAATTTCATAGAAGATGTTAAAAATTTAAACATGGAATTTATTAAAAACAAATTTAGTATCAGACAAGTAAAATATTTCAACAGTATATCAATTATAAAATACTTTAAAAAAAATAAATGGAAGTATCCATTTATTAAATCAACTTTCTATAATTTCTTTCAATAATCAATACTACAAATTTATAATCTTCAACAATTAGTTAAACTTAAATTAAATAGCTGATTTGAATATTTTTTCACAAGATTTTTAAAGTAATATTGTATATAATTCATTTTGTTTAATCTCCAATTTCTGGGGAGGAAAATGGAAATTAAATAAAAGTGAATTTTCACAATTAATAGCTTTATTAAACTCTAATAATTTGCCTTTTTAAAGGAATATTGAAAGATGAATAAGTGTTGAATCAATTATTTTAATTTAACTGACTGTAAAGATTATAAAATTTGGATTTCTTCCCTTAGCTATCTTATCTTTATTCTTTGAATGTCTTGTTTTTCCACAACTCGGTCTAAATTTGTCCCCACCCCCCCCACAACATGTGTCATCCAGAAATAGATGTTTACAGTTGAAGGCGTTCGCGGACAAGGTAGGTACACATTATATCTGTTCATATAAATGTTTCACTGTAGTAACTTTATATTAACACATAAAATACGGTTGAAAAGAGGTCTAGACATAATAGAGAAGGGATGAAATGTTGAAAGCTGAATTTCTATTTGAGAAGTCCCGGTTCAGCAGACCTCTTTTTTCAATAATTACTCCAATTTAAGTTTTTTGTATATGTCTGGTCTACCATTAGGGTTTCAAAACATAATAACCAAACTTATAATAAAAGTTAATTCATAATATAGATATTTTACTAAATACAACTTTTTATATTCATATTTTAAAATAAAAAAATTTAAAAATATAAAAAAAAAAAGAATAAAATATAAAATTATAAAAAAATATATATATATACTAACAATCTTATCTACCTTATTTACAAAACTTTTTGTTTTCTTATTATTAGTTTGATTAATAGTGCATGGTTCTGTCTTTCTCTCTTTTTTCTAACTATCATATATATTCTCACTTCTATTATTCTATATATAGGATTAGAGTATGTCTAAATGACGTGTAAAAGCCGATACAAAAGACGTTACGTTGTTAAATTTTATTGTTATTAATTATAAATATATAATTAACTAGAGGATGTTTTAGAAGTAAAGGATTTTTTTTTCTCTATCTATACTAAATAATAACAATTAACAAATTTTATAATTTGAATTTAAATAATCAAACTAATGAAGATAATTTTAATAGAATACTTAACTATAAAACTATACAACTATTTATTTTTATAATTAATTTAGATTTAGCTTGCTAATCTAACCAAATCTACTTGATATGATTTATCATTCTGATCAGATTGCTCCTTAAGTTTTAAATGTAGTATCACTGTTATATTTTTATTATATAGTTTTTACACTATATATATATATATATATATAGTATAGTTATGAAAAATTTTAAGATTAATAATTTTTTTTTATTTAATTTAAATATGTGAGGTTTGTTTTTTATTTCTTTTGTAATAAATAATTAGTTAGATTATATTTTTTAAAAAAGAGAAAAAAAAGGTGACACCAGCAAAGCATAGGCAGTTACGCGTCATAGGCTGGGTGAAAAAAGGAATAAGCGAAGAGAAAGTTTTAAAGAGAAGAGCAAAGACAGAACCATGATAATAATTTTCCAAATATAAAATAAAGCTAATTAGAGAGAGAGAAAAGTATTTTTTGCTCTATTTTCTCTCTTGATGAGAGAAGTTAGATTTTTGTAATTTTTTTTTTTTTTTGGGATTTTTTTTTTATATATAAGCTTATTTTAAAGACAATCTAGTGTAAAAGTGGAGGACACGATATAAGATAATATATTAAATTAGGACGGATGAAAACCTTAAGGGTTAGACCAATTGAAAACCATAAAGGTTAGACCAGATGGAAAGAGGATGGTACTCAGGTGGGCCTCTTCAGATGAAGACCTGAGCAGCAGTTTCGGCCCTTACTCCATTACTGCCAAACCATACCTCTTCGACCAAATAGAAAGCAATTTTAGGTTGGAACGGAGATAGGGTAATAGCTGAACCTTAGATATACTACAAAAAATCAACTAATGAACTAAGACATTGTCATCTTCTGCACTTTAAAACCTAACTCAAAACATGTTTTTTCAGTTCAGAAGTTAAATTGATTCGGTTCCCTAGACTTAATCAGATTGATACATACTTATCCCTTAGTGTTAAACTTTAAATCAAATTGTGTTTATTCTTTTTGGGTATAAGGACTGTAAGAGACTGATAAGAAATTAGTAATACAGTTAAATGATTATTATAAATATAGGAAAATTGATCATGTCCCAAGCCTTTAACAATGTGCGTCGACAAGGGAACAGGAAATCTAACATTAAAGAACATAGAAAAATAAACTTTGCCTGATGTTAGTAGGTTCAGATTATAGTCCAAATTGTGTTCATACATTCTAAATAATAGGACTGCAGGAAAATAATAAGATATTAGTAATACGAGAGGATAAGGATTAATTGGAACTACAAGAAAGTATGATTAAATTCAAACAAGTTAAGAATGTGCGTCATACCATAAATGGAAAAATCAGCTCCATCAGACAAAGACGTAAGTCCCTTGTCTGAAGATGGTGAAAATGCTTTCCCATAATAACTAACATCATCAATTTTCACCATCTTCAGACAAGGGACTTACGTCTTTGTCTGATGGAGCTGATTTTTCCATTTATGGTATGACGCACATTCTTAACTTGTTTGAATTTAATCATACTTTCTTGTAGTTCCAATTAATCCTTATCCTCTCGTATTACTAATATCTTATTATTTTCCTGCAGTCCTATTATTTAGAATGTATGAACACAATTTGGACTATAATCTGAACCTACTAACATCAGGCAAAGTTTATTTTTCTATGTTCTTTAATGTTAGATTTCCTGTTCCCTTGTCGACGCACATTGTTAAAGGCTTGGGACATGATCAATTTTTCCTATATTTATAATAATCATTTAACTGTATTACTAATTTCTTATCAGTCTCTTACAGTCCTTATACCCAAAAAGAATAAACACAATTTGATTTAAAGTTTAACACTAAGGGATAAGTATGTATCAATCTGATTAAGTCTAGGGAACCGAATCAATTTAACTTCTGAACTGAAAAAACATGTTTTGAGTTAGGTTTGAAAGTGCAGAAGATGACAATGTCTTAGTTCATTAGTTGATTTTTTGTAGTATATCTAAGGTTCAGCTATTACCCTATCTCCGTTCCAACCTAAAATTGCTTTCTATTTGGTCGAAGAGGTATGGTTTGGCAGTAATGGAGTAAGGGCCGAAACTGCTGCCCAGGTCTTCATCTGAAGAGGCCCACCTGAGTACCATCCTCTTTCCATCTGGTCTAACCTTTATGGTTTTCAATTGGTCTAACCCTTAAGGTTTTCATCCGTCCTAATTTAATATATTATCTTATATCGTGTCCTCCACTTTTACACTAGATTGTCTTTAAAATAAGCTTATATATAAAAAAAAAAAATCCCCAAAAAAAAAAATACAAAATCTAACTTCTCTCATCAAGAGAGAAAATAGAGCAAAAAAATACTTTTCTCTCTCTCTAATTAGCTTTATTTTATATTTGGAAAATTATTATCATGGTTCTGTCTTTGCTCTTCTCTTTAAAACTTTCTCTTCGCTTATTCCTTTTTTCACCCAGCCTATGACGCCTAACTGCCGATGCTTTGCTGGTGTCACCTTTTTTTTTTCCCTTTTTTAAAAAATATAATCTAACTAATTATTTATTACAAAAAAATTAAAAAACAAACCTCACACATTTAAATTAAATTAAAAAAAAATGTATTAATGTCATAATTTGTATATAATTGTATGCCCCCCGACCCACTATGCATGTACAATGTATGATTTTCAAAGATTTAATAAAGAATAAGGTAACTGGAGGAAAGGAAGTAGCAACAAGACATAGGAAGCAGGCTAAAAGCGGGCACAAGTATAAATAACTTGTACAGTCAATACTTCCTGGCAAGCCCGGACGTATCTAGTATCCGCAGAAGTTATATTAGTATAGAGACGCCCAATATTTCCGGACAGGACCGGACGTATTTGATAACGCGGAAGTAAATAGAGTCGAACTAACACCCGATACTTCCTATCAGGCCGGGCATATCTTTCACCAAAGAAAGCCGCCGGTCCAATTAGGAAGGAATAACTAAATAGGTCAACAAATAGAAAAACGGGCACGTTCCATCCTTCGACCAATGGGAAGGAAGACAACTCGTGGTGTTAAATCGAAAGGCAAGAATTGTCAGTAGTGACTTGGCTTCCACCGAGTTCGGATCAGTAGTGCTTTGGCTCCCAAGGAGGTGACATCTGCTCTGGACCTCTCTCCCTCTGCTCATCCCATAGCTAAGTACAATCACCGCCATGTGATCAGATAATTAACAATCAAGATCGCTCCGCTCTTCTCAAGCTTTCTTTCCTCCAACCCAGTTGCCTTTTATTTTCAAACCCCATCACGTGTCCTGATTATTCCTAACTGTGTGCTTCACTTGCCACTCAACGATTGCGTTTCAACCAATCCTCACCATTCAAATCGAACAACAAGAAATTCCGCAACGATATTGTCACAGCACGGTTAAGTCGACAGGATTCTACAACAGTGTAATACATCAAATATTTCAGTGTAATAACTTCGGATATATTACATAGAGTCGACAGGATAAAGAGATGGAATTTAATCAGGATTTAATAAGCGTAAAAACGGACAACCCTACGAAAGAAAGAGGGAAGAAACTGGCAACGAGCGAAGCGACAAAATACACCCTGGCGACAATAATTTTGCAGCTGACCGCCGCACTTCAAGGAGCAAGGTCCACTCAACTACAAACGACGTTCCGTAGCGCCACCCCCGGAGCAGCCCACACCCCCCGCCGACCGAAAGGCGAGATGAGCGCGGCAGCCGACGCACGTGCCACCACCCCAGGCAAGTGTCACCGAGACCGGACACCGACCACCGAGGAGTCATCCACCGCCATGCCGTACCCGTACCCCGCACTTGAAAGTAATCCGCACAAACCGGGACAGTGCAAACGATCCCGAAACGACATTCCAGTACCGGATTTCACTTCCACTTCGCGGACGGTGCAAGCAGTCCCAAAATCACCAGTCCCGAGTCCACAACAACCAAGTCAAGCCAGAGACACCCCAGCCGTGCAGACTTTTCGAGACTAAGGTAGGCACCCCCCCTATGGCGTCAAGAATTGACTTTGAACTCTTATCTAACCCTACCTACCCCTTTAACCATGTATCTAAACATGTACCAAATGAATGCAAGCACGGGCTAGACCAAAACCTGTCCCAAAGGACTCGTACAGCACACAAAGCTTTCACACATGGAAACCCTTGCCTGCATTCATTGCCCAAACCTCAAATATTTACATGCCACCATTCTAATCTCACACCACGCAACTTTTCATGCCCACAACATATAAAGCCACCACGACTTCAACCTACAATTCCAATAATGCCCAAAAAAGTGTCCGTACACCGACACAGCTCACCCACTTACCACGCAAATGTACCTCACAACATACACGCACCCATACGTCACCACGCAACAAACACGCACAGCCCGCACAACAAACGCAACACGCGCGCCAAAAGACAACAACAACAAACAAGCGCATGCACAACCGTTAAGAATAATACAATCATCCCGTCTACACAAAACATAGAAAAAATTCACGCCACCAAACAACCACACAATCGAAAAACATTGCGATCTTTCCTAAAAGCTGTGAACGCCTATAAAGAGTTCATTCCGGACCACGCCCGCTTGCGGACGCCACTTGTCAACCTTCTAAAAAAGGATGTCATGTGGGTCTGGAATGACGAATGCCAGAAAGCGTTCACTAACCTGAAAGAAAGCCTTACCACACACCCCACATTATACCTTTACCAAGAAGGTCTGCCATGCCAGGTGTACTGTAACACCTCAACATTCGGCATTGCAGGCATTCTTAAACAAGTCTACCCTGATGGGAAGACATACCCAGTTCAACATTTCAGCCGCTCTCTGCGTGGTCACGAGCGAAATTATTCAGACTTGGAACAACAATGCCTAGCCATTGTGGAAAGTGTGGATAACTTCCGCGCCTGTCTAATGGGCAGAAAGTTTACAATACTTTCTGACCATCCTGCATTGCAGTGGTTGAAAGAGATCAAAGCCCCGTCAGGCAGATTGTTTCGATGGAGGTTAAGACTGTCAAGATACGAATATGAGGTCCGTAGCATAAATGGAGTACAACAATATGAAACGGGCGTTGTAACTCGTATCCCATTTTGTGGCTTTCTAGATGCGCCACTCATAAAGAGCCAACAGTCTTCTCCACCGGGAAAATCTCGCGTGACTATGGATCACAATAAACTGCGCACCGTCTCCCGAAAAGGAGTACTTAAAACTATAGTCCCAAGCTCACTTACAACCAGACTTCTTAAGTCCGTACACACACAACACCACCACCCAAACATCTCCAAGATGACGAGACTTATCTCGTCACAATATTATTGGCAGAACATGACACAAGACATCGCAAAACAGGTAAAAACCTGCCCCACCTGCCGATTCGCTAGAAGAATCGATGAATACAACCAACCTTCACGTAAAAATACCGACACAGGCCCCAAAGCAAAACAAAATTCGTACATAAAGCACAGCGTACACACAACACAAACAATGCCAAAATTACACCACCCACGTCCGAGAAACGATCACACATCTCAACCTAAATCAATTACCACCGACATATCACTAATAAAACCATTAACGATCAAACAAGAGAACTGCGAACCTACCAATCATTTAAATTCTACAATTAATAAGGTTCAAACAAATATTTCAGAGTCCCCATTTACAAAAATATGGAAGGACATGGGGCAATACCCTATCTTTCATCTGATTTTCATCCTTTGTTTGTTAGTTCTACCATACAAATGTATCCCAATTTTATTCATTAATTATTTGTTTATCTATACCATGCCCGCTCATAAAATTTTCGAACTACAAGAGGCAGTTTTTAATTTTGGACAAGCATTTATAAAACTTCTCATAATTTTAGGAAACATTTTTGCAGAAAATCTAAATAAACTCCGAAGAGATAGAAGTAACTGAAAGATGACCAACCAATGTCGGAGAAGTCATACTCCAAAAACAAGATCCGAGCCGCACCCCAAAACAAATAAGCGGAAGGAAGTGAGAATTTTGAGACGCCGCGACAGGAAGCGTAGTTCCGCGGCGATAAATTCGGCCTATGCAAACAGAAAGGAGCGCCTCGTTTCCGATCTCCAATTACTTCGGACCCCTCTTCTGGCCAACACGTAAAATTAGGTCACCGCTTTTCCCCGCACAGATTCCTCTCTCTATACCACCAATCTTGGATTCCAATTCAAGCCTGCGCATCGACTTTTACAAATCGACTGTCATTCGAAAATCAAACAAGGTACACGACACACATCTAAATGAGTTCCCATCCCTATTATAACAAATCAATTACTTTACAGACTTCTAACATTTTTCACAACACACACAAAGATAAAACATTTATAGGGCATAATTGAGCAATTAAAACATTTAGATCAGGGCATGTAGATACAAAAGGGTTCAAACCAATACACCTTATTTTTCATATTAATCATTTTCATTATTTTCTCTCAATTAAAAATGTAAATATTTAATCAATTTATCAATTTATTCAACTTATTATCACTTTTTATCATTAATTATCTTTTTTTTTCCAATTAGTTTATATTATCATTTTTATTTATCAATTATCATTCTATTTACCACTTAGCTTATATTGCCATAACTCAATTATCAGCGAAAACTCATTGATTTTCGGTTAAACTAAAAACATTAAATCGTCCTTTATTGCTGAAACCTTTTTATTTTTCATTTTTCTTTTTTTTTTACCAAGCACTCAACTTTGATTTCGCTCAACCACTTTTTATTTTTATTTGATTTCAAAATACCTTATGAAATTTTATTTTTATTTTTGATTTCTCAAAAGACCTAATAGAATTCCCTCGATTTTTTTCCAATTTCGAGTAGAGTATAGTTAGGCATTTTTCCTTTTTTTTCTCACCATGCATCAAGCATTCACTTTGATTTCTTCCAACTTTTTATTTTTATTTTTATTTTTTGATTTCTCAAAAGACCTAATAAAAATCCCTCGATTTCCATTCCCAATTTCGAGCAGAAATATAATTAGGCATTTCTTTTTACCATGCAACAAACACTTTTCTTTTTTCACCATGCAACAAAACATTTTTTTTTCCTCACCATGCAACCAAACCTTTACTTTGATTTCGTCCAACTTTTTATTTTTATATTATTTTTGATTTCTCAAAAGCCCTAATAGAACTCCCTCGATTTTTTTCCAATTTCGAGTAGAAATTAGTTAGGCACATTTTCTTTTCTTTTTAATCCACTATGTACCATAGCATTCATTTTGATTTCTTACAATTAAAAATTTTTTTTGATTTCTATTAATTATACTCAACCTATATCATCAACACCATTCTATTTTACTTCTTATATCGCCACCAATGCTTGTATATAACCTCTCAATACCCACAACTAATTTTCCCACAAAATTATTTTTCACTTTACAGAATTCTCTCAGGCTAACCCCTTCTTGAATTCTTCACATGTAGGGGGCGCATCTGTCATAATTTGTATATAATTGTATGCCCCCCGACCCACTATGCATGTACAATGTATGATTTTCAAAGATTTAATAAAGAATAAGGTAACTGGAGGAAAGGAAGTAGCAACAAGACATAGGAAGCAGGCTAAAAGCGGGCACAAGTATAAATAACTTGTACAGTCAATACTTCCTGGCAAGCCCGGACGTATCTAGTATCCGCAGAAGTTATATTAGTATAGAGACGCCCAATATTTCCGGACAGGACCGGACGTATTTGATAACGCGGAAGTAAATAGAGTCGAACTAACACCCGATACTTCCTATCAGGCCGGGCATATCTTTCACCAAAGAAAGCCGCCGGTCCAATTAGGAAGGAATAACTAAATAGGTCAACCAATAGAAAAACGGGCACGTTCCATCCTTCGACCAATGGGAAGGAAGACAACTCGTGGTGTTAAATCGAAAGGCAAGAATTGTCAGTAGTGACTTGGCTTCCACCGAGTTCGGATCAGTAGTGCTTTGGCTCCCAAGGAGGTGACATCTGCTCTGGACCTCTCTCCCTCTGCTCATCCCATAGCTAAGTACAATCACCGCCATGTGATCAGATAATTAACAATCAAGATCGCTCCGCTCTTCTCAAGCTTTCTTTCCTCCAACCCAGTTGCCTTTTATTTTCAAACCCCATCACGTGTCCTGATTATTCCTAACTGTGTGCTTCACTTGCCACTCAACGACTGCGTTTCAACCAATCCTCACCATTCAAATCGAACAACAAGAAATTCCGCAACGATATTGTCACAGCACGGTTAAGTCGACAGGATTCTACAACAGTGTAATACATCGAATATTGCAGTGTAATAACTTCGGATATATTACATTAATCTTAAAATTTTTCATAACTATACCATTTGATACAGAATTAGCTTGCTGTTCTGACTCAAAATTAATTCAAAATCTGTTGTTCTTAATAGTTTAATTTTCCTCTATTTTCCAAATATAAAAACAATTACTATATATATATATATATATATATATATATATATATATAGTGTAGAAACTATATAACAAAATTATAACAGTGATTCTAATTTTAAAAACTTAAGGAGCAAACTGATAATAATGATAACTTATATCAGTTAGATTTGATTAGATTAGCAAGCTAAATCTAAATTAATTATAATAATAAATAGTTATTTAATTTTATAGTCCAGTTTTGTATTAAGATTATCTTCACTATTATGATCATTTAAATACAAATTATAAAATTTGTAAAATGTTATTAATTTGTAGATAGAGAGAGAAAAAAAAATCCTTTACTTCTATTACATCCTCAAGTTAATTATATAGTTATAATTAATAACAATAAAAAAAATTAACAAAGTAACGTCTATTACATCGGCTTTTACACGTCATTCAGACATACTCTAATCCTATATATAGAATAATCGAAGAGATAATATATATAATAGTTAGAAAAAAGAGAGAAAGACAGAACCATGCACTTTTAATCAAACTAATAATAAGGAAAAAAAAAAAAAAGAGTTTTATAAAGAAGGTAGATAAGATTGTTAGTATATATAAAAATAAAAATAAAAAAACCTTTAAAAATCTTTTTAAAAAAAAAAAAAAAGGATAAAATATAAAATCATAAAAAAATATATATATATATACTAACAATCTTATCTACCTTCTTTATAAAACTCTTTTTTTTTTTTTTTCCTTATTATTAGTTTGATTAAAAGTGCATGGTTCTGTATTTCTCTCTTTTTTCTAACTATTATATATATTATCTCTTCGATTATTCTATATATAGGATTAGAGTATGTCTGAATGACGTGTAAAAGCCGATGTAATAGACGTTACTTTGTTAATTTTTTTTATTGTTATTAATTATAAATATATAATTAACTTGAGGATGTAATAGAAGTAAAGGATTTTTTTTTCTCTCTCTATCTACAAATTAATAACATTTTACAAATTTTATAATTTGTATTTAAATGATCATAATAGTGAAGATAATCTTAATACAAAACTGGACTATAAAATTAAATAACTATTTATTATTATATATATATATATATATATATATATATATATAAATAATAAAGTTTATCAAATAAAATTTTAAATCTTAAATATAATTTAAATTAAGTTGATATTATAGAGTGGGTTAAGATGGATTTATATATTGATATAACTATATTTAAAACTTTTGATAATAGTAATATTTATATATAAAAAGGAAATTCTATTAGATTAGCAAGCTAAATCTAAATTAATTATATAAGATAAAAGTTGATAATTATTTTTGTGTTTAAGTTAGATGAGATTAAAGAGTTGTTTATATGTATTATAATTATATCTTATTTAGGAGAGAAAAATGTAATAAAAGTAATTATATGTTAGAATAATATGTTTTTATTTTAGATAGAAAAAAATTTTTTTTTGAAAAATAAAAAGAAAATTTAACAAGAAAAGAAGATTTAACAACGTAACGTCTTTTAGCATCGGCTTTTACCCGTCATTTAGACATACTCTTAAAATAAATAGGAATAAAGAAGAGATTTATAATGATTATATATTTATTTTTTAGTAAAAGAGAGGAAAGAGATAAAGAAAGAACCATACACTTTTATTTCAAACAGGTAGAGAATTGAAAGGGTGTAAGTAATTTTTTAGTTAATTAATAGTTTTTGTAATTTTTTTATATAATTTTTTTTTCCTATATAATTTTAGATTTTTTTTTTCCTAAGAGTAAGAATAATGTGATATAATGTTTTGGCCTAGTTAAGGATAGATAAACATATTTTAAATCTTTGCCTATTAGAAATTATTTTTTGGAACCCTAATGGTAGACCAGGACATTACACAAAAGGAGATTGGAAAAGCTATTGGAGAGAGAAATCTGAGGTACCAGGGCTCTTCAGATGAAAATACCACATCCCATTTCACCCTTACTTCATTATGGATTGATTTCTCTTCGACCATTAAACTGTATAATTAAATTAATATTAGATAACATAGAAGGAGGCTGTTTACTTACTTATTCAAAGTGGCGTCTGCCGCTCCCTAGAGACAGCGCACATGTGTGGATGTAACATCTGTCTGCCAGGGACCCGCCGACATTGTTCTAAAAGTAACCTTCCCTCTTCTAGGAAATCTTATTTTTAAAAATTGTTTGAAGTTAGAAAAGCTGTCAGAAAAGAATCATTAGAAATTTTAAAGATTGTGAAAATATGTATTAAAATTTTGTTTCCATTGAAATAAGTTACATTTTTATTAAAATTATAAATTAATTGAATAATAAAACATTTATTATGCTTCAAATTCATTTATATTTGTTTTCCAGTTCCCTCCCACAGTAACTGGAGATCAAATTGAATGAATTTAATGCTTTATAATCGTTATCATATAATTAATATATTTAAAGTCATAGGAAATATATTCAGTAATTCTATCATTTGTTTTAGTATAAGAGTAGAATATAAGTTGTTGGTTAGATTAATTGGAGAAGTTTGAAGTTTCAAATTTATAATTATATTTATTATTGCTTAGGTATTTGTGTATTGACAGTCTATTGTAAAACTTTACTGTTTTGTATTTAAAACCATTTTGTTTAAATACTCTTTATTAAGATTTTTAATGTCTTTAATAAAGTTTGTTTTAATGTTGTTGATTCTATAAAATCTTAAAAATTGACCAAAATATATGCCTTTGCAGCAATTTGATGATATGTTGGAATTGTAGGCGCCATCCCGACCAGAGAGCCACAGGTAAACAGATTATAAACGCACAGAATATAG